>CM041781.1:46709195-46740994 GCA_023374045.1 Limonium bicolor | reverse complement strand
GTTTGATTGGACTTTTGGGCCCGATTTGGGCTTTAGAGAAATGGGCCAAAGATGGGCTTTTCAATTTTGGCAAATTTGTGATTGGGCTGAAGTGGGCTTCTTTTTTCAATTGGGATGAAATGGGTCTTATTGATCTTGGGCCAAGTGTGGGAATTGTGCTTTTGATTTTTGGGCCTTATTGATTTGGGCTGATTTGTGAGATATTTAACGAGTGAGATGGATCAATTTTGATTTATTAACTCTTGATTATGGGTGTGTTGAAGGCAAAGGAGGATTCCACCCACATAAAACGAATGAGAGACCCGCTAGGCACGGGGTGGTTTCGCATCCTAAGCCCTCCTAAAATAGCCTTAAGGGCTTGTTTTTGAAGTTTTTGAAGTTTTTGTTCTTATATACATATAAGGGTGGTTTTAGTGTTTTCTAAAGTTATAGGAGATTATTGCCCCACGAAACGAATGAGAGACCCGTTAGGTGTGGAGTGATAATACATCCAAAACTTTTCTGTCAGTAAAAAGGTTCTATAGAGTAAATAACTAGGGCTTAGATAGAGGTCAGGATTAACGAATCAATCAATTGCAGGGTTGCGAGAAGGGCATAGAAGCAAGATAACACGTGTACAATGGAGCATATACAATGGAGCAAAAGCGACGAAAGCATAACAGAGGCAAAACATAACCGCTATAAAAATTGGAGATGATGTTAAGACAACGAGAATAGCATAACAAAGCAAGACTTTGCAATTAAATGAGTCGGTTTCAAGTGAAGACTAGATTAGAATCATGCTTTTTGAATCAATTTCAAAAATGAATCTATGAGCAAACAGCAAACAACAATGCTAGGAAGGTAGACAAGTTGTCGGTCATGATCAAAAGGAACTTTAAGTAATAGAAAACCAACCTACGGGGTGGCCTGCCCCCGGTTTATCATTTAATCAAACATAAGACAAAGAAACCCCAGCCGAATCCACAATCAAACGTTCATAATCCCGTCTTTGAAAGCCCCCAAAACCAACAATATGGTTCATTAGCAAAAGGTGTGCGGTATAATCTAGGCCAGGAAAGTCTTGCTCAAGTCTCATCCGTTTTGCAGGTACCTCAGTAAAAACATGAAACCAAGGTATAAGGAACGCTTACACCAAACAGAATTAAACAACTAGCGTGAAAGACATGAGATCAAAGGTTATGCATGTAGGCCCAAGAGTGGCAATCTCAAGTGAGATCATTGAAACCAACAAGCTATGATGAATGACACAACAAGTTCAATCGATAATTAAGAAACCAAACCAAACATCCCCAAGAGAGCGAACTCGGATGCATAAATAGGCCACGCAATATAACAAGAAAATTTGATAAGTGGAGAGCGAAATTGGATGCACAAATAGGCCATGCAAAGGCCAATACAACCCAGTTATATATAGAAGAAAATGTGAGTCTGCTTTAATCAAATTGAATAGTCATCGATCAGCTCTTTTTCAAACCAAAATAGTGATACCTGAACAAGGCAACCATGACCTAAACCATAAATAGCAAGATCAGAGAAGGAGTTGAACAAACCCGCTTACGACAACATTCCATATAACACATGGTCGAGGGCCAAAGGATCTCTCGCATCATAAAACACCGATTGCAAAACCATGGTTTAATCAAGGTCATGAATGAGAAACAAACGAGCCTTCGACGATTTGAACACACTGATTTAAGCTGCATTCGGCAATAAAAGCTAGAAGTGTCCATAATATATTAGATTAACCTGCACAGCAATGGACTAGCCGAAAGAGGCTTACAAAGGCCAAGCCAAATAGCAAACATCGGAGGTGGTCGCTGATATGAAGCAGATTCACCTCAATACGATGGATGAAAGAGAATGAATCTCTCCTTCAGACACAACCAAATCAAACAGAGGTAATAAGTGGCAATGAAATCGGAGGCCAAGATTGGAAGGGTAAATGATAATGTTTCCTGTCAAGCACCCAATAAAGCGACCCAAGACACAAAGTCAGCTTACAAGAGTAATCAGATTAACAAAATGAACAAAAAATGATAACCTTCGAATGCAAATACCGCTTGTTCACATCAGGATGGAAATGCAGAACAAAGATATCTAACACCAGAAGCCATGTTCATGCGAGTAATCGGATCCCTAGAATTTACGAGATACTGCTTCCCAAGACCATGATATTTGGGAGTAAACAAAACAAAAATCCCTTCTACCATCTGTATGCAAGATGCAGCGATGCCAGTGATTTATCATAGGTGCAGATACAAGAGTATGAAAGATTGAATAGCATATATATTACAGTTCTGTCTTCATCCTGTTTTGAGAGGTGCAGTTTCAGCGATTTATTTCAGTACTGCAGCAGTTGATACAACATGGGAGTTGGAGAGCAGATTATATTCTGTTTTGCATCGGGTGTGTTCAGAAATTCCAGAGGTTTATCGTTAATTACAGACACAAGAAGAGAATTGACAGAGCGAAGAGCATGTATCATATGCCCTTTTGATCGTGAATGAAGAAAAATGGAGGCATGTATACTTTCTTGTTCGCCAGTCCGGGTGGCAAAATTACCGTCGGTGAGGGAAGTGGAGCGAGGGTAGCTGCTTATTCCTTGTTCGCCAAGTTTTGTTTAGGCCAAAGTGAGGAGACAGATCTGGCGGTGAATGTGTATGTTCTCTGTTCGCCAGTGTGCACGAAGAGGAAGAGTCGATGAGCATGTATGTCCCTCTTCGCCAGTTGGGTTGCAAATCCGCTGTGAGTGAAGAGGAAAACAGTCGCATAGCCTGTATGTCCTTCTTCGCCAGTTTGGAGATGAAGAGGTGGAGCGTTCCGTTCCTTGTTCGCCAGTTGAAAAGGAAAAGAAATGAAGGTGCAGAGGTGCAGAGGTGGTATGTTCCTTGTTCTCCAGTGGTTGCGAATCACCGTAAACAAGGAGAAGTGTAGAGGACCGGATGCTCCTTGTAGGTCGGTTTGGGTTACAAATTCATCGTGAGTGTGAGGAATGAATGATAGGGCTGGTTTTGTTTAGGCTCCTTGTCAGTTGCTTTGTGAATTAGAGCTTTGTGCAATACCGACCGAGTCACTCTGTATACGAGATAAGGTCATGGAGGTGAGCACATTGTTCTTTGTTGTCTAGCTCGTTTGGTAGAACCACCGGCGTGAAGAAAAATGAGAAGCAGCTGTGTTGCTTGGTGTGCTCAAAGAAGAAAAGAACAAACCATAAAAAAAATGAGAGTCTCCTACTGTGGGATTTGTGTTGCATAATTACCGATGGAGACAATGAAGAGAGGTGGTGGCTCTGTGTTCCTGGTTCGCCAACTGGATTTGCAAAACTACCGTTGGTGATGAGAAATGTACAGGGGCGTATCATATGTGCTTCTTCTTTACCGGTGACTTGAAGAAAAAGGATGGAGCCAGTCTGCTCATCAATCGCCAGTGGGGTGTGAATTATCGTGAGGAAGACAATGAACAAAGGCACGCAGCTGGGTTACAAATTACAGTGAACATATTGAAGAAATGTGGAGCAGATGCTCCTTGTTGGCCAGCGTCGTGAAGAGCTGAGGAATGATGGAGCTTACATGCTCCTTGTTCGCCGCATTAGATCGCAAATTACAGTGGTGAAGGAACGTGGATCTGGAGATAAAAAGAGGGAGGAGCATGTATGTTGCTTGTCTCCAGTTTTGGGCGAGCAAAAACCAATGGCGTGAATAATGAAGAAGGTTGAAGATGGTCGACAGAATAGAGATAGGGAAGAATGTAGTGGTGGCCGTGCTGGGAATTGGATATCTCTGCCTTGGGATCAGGGTTTGTTGCTTTTATAATCGAATAGTGAGTGATATAGCAGCTAGGGTTATCCAGTTAAAAAGGAAACAAAATGTTCCCATGCCAACAGCTAGGTTCGAACTTAGGACCAATGGTCTCCCCAATCTCACACTCAACCAATTAAGCTAATGATACAACTTAATACAAAATTGTGTGAAATTAAAGAAATGTTGTATTTCTGATTGAATAAGCTTCCCAGAAACGCTAATGTTTTAAACAAAAATACGGTGTAAAACTAAAGATGTTTCGCATGTAACAATGATGTGTTCTACTCTTTTTTTTTTTAAAGACAAGAAATGATAAAATGAAGACGAGAACATAAAATTAATAATACAGACAGTATAATAATGAGATGTACATAAAATGATGAAAATAATCATAAAAATAATAAAGACATAATAAAAGTGAATACTAGTAAGTAAAAGACAAGTAAAAATATCAATGAAATGATATAAAATACACACCTAAAAATATAGCATAAACTAACACAAGAACTAATGGGCGAGTAAATAAGTAAATAAAATAGGGTACACTAAAACTAAAGTAAAAATAAAAATACATAAAAACAAGATAGGAAAATAAGCAAATAAATAAAAGGGACGAGTTCAAGAACGGATGTACATGAACAAGTTTTGAAAAGAAAGGCGACGACCCTCTTTGTCTGAATTTTGCTTTATGGGGTGAGAATTTTTGGTGTCTACACCATGTTTCGTACAAACTTGTATACATATGTGGGGTACCTTATTGGCACGTTACCCCTTACCAGACTAACTCACAAATAGGTATGTCAGGCCCGCAAGCTCCTTCGGAGTCCGGTCGTCCCACATCCCGTGTTTGGGTACACTCGTAGTGCTCGTCACACGCCTAGGTGAAGTATTCTATTGTCAACTCCTCTTGTATCATTCTATGATAGCTGACCGTGATTCTCTGGTTTGGTCCGTGACTTCTTGCTAGAACCAAGTCTCGGACCAATGTTACAGGTGAATTTCAGGCAATTTTTGGGTAGTGGTCCGAGACCTTTTATAAGGACCAAGTCTCGGACCCTACTACTTCCTGCTACAATTGACAGTTTTCAATTGTTATTTCAAACTTGTTTCTTGCCTAACTCTTTCCTAATCTTTCCACATGCTTCCAAACATGTTCTAACTCCATAATGGCACATTAAACCTCCTTAATTCATTGATCAAACCCATTACTCAATTCTTGCTCAATTAAACAAATTTCTATTCTCAATTCCTGCACATTATACACACTAGTGCATTACCAACATTCTCATGACAGTTTACCACTTACTCTCAACCATTTTCCCACCTATGTTCACACACCCTAGTTCATCTCTAGAAATTCCAAGACACTCCAACATCAAATTTGCTACAGATTTTTACTCAACTCAAACCCAATCCTTTTACTAACATTTTTGGGTGATCAATTAACCATATTAATCCCCATTAACTCCTAGTTAATCTTAGGCTTTTCAAACTCATAACCTTACGTAAACCACTTGATTTCTACAGAAATTTCATCATAGCTCCTCTACTTTTCTAGCATGCCCAAATGCAAAGTTTTTTCTCTTCCTACTCAAATCCAACTAAGCAAATCCTTAATGGATTCTACCAGCACACAATTTCATCCCAAATCTCTTCAATCACAATATAATGCAATAATCTTAAATGACTTGGCTCCAAGGCCCTTAAATCAAACAACATATCACCATTGCATTAAGCATATATCACAATTCTCTCTCATCTCAACCAAACACATTTTCTAGCACGTATTTTGATTCGTTCTTTTTATTTCCCATCCCATAATCTTAAAAGCACTAAGGATAGATATTAAGGTAGATTATTTACCTTAAGTTCCTAAGTTCCTCTTTTCACTTCTCTTCCTCTTTTCTCTTGATTGAAACCAGCCAAGGGACAATGTGGTTGTCAAGTTCTAAACTAACACCCAAGTAGGGGAAATGAGAACTAAGTAATACACTTAGACTCATGAATTAATCTAGAACATAAGAGGAAGGTGCTTAAAGCACAAAATTGAGGAATTGCCTTGAACCCTAGAATAGTGTTTTCGATCATGAATTGGAGAGGGATTCCAAGTACACTTTCAAAGCTCGAATCAAGGCTAACACAAAGAAAGCAATAGAGCACCTTGAGGACCAATTTTCAGTCAAGCAAGGAATGGAGAAAATAATGAGTTTTTGGGTTTTTCTTACCTCAAACCAAAGAGGATGTTGTCTAGTTCCAGTTACTGTAATTTTCTCTTCAAATGGAGTTCTACCCATGGAGGTGGACTTCATGCTTTGGAGATTCAAAAAGGTGGAGAAGATAGCCTTTGTCCAACTAAGTAGAATATGTAATTTGTTTTGAGGTTGGACTTTTGCAGTGGCTTGGCAAGAGAAGGAAAGCAAGCAGCCATGGGATGGAGCTCAAAATCATGTGGGAGAAGAGAGAAATGCAGAAAACGGCTGGGAGAGAGTGGGGGTAGCCGGCTGGGAAGGAAAAGAAATGAGATGAGAGAGAGGGAGTAGGTAGATTTTATTTGTTTTTCACTTTGCACTTTTTACTTTTCACATGACTAAAAGTGAGGGATGAGTTAGAACAAGGGGGGAGAAGGGCTGAATAAAGTCGCCAGCCATAGAGGATAGAGGGGTAGATAAGTTTTATTTGCTTTTTACTTGTTAAAGTAATCATGTTACTTTTCACTTTTTACTCTCTCTCTCTCTCTATCTCTTTCTCTTTCTCATGTTTTAATGTTACTTGTTAAAAGAGATATTTTATCTCTAATAAAGGGGAACCAATTTTTAAGGCTGTTTTGGGGTCTCCTTTTGACCATTGACCATGTTAAGTCAACATAAGTCCACATGTGCTTAAACTGTTACTATTCATCAATAAGCCACATGAAATTTTGATTTTCTTAAATATTTGGAGTTAGGCTCTCTAGTGTGGTTTATCATATTCCCCTAATCCATTAGGGTATATTTAAGCCTTTAACTCATCCAAATTCTCTTTACAAGACAATTTCATAAAAATATGCTCTATGGAACTTTAAAGCATATTTTGCGGTTTAGCTAATTTTATAAGTCGGTTTTCTTTGGGAATTATTTTATCTTATTCCCACCATCAATATTAGCTGTAGGAATCCCCTTTAGGCCCTATTCAAGGTTACCTAAACTCCAAGGGTCCTTTAAGCACGTTTTTACGTTTTGTTCCTTTTAAGCATTTTCTCTTTTCTTTTGGTTTTACTTTCTTCACCAATGTTCTTCAGGCATCATTAGGCCTCTAAATATCATATTAGAATAATTTTATCACCCTATTTAAGTCCAGGGTATTTCACTAAGTGCCTTAATCCACTCTATATCTATGGCTCTACAAGAGATCTAAATCTTAACTTGTGGTCCTTTAGTTGGCCGAGAATGAGCAATTTTTCTTCCTAGAAAATCCAAAGGTAACACCTTCTCCTTAGAGCACATTTTATTCCATAAGATTCTTCCTTATGTTTAGTTCATTAGTAGACCTTAGCTTGACTCCATTGTCTTTGTTCAAACCGTGGCTTAAAGTGTTGGGTAAAAAAACACCAAAGAGGTTGAGTGCAAAAGAAGAGAAATCAAAGTCAAAATCAACTTTTAAAGGGTAAGTGGATAATCTAAACCCTAGAACTTCTTCATCATCAATTAAGCTTGAGATTTGTGTAAAAATCTAACTTAGCTCTATAATGAAATATAGGGCCGATATTGGTGTAGAGAAAAGTTTGATTTTGTGCTTCAAACTTGTAAGTAACTTTTAAAACACATTTTTATGCTTTAAGGCATTTAAAGTTGTGTAGCTAAGTACAACATAGAACATAGGTGGGAAAATGGTCAACATTGACCTAAATATGGCTAGGAAATTATATTAACAACTTCGGATGGATTAATTAAGTGGATTAATGACTTAAATGTCAAATTATAATGTTTTGGGGTAAATATGCAATTACCGAAAAGTGTTGGGTAAGAACATGACATAGCTTAGAATTAACTATGTTATTATGGTTATTTTATGTCATTTTAAGTAATGGTTGAGTTTTGTAATATGGCCATGTGTTTAGGCCAAGTTTATAAGTGTTTAAGTACTTCTAATGCTTTATAAGTTAAGCATTTGGTTAGTATTTAATTTGGTGAGAAAACCTACTTTTAAGGGGTTATTTGGAGTGTTAAAACACCTATGAAATTTTGGATAAAAAAACCTAAGGATTAGGTAGTATTTAGAAGGAGTTTAATGTCAAAATTGACTTTAAATGGGTTTAAGAACTTATAGGATGTTCTAGTGAACAAATGCGTATAATATAAGTGATAGAGAGTAAATAAATAAAAAAAGGATGTCAAAATGTTATCACCTAAAGTTGGGTTTTAATTGGGTTTAAGATGTAAAATATGAGTTTTAGAAAACTTAAATGAAAATTTAGGCAAAATTAGGGGTTAAATCATAATTTTTTGAGGAAATATTGGTCAAAGCAGTTGGTGGTAGTCATCCTTGACTAAACTTAGGGTGTTGACCAAATTAGATGAGAGAAATAATTAAAATAGGAATTTTAATGAAGTTTAGGAGTTAATTGTATGTTTTGTAAAATTTATGAGGCTAAAGTGTAAAATCTAAAAGTTATGGGGCAGAAATGTGATTAAAACAGACTTGGGGTCGATTCTGTTATACTGGAGAAATTTAAGTTCATTTTGGAATTAGAATAATAAAGTTGTATAATCTAAGGTTAAAGGATGAAATTGTAAGTTTATAAACTCTTTTGGGTATCCTTTTGGTTTTGATTATACCTTGAAAAAGTTTATACACTCTTATGTATATTGTAGTTAAGTCGGGAACGAACTTGTATTTTGGATTCAGATTACTAGAACTCGGTATGTTATTGTATGAATTTAAGTTTGTATTATTTCCAGTTTATTAGACTGTTGCATTTAGTTTGAAAGGCCTTGTTAGTCACGTGGGCGACTGACGACGGTAACATCAAAGGTTTGTTTAGATTTCGCTGCGATTGTGTTTAAGTTTGGCTTTGTTAATTACCTCTAATTGTGAATTACGAGTTGGGGTGTTACACCGATAAAGGGCCGGCGCCGACGTCAACTAGAAAGGGTGGTCTTCGACGTCTGCACTGGCCACGTCTGGGTGGCGTCGGTGGCTAGTTCCCGCGATTCCATTTTTCCTTTTTCTGACTATTTTGTTCTACATTTGTACCTAATATAGCTTTAATTATGAAAAAATAATAAAAATACCTCAGAATGATCCCCTTGTAAGTTCTCTTCGATGTTAACATCATGTGCATACTCGTCTTCATTATTTCCTCATTCCTTTTTGCTCCTCCTTCCAAAAAAATTCTTTAAACCTTTTAAAACCATTTCATCTCTTCCGCTCTCTTAATATATAATTTCTGAATTTGAATATGATTTTGTAACATATTCACCCTTCTTATATAATGAAATTTGGGTGCTCTTCACAATATATCACAAGTTTTGGGTAAATATTATAATTTTAAAACATTTTGAAGGTGACTGAAGGAATACTACGCGGAGTAAACCTGTAAATATAACCTAATATAGGTAGATTACTCGTTGCTAGGGCTGCCCATGGTAGGTTAACTGCCTAATTCAGTTAACCATTTTCGGTTAACCGGGTCTTCAGTTTTCTAAAAGCCAATTCCATTACCATTCCATTTAGATCGGTTAACCGGATTTGGTTAACCATTTAATTTGGTTTTCTAAAATCCGATTCCATTACCATTCCATTTAGACCGGTTAACCTTTAGTTGGTTCGATTTTATCGGTTAATCTTATAGCTGTATATTTTTTTTATTATTGATAAGACCCATACTATTAATATTATAGTACAACATTGATCATTCACCTAAATCATGAGTGACAAATCAAACACATGTGACAAAAAATATAATATTGTCCATATTCCCTCAATAGCTAAGATTAATTATTATATAAGGTGAACATTAATATTTGAAGATTTTAGTTGTTTATATAATCAGTTAACCACGGTTAACCGAGCTATTGTTCGGGAAAATTTAATACCATTAGCGAAACTGAAACCAATCAATTTATACGATCTGATTAACCATACTGTAAAAACCGGTAATCTAAAAACATGTACAGTCATTCGGATACCGCGGTTTCAGATTTTTTGGACAGCCCTACTCGTTGTTAGAATAACAATTATGGTGCATAGGAAAAAGTGAAAAGCAATTGCATGAACCATTAACCCAACCCGCATTCCCATTTCATATTCATGAAATAACCATAAGCCCAAATGATTCAGCCGGGAAAGCCCAATATAAACACTTCATCTCCACCGGCTTCTTCGTCCGTTTCTAGGTCTGGTGGTCGAAGGAACGCGAGAGAAGTGACCATTTCGCAGATAGTCTCTGAAACTCCAAGAGAGAGAGAAAAGGAGAACGAGCGAGGAAGGATGTCTTCGAGCGCAGCTGTGCCATTTTGGAGGGCGGCAGGGATGACGTACGTCACCTACTCGAACATATGCGCGAATTTAGTCAGGAACTGCCTCAAGGAGCCACTCCGATCGGAGGTCAAGGCTCGGGAGCAGGTTCATTACTCCGTTGCGAAGTTCGTTGATGGAAAAGCCCAGAAACCCAGTAATAAGCTCTTTCTCTGTCTATTTCATTTTAATGTCTTTTTTCGTTCTGGTTTGTTTTCGTTTTTATTTGTTTCTTGAATGCGGGTTTGATCGGAAGATCTATGATGGATCTCTGAAAATTGGAATCGAGTCGGTTTTTTTTTTTCGATTAACTTATATTTCAACGATTGAGCCGGTTGGCTATTTACGCGTTCTTAAGTTGCTTTTAGAGATCGTATTTTTGAGAGTTAGCGTGTTTGTTTGATCAATTTCATTTTCTTTCAATTAAAAGGATCAACTTCTCTGAAGTGGTTTATTTTAATTTTGGAAAATAGAGCAACAATTGTTTGCACCATAACATTGTGCTCGGACAACGTGTTTCATCAGGAATATTACGTTGATTAGGTTAGACATACCAACACTGTTGACAATCGTCCTGTATACTATGGGAACCTCTTTTGTTCCTCTCATTATTGGGAAAATGAAACGAAATCTAATTGCTAATCTATATTAAAGGGATTGTTATTTGTCAAATATTTGCATAATTAGCTTTCATAATTTTGATGTTCATGTTCATCAGCCTAATCCTGTGGTCCTATGTGTTGTATGTGCATGTTTTCTTGTCCTGGTTTTATGTTATCCTGTTTGATGATGGAAGTCTCGCCTATGGCATGACAGCTGAAGAACATCTTTCTACCCAGGCTCCATAGTCATGGAGATGAGAGTTGCTTGAAATTTTGAAGATTATTGCCTTGTTCTCTGTTTTCAGTTGGAATGTGTGTCAATTATTTGATGTAAACTGTAATTTATATGGTTCCTTGAAGAGGAAACTATGATTGCTTGGGTAGCCTTATATCATACTATATGTTATTGTTCTTTGCCCTAGAAACTAGGGACCCGTTCTCACAACCATACTAGGTTTGTGCTGCTTTGTACAACAAAATAAGTGCACATGTCACACCTACTATGGCTAACCAGTGTAAGCTTCAACATAAAGGTCACTATTGCTGCGTTTCTCGCAGATATTGAACAGCACCTAAGACTGGTTGATAGCCTATATAATATTTTTAATGTGCTAATCTGGCTTGTCCTAGCTTAATTGTGAATTGCGAGTGATACTAAGCTCACATATAAAGAGATCATGTACATGAGCATATTATATATCTATCTTTTTACTATTGAAGTGATTGTTGAATTGAAATCTGGTTTCTTGTCTAGAGTAGAAAGTTTCGTGTATTTCTTTGGAGCCATAAAATGGCTTTGAAAAAAACAAGAATGCCTCCTGGCGTGTGTTTAATTTGTAGACGTGATGGATAACATCGTTGCTAAACTTTTCTCCAGGATTGGAATAAGATGTGACTATTTGAAGTTGAGGAATGCAATATTATAACGCTAACCAGTCTGCTGTTGCATCGTTCATGTTTTCGTGCAGTGCTTCCACAGGATGAAGTAGGAATGGGTCACTATATTAGACCCCTCTTAAATTTAATGTTAAACTTTCTTGTTAATATACTTGCCTCATGTCCTTGTTTTCATGTTAAGCTAACTTAAAATGTAGTGGATGGAATGGACACCTCAACGGTTATGTGCTTGGGTTTTGTTAATGATCTTACAATTCCGGGATCTGACCAATAACTTTCTTTTTGTTCTACTTGACAGCCGTCCGATCTGATTCATCTCAAGAATGAAGTGTATTTCAGGATGCCCAGTAACGTGCATTTCAGGATTTCCGCTTAAGTGCATTTTGTTATGAACGTTTTGCTTCCTACTTCATAACAGTATGGCGGTGGATTGAGAACTTTCAAGCCCATATGTTTGAGGGGCTTCCAGACTTGGTGAATGTGACATGAAAAATAATTTGGAATTCTGAGGCTCTTGTCCTTGAAACTCGGATCTAATTTATGGTAATGTGATTCTAGTTATTCAAAATGTTGTTTTTTTTTTTGATAAACATTGAGATTTCATTCATTCATAACATTAAAAATACATCCAGCAAGAGCTACAGATATCATTCCATGCCAGAGAGCTTAAAGAGTTGTGAATACTACCCACATCATTCCGCTGCTTCTAACAGTAGTTAAAGAGACAAAATAATGGCTCCATATCAGTCCACGAATACATTCAGAACTAGATATTAATTCAAGCTTAAATTTACAGACTATATTATACCAAAAAAAGGAGTCCTCCCTGGTCTTGTAGAAGCACCAACGCAATCTACCTAGGTAAACAACTTAAATCCTCGTTTGGTTCCTAAAATACCCATTGCGTTTATCCTCACTTAACACCAGCCAGACTGATAGAGAAGGATTACCACTAGACTTAACCTCCAAACTTGTACAAACTAACCATATGCACGATAACTGTGCTTGAAATCTTTCTGATAGGAAACAGAGCATGAAACTTTGGTCTGTGATGATAAAGCTTCATCAGGTCACTACCCCTAATCACCTCCTTGACACTTATGACAAGTAGAAACTTAACAGCACCTATCACGAGGGAGTAAAGTTGTAAACCAAAAACCCAGCAAAAATGAATTTTCCACTGAAGAACCAACACAACTCGTGTGCATTTGCTCCATTCAACATTCTTATCTTGGTATTTCAAAAACATAGCAAATCTGACAGCTTCAGCAGACCTGTTTGACCAACAGCCCCCTATCATACAACAACTGACGAAACTTGATTAACAACACAAAAGGGTATACCACTCCACAGAAGCACACGCACAAGCGTGGAGGACGAATCACCCCCGAGACAGCAGCACTAGAATAGTCAACACAAGCCAAAATAACCAACTGAACCCGGACACGACCTACCTGCCTCACCAAAATCGCTTCAAAACTGGCTTAATTAACAAGCCCAACACTTCCACACCACACAGAAACCAAGACGATACCAATCCTTTCTGAAAATTGAGGTGGCCAGGAGCAATCACCAGACCAAAAAACGGGAACCAGACGAAAGTCCTTGAATCACCTAGAGAAGAAACCACTGGCCCCACTAAAAACCGATGCAAACCGACAAACTGAAACAACACTGAAGACCCTAGCTAAGCAGCCCATAGCAACCCAAAAAATCGACCTCTCTGACCAACACAAGCAAAGAAGGACTAACCCTGCAGAATCTGAAGAATGACGATGACAAATCTCCACCCAGGCCCAGAGGATTCCTGCGCCGACAACCTAAACCAGCACCGGGCCCGCCGAAGAGAAGTCCACCCTAGGAAGCTGAAGCAAACGAACCCGGCTCCCACCTCCGACAGACCTCGATTGGATAGACAGCGAGCAGACCGGCAAACCCAAAAACTCCCTCCCTGATTCCCAAACCTGGAGGACAACCCTAACTCGTCGACGAAGATGACGAAGCCTGAAGAAGAACTACTCACAAAGAGGAGCCTGAAGAACACTGACGCCACTACCAGAATGGAAGGATAGAAGTGGCAGCAGCCAATCTCACTGTCTCAATAGATGAGAAAAAGAGAACGACGTTCTCTGGAATCGCCTCTGAAGCGCGATAAAAGGGAGTTTTTTTGCTATGTGATTAATGTTGGCCAAATGCGTTCAATCATCCAAAATGTTGTTTCTTAGCAATGTGTACTAGTCATTTAAATAATATGCGCTTTGCAAGAACTTCAATTTCCCTGTTCACTTCTGTGCAACATTCTCGGGTGGTTAGCTATACTGGTTGTGCAGCCATCTGTTAGGGGATCGCCCGCTTTTTGTTTTGCTTAGCTATTCGTTTTTGTGAAGATGGCGGAGCTCTCGCTTGTCCCCCTCTAATTTCGGTGAACTGAGAGTGAGTGAGGTTATAGATGTTCGAGTGTTAAGCAAGTGGGTAGGCAAAAACTGTTACCCAACCTTGATGAATAAGAGAAAGGAGAGTGAGTAGTTAGATTAATTAGAGAGAAGATCATATTGGGCTATGTTTATATTAGTCCATATAACAAAGGCCCATACCTCGTTTCTGACCCATATACCATCAATTAGTATTAGATAAACATCACATTATTTTATCATACAGTATTTATCTTTTAGCATTGTATATATATATATGATAAGGCACTAAGCGCCGTGTGTACAGCATATACAAACACAATTAATAAAGTTCAGTTTCCTTATATTCTCGTTTATATTTCCCTAATCATGTGCGATTTAGTATATGCTAATATGGTATCAAGAGCATAGGTGTTTCTTTAATCTTTTTCTTGGCGGCTATGGCGGACGACGGCAAGAAGGAAACTCCGACGAATAGCGGCAGCAACGTCGTCATCGATGTCAACGACCCCTTGTATGTTCACGCAGCAGAACAACCGGGTTTGAGCTTAGTTCCCAAGTTCAATGGGACCGGATTTTTGGGGTGGAAGTGCGACATGATAACGGTGTTGAAGTCGAAGAACAAATACGGTATTGTGACGGGGACGGTGAAGAAACCCGATGAGAAAGATGAAGTTCGGTCGGCCGCCTGGGTGAGGTCAAATTCTCTGGTGCTTTCCTGGATCAAGAACGCCTTGGAACCAAATGTATTGGTGGGCGTTAGGTATTGCGATGATCCCAAATTAGCCTGGGATTCGCTTTGCGAAAGATATGAGCATACAAACATTGCGGTTATACATGGCCTGAAGCGCGATTTGGCAGAAGCGAAGCAGGGGGAAGAGTCGGTTGTTGAATACTTCAACAAATTGAAGAAAATCTGGGGCGAATTGGAGCTGGCCAGGCCTCCGCAGCAATGCAGTTGTGGGAATTGCACTTGTGGCGTGAACAAGAAAATTCAGAAAGCAGTTGAAGAAGACAAACTGATTCACTTTCTAATGGGTTTGAATCGGAGATTTTTGTCAATACGGGGACAAATTCTTGCTATGCAAAGTGTTCCAAAACTGGATAAAGCCTTCTCACTGGTAATCCAAAAAGAAGATCAGAGAGGAAGAGAAGGAATTAAAGAAGACGCCATGTCTTTTTATAGTTCTGGGGAACATTCAAGAAACCCTAGGAAAGGGATTGAAATCGACAAGAAGAAATCGTCTTGTACGTTTTGTAAGAAGACTGGTCATGTTTTCGAAGAATGCTATCAAAGACAGAGTGCACACACTGTAAGAAATCAGGGCACCTTGCTGCCGATTGCTATCAGTTGTACGGGAAAGAAGCGGTGATGAGTCGAAGGAAGAAGAGTTTTGCTAATACAGCAAAAGGCCAAGAACAGATTGAAGTACAGGATAACCAGGATGCGGGACTCACACCACGGCAAATGAAACAAATTGCGGAATTGATACGCAACAGCACCGCTAAAACAGAAAACTTCAGTCACAGCAATTTTGCAGGTAAACACACTTTCGATATCTGCAATAAGCTTTGTTTGATGGGAAATCAATCTCATGATAAGTTTGATGGAAACTGGATTATCGATTCTGGGGCAACAGACCACATGTCTGGTGTACAAAAACAATTTGAAAATTGGAAGCGTCTTCAATCTCAGAGAACCGTAATCTTACCTGATGGGAGTCCCAACTGGTAAATCTGATAGGGGATGTGAAAATTGGGAAAGGTGTTTGGCTGAGAGATGTTCTATACATACCGAATTTTATGTTTAGTTTAATCTCTGTAAAGAAGTTGACAGAACAATTCAATTGTTCGTTGATTTTTGATGCTCATCGCTGCTATGTTCAGGACCTTGCGACAGGGAAGATTGAAAACTTTGGTCTTGGTCAACACGGTCTATATGTTTTAGATGTTAGAAGAATGGATTCAGAATTTGGGCTTCCTATGCTGCGCGAGACAAGTGGGTTGATGGCACAGATAGATACAGAGGAACATTTCAAAGCGGGCTTTAGTAACCGATTGGCCCAGCAACAGAAGAAGCTGGTACTCAATCTGTTAACACGTTACCGGGCTTCTCTAATGTGGGCTTAACATCAAAAATTAGTCCACGAGTAGAAAATGTTCATATCAGTCTAGGCCATGTACCTTTTAAGAAACTCATTACAATGGGATTAATAAAGGAAGGAGATTTACCTTATGATTATGCGTGTGATATATGTTACAAGGCCAGAGCGCAACGTCTTCCTTTTGATAATTCTTTGAGCAAAACCAAGAGGGCATTTGAAATGTTACATGTTGATGTTTGGGGGCCGTTCAACACCGAGACTTATAATGGGTATAAGTTTTTTGTCTGTTTCGTTGACGATTTTACACGAACAACTTGGGTAAATCTTATCAAGCAAAAGAGCGAATCTTGGGAAGCGATTCTACATTTCATAAAAATGGTGGAGCGACAATTTGATGCAAGAGTCAAAGTAGTCCGTACGGATAATGCAAAAGAACTTGGAAGTTCAAATGAAGGAAGATTATACTTTGCTAAGGAAGGAATAGTGCACCAAACCACTTGTGCATACACACCTCAACAAAATGCGGTCGTAGAGCGGAAACATAAATATTTGCTCGAAACTGCAAGAGCAATATATTTCCAATCTAATGTACCTATAACATACTGGGGAGAATGTATTTTATATGCTACATATTTAATCAACCGTCTACCCACCAAAGCTCTTAACGGAAAGACACCATATGAAAGTTTGTATCATCATAAGCCAGCATATGGTGATATCAAACCATTTGGATGTCTATGCTACAAAAGTTTTGTTGGTCACAAAGAAGGAAAATTCAATCCAAAAGGGGAAGCTTGCGTTTACATGGGGATAGATCCAAGGAAAAAGGGCCACAAAGTCATGAGTATAAACTCTCGAATTATTGAAGTCAGTAGGGATGTGAAGTTTCATACTACCATATTTCCCTTCAAAGATGGCATCGATTCCTATATCATTCAGCAGTCTAGCAACGACGTAAGTATATCTAATCAGTACAACATGTACATGGATGATGATGACATACCACGCCTTATTCAGCAAGAATGTCATTCACTGCCCGAAAATGAAATACAACCTGAAGTCCGACGTTCAAGCAGACAGAGTCACAAACCACGTTATCTTGAGGATTATGTTTGTGGTACTATTTTCCAAGATGTACTAGATGAGAGAGTATATGGTGACACACGGGCACGTGACAACATCGTTACAGACTGTGTCAGTCTAACCGATTTACAACCCAACACTTCCATTGCACTTTTATCAACAGAACTCCATGCCGCAAATCAGCTCATGGACATGAGCGAACCTACCACTTATAACGAAGCTGTACTGCATGATCACTGGAAAACAGCCATGCATGAAGAATTACAAGCACTCGAGAGGAATGATACATGGGATATCGTTCCATTACCTAAGGGAAAGAAGGTGATAGGGTGTAAGTGGGTCTACAAAGTTAAACTCAGATCGGATGGCACATTGGAGCGATATAAAGCGAGATTGGTGGCAAAAGGGTTTACTCAGCGACATGGCTTGGACTACAATGAAACTTTTTCCCCGGTAGTCAAGCTAACAACAATAAGAGCCCTTATCATTGTTGCTCTTAACAAAGGATGGATCATTAATCAATTGGATGTCAACAACGCTTTCTTACATGGAGATCTAGACGAAGAAGTTTACATGAGACTTCCTAAAGGACTCGATACACCTGGCAAGCATACAGCTTGTCGGTTAAAGAAGTCCTTATATGGTCTCAAACAAGCTTCCAGACAATGGTTCTCCAAGCTAGCAAGTTTTCTGCGCACACTCAATTTTACGCAGTCAAAAAATGATTACTCATTGTTTCATAAAGAGAGTGTTCGAGGAAAAATCTTCATTGCAGTTTATGTTGATGATATGCTCATTATTGGACCGAATCAAGCTGACATTGATGAAATCAAGGGCGTCTTGGATCTTAATTTCAAGATTAAGGATCTATGATCCTTACGTTATTTTCTGGGCATAGAATTTATTCCAACAAATAATGGATACATTTTATCCCAGCGAAAATTTTGTAAGGATCTGTTAGCGGAGTATGATTGTGAAACCACCAAAGTTGCGCAAGGGCCAATGACAGTTGGCAAACACCTCCTTCAAGATGATGGTGTTCCCATAGATGATCCTACCACTTATCGTCGGTTGGTTGGTAAACTCAATTATCTGTCCAATACTCGACCAGATATAAGTTTCACCGTGCAAGTTCTAAGTCAATTCATGCAACGACCGACGGATACTCATATGCAAGCAGCTCTCCATGCTCTCAGTTATATTCGTGGCACTATGAATTATGGCATTGTTCTCACCGACGGACACCATTCTGCGTTGGATCTTGTTGCATATTGTGATTCGGATTGGGCGGCTTGTCCTAATACGAGAAAATCAGTTTCTGGATATTATATTTTCTTAGGGGACAGTCCTATTTCTTGGAAAACAAAGAAGCAAGGATCAGTCTCCCTATCGAGTGCCGAGGCGGAGTATCGCTCATTACGTCGTGTTACAGCCGAACTCACTTGGTTGACACGCCTCTTACATGAAATTGGTGTTTCGCACATTACACCAATACCTGTCAAATGTGATAATCAATCCGCCATTCACATAGCCAGGAACCCAGTCCTACATGAACGAACCAAGCATATCGAGATAGACTGTCATTTTGTGCGAGACAAAATCCAGCAAGGGCTCGTAGATGTAGTTTATACCACACCACATCCCAGCTGGCAGACATGATGACCAAAGTATTACCAGGAACTAAATACAAGGATCAACTTCACCGCATGGGCATGCGCAACACACAACAACACAAGCCTAGTTAATTTTCATTACCTGCGGCTTGAGGGGGGGTATTGGGCTATGTTTATATTAGTCCATATAACAAAGGCCCATACCTCGTTTCTGACCCATATACCATCAATTAGTATTAGATAAACATCACATTATTTTATCATACAGTATTTATCTTTTAGCATTGTATATATATATATGATAAGGCACTAAGCGCCGATGTGTACCGCATATACAAACACAATTAATGAAGTTCAGTTTCCTTATATTCTCGTTTATCATTTCCCTAATCATGTGCGATTTAGTATATGCTAATAGATCAACTAATAAAAACATAAGTAAACTGTCTAGATCAATTTGTTTTCACACTTGACTTTTCTTTTTTATTTCTATTTTTTTATAATTGAGGCATTAGTCTTATATTAAAGATAAAAGTAACCTGACAAATGTCAGTCGGGCGAGCTAAGACAGGCCTCATTAAAACGTCCTTAGGCAAAACCCGGTGGGAAAAAACCCAAGGAGAAAAAAGAGTACCCAGCCCATCCCCCATGATTACATTAGATGACATACGAAGATATAATTCCAGTATCCAAGCTCCAGACATAACAACTTGTACCCTTATGCATCACTCTACTAGCATATAGCCTATAACAGACACACACCACACTCCTAATCCATACGATTCTACTAACCCTTTCTTCTCCTAACCCTCAAACCAAAATGACCAACCAAAAGCCCTCCCACAACTTCAAACAATACCCTACCACGATATTCTTGTTGTGCCCATGAGCACTTCTATACTCCTCTACCTTTGTATCGAGCACTTCTCCCCCCGACTACCTCTCCTCAAATTCTCTCCTGAGATTGGATTTGATCGATGAGGTTAGATTTGGTGAGACTTGGGTTAGGGACTTGCCAACCCAACTGTAGAAGCAAATCAATGCACTCCTCAGCTTCTGATTCTACATTTATGATTTTACCCTGCTCATTTCTTGCTGGTGGTCTTTGCCTTTTCCTTCTTGCTGACGCTGGCGAGGTGTTGTGGAGGATTTCTACAACTTGGCTTATACCTTCATTTTCTATAGGGCTCTTCTCAGGGGTATTCTCCTTAAATTGTGACATATCCTCAGCTACTGACACACTCTGCGACTTTCCCATTATTAAAGAGTCAATGGCTGCTTTGGAACTCGCACGTCCCGCGCTTTTGCCCCTCTCAGCGGTTCTCCCGTCATCCTCACTTGCACTCGAGGAGACATGGGCCACTTCTGTCACATGAGCAACAACCCCCACTTCTAAACTCTTGTGTCAGGGGAAACACGTCCTCATTAATGGCTATTGCTCTATGCTTGGTCATATCTTGTGTATTCAATGTAATTGCTGGTACGTCAGGCGCATGCACTACAATGGTGATGGAAAGAGCGGTTAGAAGAGTGCTTTATTTAAGAAAAGGTGAGTTGTTGACAAGTTAAGGTTTGGATGTGCCTCAAGGCCAAAAGTGCGATCTCCAACTTAGTTTTTTCCCGAAATCAAAGATAATCATTAAGCGCAAAGTCAAGTACATGTTTTGGAATATCAGTAAACCTTATCTTATAACCACAATCTACCCAAGCGCTATTAGCTACTAGATGCTGCGGGCTATCCACACCTATCATGGTGTAGTCTAAATTAGGTGGCAGTCCTGGTCGTCTTTTATTATATTAACTTTAAATTGTTATAACTTTTAAATATATGTTCAAAATAAAAAAAATTGCATCAATCTTCATCTAAATTCAAGCTCTCCAAAACATAGGAATATGTTTTGACAAGTTTAAAAATTTATATTAGTTACATGTATACATTTGCACATATCAGTAAGACTTATGATTCACCCTATAAAGTTTAAAATATATCACACAACAATAATAATACACCAAAAAACAATAATGATTTAATATTTGTTTATGAGTTGGTATATCAAAAAAAAATATATGATCCATCCTTAAATTGCAACATATAAATAATAATAATACACCATAAAATAATTATAGTACATCATAAAATGATAATAATATGACACAAAACAATAATGATTCACCACTTGTTAGTTAATAAATCATAATATCAATTTTAATGAATCATGATATCAAAATTAATAAATTATATTTTCAATTTAGTGTATCATCACAAACATATAAAAAAAATTTAAACAATAATGCAACACAAAACAATATTTGGTATGTTTGAAAAATACATGATTCGCCATAGAAGATTTAAAATACATCATACAACAATAATAATACACCACAAAAAAAATAATGATTTTTTATCACTTCCAAAGTTTGATATCTAATTCACTACTTATTAATTGATGAATCATAATATCAATTTTAATGAATCATAATATCAAATTTAATGAATCATATTATCATTTTAGTGTATCAAGTTACATATAAAAATAAAAAATTAAACAATAATATAACACAACATAATATTTGATATGTATGAAACATACATGATTCACTATATAAGGTTTAAAATACACCATGCAACAATAATAATACACTATAAAACAATAATTATTTTTTATCGGTTTTGAAATTTTTAATCTAATTAAGCACTTATTAGTTAATGAATCATAATATCAACTTTAATGAATCATAATATCAAAATTAATGAATCATATTATCATTTTAGTGTATCATAATACACTTGTAAAAATAATTTTTTAAAAAAGTTGTCAAAACATATCCATGTCTGGTCTTGTTTTGAAGAGCTTAAATTTAGGTGAACAGTGGTATAATTTATTTTTATTTTGGACTTATATATTAAAAGTTACAACCATTTAAAATTAATATAAAAAACAATCCAGTCAACATAGTAGTCCACTCAGCAGCTGACTGGACAACCAAGTGTATAGACCGTACCATTTACGGTGCAACCTGGCTCTGTGTTCGAATTTACGTAGCTACTAAGTGCTCCTTCCAACATATTTGCATACCTCCATCTCAAAAGAAGTCATAATGCAAACCACTTCATCCTAGATTTGCCTAACCTCCTCTAGCTCTCTCCAAACGTCATTTATATAGTCTACATTAGCCTTACAGTCATTGTATATAAATGTGGTATTTTTGAGGGAGGTATTTTTGGCAAAAATGTCAAACCGTCACACTGCCAACCAACAATTTTCAAAACAGCCACAAATATACCAACACAAAACAACCACAAAACGCCCAATAATTTATGCTGCAAAGAGAGAATGAATGCCGTAAATTTGTAAAATTATCGTAATGAAGGGAATGAATACCAGTGTATATTATTGTTTACAAGTTAGGGTTGCAAAATTGTAGCAATTATTGTGAATAAATTAACTAATTTAAAAAAATTCACTCATTATTTGTTTTTATAAAAATGTTATTGAGTAGTAGTTTTTACAAATTATTTACCACCACAACATTATAATGGTAGTATTTCATTTTATTAAAAATAAAGTATAAAATCTGAATATTTAAATATATGTACATATAGTAATATATAGGCCATATTTTTTAACAACTAAATTGTTTACTTTTGTATGATGTAAACATTAATAAACTTCACTAATTAATTATTATATTTTTCTTTTATTCAAATGTGAACAAGTTGTGAGGTGTGTTAAAACCATCCATAGTTACAATTCTTATTATCCATTGATAGAGTTGTGGGTGATAATAATGAAGTTATTTGTATAGACATTAATATAAATGTTAACAACAGTTGATTGTAATAAAAAATTATTGTCTTCCTAGTTAATAAATTATGTATATTTTAATCTGTATATTTGTTAGTAGTTTCCTTATTTACGACTTAACAATAAATTGTTTTAAAATGTAATATAAAATTTGTAATCGTATCACAGAAATCGGTAAACGCACTACACGTAACTAACTTATTCAAAAATACTGGACGAAACAACCACACTGTCAAACAGTAGTTTTCAAAACCGCCACAGATATACAGGACAAAACAACCAGCAAAACGCTGCAAAACAACCAGACCAAAACAGCTACAAAACAATCGTAAAAAAGCCATACTGAACAGAGCCCTAGTCCATACAGCTCACGAGTACAACTTTCATCTACCCAAACATGTAATGTAGAATCCTGCAGGGTAAAGTGTTGGCCTGCAACCAGAGAAAGATTTATCACAACATGTAAAAAAGAATCGGTTTGGCACCAGCCCCATCGGACATCCTTTGCCTTTGCATGCATCACCTGACAACGAGCAAACCATATTTTCCATAGCATCAAGAGTAATGTAGTTAATATTGTTAAAGGTAAGGATAAAGCTTGCTCAAGTACCTAACGACACCATGCGCCATCAGTATTCAAATGTACAGATTGTTCAAACTGGTATGAGTCCCAGAGGTTATCCACATACTTGCATTAAAAAAATGTAGTAGAGATTCAAACACAACACATAAACAAGAAACATCTATAGTTCATGGCACCATTTCTGTACATCTGCCTTTGTATGAACGATTATGTGCAACAATTTCCAGCCAAAAAGGTTAACACATAATGGAACTTGGCACTTCTAGATGCGTTTAATGGCAACCCCCATATTATTAATACATGAACCTAATTGATCAGCCTCCTTCAAGCAAAGAGCAACATGATATGGTTTTTAACACTGAATTCATTTGATTTTGTGTAAATCGATCCCCATTGATCATGATCATCAGCAGTAGAAAATAGAGGTGTAGCTGTTATTAATTCAGAGTCGCTAGGATGAAACCAATGTTGAATTAAGCGTGTGCGCCATCTAAGAGAAATATGGTCAGTTAATCAACTAAGTAATCCCTCTTTTTTGGCTAGATCTGGAAGAGTCTATACAAATAGGGTACCACCTCTTTTACCCAAAATTCAACGATCAACCAACCTAGTGGTTTCTTCGTCACCTATTTAGTGAAAAATGCCATGCTCAAGAAGTTTCAATGAACTATAAAAAGCCCTCCAGATTGGACTTGAGTTCGACTCCAATTGTGACTAAAAATTGATTTTTGCCATGATAATATCTTGCTTGGAGTAAACGAGCAACTAAAATAGATGAGCAAGTTAGAAACCTACAACACTACTTAGCAAGTAAAGCATCATTGAAACAAGAGGGATCTCGAAAACCTAATCCACCTTCAAATGAACCTTGGCACAAAACTTACCATCGAAGCCAATGAAAAACCTTGGTATCAGTACCCCCTCCCCCCTAACAGAATCGAGCCAACAACATATGAACATCATTAATATGTGTCTTCGGTAGTTTAATAGTACTCATAATGTAGGAAGGAAGTGCTAGTAAAAATGTTTTAATAAGGATCTCATGCCTTGCTTGAGAGATCATCCTAATCCATCCATGTATCTTTATAGCTATCCTATCTATGAATGACAAAACTTGTAATCTGTTTTGCCCTATTCCACTTGGAAAGCCTAAATATAAGCCAACATCATCAACTTCCCTAGCTCCTATAACTTATAAAATCTTATTTCAAATGGAAAAGGGAACCTCCTGCAGAAAACATTAGGCATGTCTTATGAACATTAATCTCTTGATCCGAGGCGCTTTTAAAGTCTTCCAAGATTACAGAAAGAACATTAATATTTTCAAGTTTCAACACTTGCTTCCCAAACAAGATACAATCATATGCAAAGAGTAAATGTAATACTTTGTTCTTGGCCACGCACACAAAAACCTTTATACAACCCCACATCACACACTAGCTTCATACTTGAGGCTAAAACTTCCATGCAACGGATGAATATATTTGGAAAGTGTGGGTCTCCTTGTCGTAATCCTCTGCAATACCCCTGACTTAAATATGGTGATTAATTATTCTAATATGATATTTAGAGGCCCAATGATGCCTAAAAAACATTGGTGAAGAAAGTAAAACCAAAAGAAAAAGGAAAATGCTTAAAAAGGCACAAACGTAAAAACGTGCGTTGAGCAACCATATGAGGCATATGACCTCAGCTAGGGTCCTAGATGGATTCGTAGGACTTAGTTACACACTAAGAACATGTGGGAACAATTCCCAAAGAAAACCAACTTATAAAACTAGCTAAAACATAAAATGTGCTTTAAAGCTCCTTAGACCACATTTTTGTGAAATTATCTTGTAAAGAGAATTTGAATGGGTTTAAAGGCTTAAATATACTCTAAAAGATTAGGAGATTATAATGGACCACATTAGAGAGCCTAATTCTAAAGATTTAAGAAAAATCAAATTACATGTGGCGTAATGATGAATAGTAACAGTTTAAGCTTATATGGACTTGTGTTGACTCAATACGGTCAATGGGCAAAATAAAGCCCCAAAAATTATAATAAGTGCCGCCCCTTGTTGGTAATTACCCCCTCTTCCAACCAGTAATATTAGTATATATGAGAGAGAGACAAAAGTAACATGTACTTTCTACTTTACCAAATAAAGGAAACAAATAAAGCTTACATACTCCCTCTCTCTCCTCTTGTTGACTCAGAATTCTTCTCAGCCAATTGAGAAACAAAAAGCAAATACCCAACCTTACTACTCATTCTCACTTTATCAATTTAAGGTACAAGGTACTCTCTTTCCTCTCATTTCTTTTCCTTCCAGCTGGTAGCTCCACTCTCCCCTTATTCCTCACTTAAAGTTGGAGTTCTTCCATGGCTTCTTGATTTTCTTTGCTTGCCCAAGCCACTACCAAGCTCCAAATCAAAAACAAAGTGGATATTCTTCTTAGTCTAGTCAAGGGCTTCCTTCTCCACCTCTTAGTTTCTCCAAAGCTTGAAGTTTACTTCCATGGGTGGAGCTCCATTTGAAGAAGAAACCAGACTTTCTTGATCAAGGACATCTCCCCTTTGGTCTGAGGTAAGAAAATCTTAAAAAAAAGGACATCTCCTTCCAAAATCTCTCAAAGGACGGTTTCATCCCTTTAAGTTTCACTCTTCCTTTCTCTGTGTTAGCTTTTGTTCAAGCTTCAAAATTCTAGTTGGAACTCTCTCTTGATTCATGACCGAAAATCCATTCTAGGATTTCAATGGTAATGCCCTAATTTTAGTGCTTTAAGCACCTTCTCTATATTCTAGAGTTATTCCACGACCCTAAGTGCTTTACTTAGTTCTCATTAGTATTATGTGGGTATTGGTTTATGGTTAGCAAGAGTGCATTGCTCCCCTTAGCCGAAAATGATATGAGGAAAGAGAAGAGAAAAAGGTAAAGAAGTACTTGGAAGCTTAAGGTAAATGATCTACCTTAATGCCTATATTTAAAGCCTTAAGAAAATTATATCTAGATTGGTATAATTGAGACCAAAAATGAATTAAGAAAAATGCAAGTTAATGGCATTGAGCTGGTGTAAGTTTGATTGTTTAAATTATGTCATTTAAGGGCCTAAGTGCCATGTCATTTAAGAGCCTAAGTGCTATGCAATTTAAGATTTTTGCTCCATATTATGTGGATTGTGAATGTGTTGGATTAGGTGAGGAAGACAATGAAATTTGGATGTGCTAGTGTAGTAACGAAGTTATGGTGAAATTTGGGTAGAAATGAATTAACTAAGGTGTTCTTATGATTTAGAATGACCTAGAGTTGATTAGGAGGAATTGGAGATTAAATGATAAATTAAACACACCAAAACTAAGGTATAAGGAGAGCATAGAGTTGTGCAAAAATCTGTAGGAAAATGATGTAAGTTGCATGAGGGTGATAAGTGTCCAAATGAGCATGTTTTATAGGTGTATTTCATATATAATATTAGCACTTTTCTTGCTCATTTCTCCACTTCGGTTAGTTTTCCTCTAGTTTATGTTTTATTGTTTATCTCACAAATTTATTGGTCTAACATGAGGAAAACCAAGCTGGGAGTAAAGTAGGCAAAGAGACGAACGCATAGACGCAAACGGCTCAGAAAACGGAGTCCAAACGAGGAATGTAGAGCGAGTCGAAGTTCGTAGGTGGTTACATGCAACCGCACGTGACACAAGCCCTGTACCGCTCAATAACAGGCGGACAAGAGAGGGGTGTGACAACCGCGCGGACAAGGCAGTGGTGAACCGCCTCTTAATGGGCAGACGATAGACAGAGGCAACCGCCTAAAAACAGGCGGACGTGAGTGATCTGCGACGTCGAGAAAACAGGCGGACGTGAGTGATAAGAGACAACCGCCTGAAAACAGGCGGACAACACTGAGAGGCTACCGCCTCATTCGAAGCGGACGCGTGTAAATGTGCGCGAGCTTATCTTCTTCGCCCGTCTTCGTCTACAACTTTCCTTCGCCGACTTCTGCAACTCGTCCACTGTCTGCAACCTATCCATCTACTCTGCACACGCTTTGTCCCCTGCAATCAATGAAGCAAGCAATAAATGAGCAATCAATGAGCTGCAATCAAACGTTATCCTATCCACCGCCTCAATCAACTTGCTCACGCGTCTGCCTATCTTCATTTACTCCTCTTCCTTTCCCTATATAAACCAACGAGCCTTCTGCTCAATTACAAAAAACATCCACCATCCATCATCCATCGACGACCCAACATCCACTTCACCTCACGCCATTTCATTTCTCTTCTTCCGCCTTCTCCATTTTATTTATTTTACATTCCACCAAATCCACCTCTAGTCCTACGTATACAAAATAGCAGAGCGAGCAGGAGTGATTACAGATGATTTCTATTACTCTTGTTTCTGTTTTTCTATTTAATATGTTAGGCTAGTTACGTATACTCTGGGTATGGTTATTATGTGTTTGTATTAATTATGCATTATTTTTACTGGTTTATTTAAATACAGTTTGTTACGTTTTAAAGGTTATCTCGCACCTTTTTAATAAATGTCATGAGTTTATTAAATTGCTTTCTTAAGTCTATTTTGATCAGACCGGTGATAAATAGATAGGTTAATTAAGACGTAAAACTGGAGGAAACTTGTTATGATTTAATAAGTTAGTATTCAGTTGCAAATGTAATTCCTCAATACTCCTCTGCCGTTTACAGGCATTTTGCTTGAACCTTGATTAGAACCTTGCATTTTCAGGTAAACGAGTTCTTTTGAGTCTATGACTTAGCCTTAAGAAAATAACAGGAACCTTGCCAAATTATTAAACCAGTAGAGATAGCTTAATTATGCAGATTATAATAACCTGACCCAGAGTTCCATTTAATTTATCTGTCAACTTAGTTTATTTTATCTTTTCTTTTTATTTATATTACAAGTCATTAATCCCCCCTCCTGTGACACGCTTAGGTACTATAATATAATATTAGTCCCACGGTTCGACATCCGTCGCTTACAATTTCACTATACTACTACGACCGGGATTGTTTGCAGCCCGACGTTTAATTTGAGTTTTAATTTCTTTTCTTTTAATTTTACACCAGTTTAACCACTCACTTTATAACGTCTGCAAAATGGCGCCGTTGCCGGGGACTAGATTTATTCTAGTCCCTAAGCCCCGGATTATTCACTTGTTTTATTAGAATATTTTGTCTATATTATTTTTGTTTGTTGTTTATATTAATTATCTTTTATATTTTGTTTATATTATTATTATGTTTGTTTCTAATTTGAGTTTTAATTTCTTTTCTTTTAATTTTACACCAGTTTAACCACTCACTTTATAACGTCTGCAGAGGGTAACTAATGATGCATTAGTGGTGAAACCTTGAAAAAAATATGAGTGAAAAGGGTATGAACTGTCATGAGAATGTCTAGTAATGCACTAGTGTGCATAGTGTTGAGAAGGAGGAGTACAATATGTAGAGGAAGTGAAATTAGTTACGGAGGTTTAGCATGACCAAGATTAAGTGATAATGAAATACCCCGGGTTAAAAACACAGTGATTAATTAGGCTAACGGAAAATTTAAGAGCTTAATTAGGCCTAAATAAATACGTGGGAACGATTCTCGGAGAAAACGGATCCGGTAAACGAGTTAAAAATCTAAACGAGCTTTAAAACGCGTTTTTCGAGAAACCGCGAAAAATGTGATTTTAAACGGGATTAATAAACTCATAATAATTATAGTTAGTTAAATATCTATAATTAGACCATAGTGAGGGTCTTGAGCCATTAAAATTAATTAAACACGAAAATTCCGGAAAACAGGTCCCGGGAGTGAATAGTGTCGAAACCGGGAGACGAAACGTGTTTAATTCGAAAAAGACGAAAAACCACCCGGGTAATTAGTAGAGGAGGAAATAGTAAAAAGAAGCTTTAATACTCTCTCACCTCCTCTCATCCTTCTCACTCACGGTTATTTTTCCCCCCTCCCAAACTGAAATTCTTCTTCTTCCTCTGTACAATGGCGATTTCTTAAGGGAGCAAGCAGCCTCCATCTTCTTTCTTCTCCAACTTGCTCAAACCAACACCAAATCATACAAAAATACTACTGTTAGATTCCTATAGTCAAGGGCTACGTTTTCCACCCTTCAAAAGCTTGAAACCTCCATCTTCATCTCCATGGAAGTAGGCCATTTTGGAACTTAAAGAAGTGTTTTTGGGTCCCCTCCATCTTCTTGATACTCTAAGGTAAAAGAAAGTCAAAGCTCTTCTTTCCTAGATTTTTCTTGTAAAAATCAAGAATGTCCACGTTGAATTTTCTCCATTTCCAGCCGGTTTCGTCTTGACTTTGAGGAGTGCTGGAACTCTTCATTTTGATTGCCTAAACTCTCCATTTGGACACTTGAAAGTAATCTCTAAGTTAACACTAAAAACTAGCTCTTGAAATACTAGTTTTTGTGAGGGGGAGTTTGAATTAATGCTTAATATGTGTGTATGGGATATGATTGTAGACAATCTAGACCCTTTGTTGGAGTAGGAATAAGAGAAAAGAGTGAACAAAAATAGGGAGGAGAGGAGAAAAGGAAAACCGAAACTAGCAAGGTAATGAGCTTATCTTTGATTTATTTCCTTGTAAAACAGATTTCGTAAGTAGTGTGAATGATATTGTTTTAGTGTATCAAGATACTACAATTTGAATGAGTAATGAGGCTGTTTATGTTGCTCATGTGTGGGATATAAGTTTGAGACTAAACTGTTGTTAATGGGAGAACAAGGTGGGGAATTTAATGTGCTGTTGTAATGATATGAATTCTTATATAATAGGGATGGAAAAACTGATTTTTGGTGAGCTTTTTATGTGGAGAAGATTAGGAGGTAGGCATTCTGTCAAAATTTACCCTAGGATGGTGTGGTCTTGAGTGCATTAATGAGGTGTATTGGAATGGTGGTGAGGAGGACTTTAAAACTGTATAGAAATTGAAAACTAGCATTGTGCTTGTTTGTGAATTAAGTGAGGAATTTGACTGGATTATCCAGAGTTTAGATGGAACTTGGTGATTAGTTTGAGGTGGTTTAGATGGGATAATTAGATGCTAAAACATGCATAGATATATAGTGGGGAAGATTGGAAATCAAATGGAGAAACAATAGAGTTGGAACAGATTTAGAATTGCTAAATCTGTCAAAATTGTAACAGGGTCCGGACTTAGGTCCAGGACCAAGTCCCGGACCGCCCCCAAAATTACCCCCGCGAGTACTCAGTTTGACAGGTCCCGGGACTTAAGTCCATGTCCCGGACCACCCCTTGTTTTACTTCCGAGAGTTTTCTCTTTTCTGGTCCAGGACTTAGCCCTAGCTAAAGACATGGACCACCCCATTTTTGATAGCCGAGAGTTGAACCTATTGTTGGTCCGAGACTTAGGTCCCTGCTAAGGTCCCGGACCTATGTAAAACATGTCGAGAGATTGCCTAAGGTTGGGTCCAGGACTTAGGGCCCGGACAAGGTCCCGGACCAACCTAAAACTTGAAAATAAGTTCATTAAGTGGGTTTTGAGCTAAGGAATTGATTGGTAATGATAATAAGTTAAGTGGGACTTAATTAATGACATGTGAGGGTTGTGTAAGGGCTTAAACAAGATTAAGAGAAAATGAGAAGTAGAACTTGTATGATTTAAGTTTGAAATATAATAACTAAGTAAGTAAGTAGCGGAAACATTAGAAAGTAACGGGTCAATTAATTATGGATAATTAACCTCCCGACCTAATGTATGTTATAGATTCGATTAGTCGGACTCTGAGAGAGAGTTGCAAACGAACAACGACGGTGACGGTATGGTTTTTCTCATGCCCTGTATTCTAACCCGGTTACTCCGGTTGTGTGTTTGTGTGTTTACTTGCAACCACCTAATCAGATAAAATGCAACCACTGTGAGAATGAAGGAAGCAAGAAGATGCTTGCCGAGTTCTGGCCTAACTTTTCCACCAAGGTTCCGAACCGTATGGTCGCTAACCCCGGGAAGTAAGCCAAACCTAAAGCCCTGGTGTGAGATGTGGTGAGCATGCCTCATCTCTGCCCGGAGGTCACCCGACCTAACTGTAAATTATTCAGAAGATAATAATGGTTACGTGTAGATCATCCTTGTGAGACATATGATCATGAGCAAAGATTAAGAACATCCGTCTAACCCGGATGTGAAATTGGCTAACATGTTAAGAGGCTAGATCTTGAGGAGAGAATCTCAAGGGCTCAATGACCAATGTGTGGACTACTTGTGTTGTTTCCATTATTGTGATATACTCTATGTGTGGGTATTGTTTCTACATGGATATATTGCTGTTTATATTTGCATGCTTGCTCAAATGTCAATGAACTCCCTGTATAACGACCAAGTGGTTGGCGTACTCCTGTTAGCACGCGGG
>CM041781.1:46365966-46708695 GCA_023374045.1 Limonium bicolor | reverse complement strand
CTCGACCTCGGGGTGAGGCTCATAGGAAGAGCCGAGGTGGACATCAACTTCAGAGGGGGATGGCTCCTTGAAGTCGGTGGTGGTACTCTCCTCTGAGGAGTCAGAGAGAGACAGTGTCTCCTCCTTCTCAAAGTTGAGGATGTGAGCATCCTCGTTATCTTGATAGAGCACGGAGAAGGTGGGGAAATATTGGTAGCTGACTTCAGAGGGAGAAAGCTCCTTGAAGTCAGAGTGGAGACTCTCTTCTGATGAAGTGTCTTCATAGTCAAGCCGGGGGTGGAGTGGTGCTGGGCTTTCAGATTCGCACAGGGGAGGAGTTGGAGAGTAGCTCAAGTCCTCAGCAGGTTGTTCCTCCTCGTGAACCACTTCAATCAGTTGTTGAACTGGTTGCTCCATGTGTTCTAGCTGAGCTGACGTTCTTTGCTGGATCATTTCGGAGGTCCCAAACTTTGAGGTAAAATCTGCCACCATTTCCCTCAAAATGGTGTTGTTTCTCTCTATTGCAACCATAGGACAATGGGAACTCTCATGATCTCCTCCACACTCTCGGCACACAAAGATGGGGTTAGGCTTGGGAGATGACTTGAAATCCTCCAAGAGAGCTCTCAATTCAGCCATTGAGACTGAACATTGGGGGCTTTCATGGTACTCTTCGCACCTTTGACATACACTCCAATGATTGGTGTTTTGCTCGGTGTAGTCGCCATGCCAACCTCCTGCTGGGGGAGTGATAGATGATTTGAAGTTTTCCATGAGAGCTCTCAATTCTGACATTGTTGTTGGACAATGGGGGCTCTCATGATATTCTCCGCACCTCTGACATACATCCCATTGATTGTAGTTCTCTGCGCCATAGGAGTAACCGTACCAACCTCCTGCTTGATCGTAGTGACCATCCATCAGAATTAAGTACCTAAAAAAAGAAACAAAAATTTATACACAAAATGGGCAAATAAATGAAATGAAAATCTGCACAAAAAAACTAAACAGATAAACAGATAAAACCAGATAGTTGGACCGAAGTCCCCGGCAACGGCGCCAAAAACTTGGTTGGGCAAAATAGTGTTGAAACTATCTTGCTAACTATGGGCAGTGAACCAATCATTGTAGTACAACAAGGTCGTATCCACAGGGACTTCGTAACTATCTAGCTAATTATAAGCTTAGGTAATATGCAAGAGGATATATACAAAGTGCATAAATGTAAAATAGGGTTTTAGGTTTTTGGGTTGTAATTGGAGAAATAAAGAAAAGCAATAAACACTAAACTAACTATCTAGGATAGGTGTAGCCCGGGATGGATATTTGCACCCGTCCTCCCCTTACTACCGATTGTCGACCTCGAACTCATAGCTAAACCAGGGAACGCTTAATTAATTAGCAACCTAATATGGCTACTAATCCTAACCAATTAATCGAGACTTCTCATTCAGCTAAGCCCCGGGTCAATCGATAGCACTAAGCTCAAGTTCCACTAAGGTTGCAATGTAGTCTAACCTCAAAATTATCGATTTCAGAGTACACCGCTTTAGTCTCTAACAGTTTAGGTTCTATCTCTGAATAACATTTTGATAAAATCCCACAATAATGCTAAACTAATCGGTAGGCCCAAACCAACCAATTTAACACATAGAAGACAAATTGAGAAAACCCTTAACAAACCCAAATCATGAGCAACAAGTTTAGAAGTCATAAACACTCAATAATCATCTCATTAAGCTCAAAGACTAAAATAAAACCATAAATGAGTTCAAGATCTACAATGGAGTTAGGGATTTTGGGACAAAATCCCCAATCCCTAGCTACAAATGATTCTACACAGCCATAGGAGAGAAAATAAAAGAGCAAAGGGATAGAAGTAGCCATTAAGGAGCTTGGAAGGAGGTGAGCTTCTCTTCTCTTCTCTCCTCCCTTCTCTTCTCTTCTTCTTATTCTCTTATCCTCTTTTTCTCCTTAAAATCGCCCTTCTTCTCTGTTTTTGGGGCGGAACCGAGCTGAATTGAGAATGGGGAATTTTTCCCCAAATTCCCCGTTTTAAAACGCAGATCTGGGCAAATTTTCGACCCGTCCGACCCACCCTGGGTCGGACCCGTGGGTCGGACGCGGTCCAGGAGCAATTTCGGGGCCGAAAACGCGTTTTTTAAAGTCCGTCCGACCCAGGGTCCGACCCAGACTATGGGTCGGACGATTCTAGTAGCTCGGGGACAAAAATCGCGTTCTTTTAAAAGTCCGTCCGACCCAGACCTATGGGTCAGACGGTTCCAGTAGGCGAACTTCGAAATGCTGTATCTTCTTCGTTTCAGCTCCGATTTTGGATCCGTTTGCGCCCACGCGTTCCTCTCTTCATTACTTACTCATATCTATGTTATTCCTCCTGTTTGAACAATAAATGTGTAAGACACCAATGAAACACAAAACTAGAGGAAAACAAGCCAGAGTGGAGGAATGAGCATGAAAAGTGTTGATTAAACATATGAAATACTCCCCTAAAACATGCTCATTTAGACATTCATCAGTATCATGAGGAACAAAGGCTGGATGAATGACCTCCTTAAATAGACATTATAAACCAATGAAATCATGACATGTGTATGTTATTCCTATCCCTTCCTAACCCTTGGATCGTAGATATTTTTCTAGGATAAATATCAACCCTTGAAGTGTCTCCACCCTCATTAATGAAGGGATAAGGCTTATCCCTAAAATGATTAACAAAAAGACAAATTAGTGCATAGTAAGGAGGTTAAGGAAGATGTCTTCACTTTCAACCCTTGGATCATAGATATTTTGCTTGGATTAATCTCCACCCTCCATGTGTGGCCGCCCCTCATTATAAAGGTGATAAGCCTTATCATCTTCATGATTATATAAGGACAAGAATAATTAATAAGGTTAGGGCATGTGTTTCACCCTCATTGGTTCCAACTGTTATCTAATGATAAAGTGACACCTGAGGGGTTTAGTCATTAATGAAGGTAACACAAGGCTTCTCTTGAATGGACCATGTGTAGCTTCTCATCTCTTGACACCTCAACGCTTACATCAACGTTATGTCATGCTGACATCATCGCTGCATCATCATTGCATCATCACTGCATCATCACTGCATCATCATGGTCAAAGTTGACCATTGACCAAGGTTTGACCATTGTCCAATGTTTGACCGAGGTTAGACCAAAGTCGGCCAAAGTTTGACCACAGTTGACCAAGGCTTCTTGAACTCTAAGTAGCTTCCTGAAGTCTTAGTGTTTTCTGGGACTTTTGGAAATTATTGTTTCCTAGGGTTTCAATTGAGTTTCCAACCTTCCCATGAATCAATATTAAGTTGATTTATCTCTTAGAATAGGTTTCCAGGGTTTCCAGAACCATTTCCGGCACTTACGGGACTTCAGGGCTTTTCGGGACTTTAGGGTTTTCCTTAAAATTTCAGGGTATTACTGTATCCCTAGGTATGAACCCAAGGGTGGCGGTTTCTAGTTCAGTCTCTATCTTATTAAATAAACAAATTAAAGACATAAACAACACTAAATTGAGGATTTTGATACAAAATTTATAAACTAAAACAATAATAAAAATGATCTTTTAAGCAGAATAGGGAAGCAACACTTGGGACTTTGACAACCTGACAATGTTGAAACAATAATCCCAAAGTTTAACTATTCTATCACAGCTCTCACTCGTAGAAAGGAACCTAGTTTCAACAACTGGAGCCAGCTCTCGTTCCACTCTTTCTAGTCTACAAATGCAGAAAAGAAGAGAGAGAAGGGGACTCGAGCCGTGCACACCAGCGACGCGCAGAAAAGAAGAAAAGAAGAGAGGAAGAAGAAGAAGAAAGGAGGAAGAAGAAGAAAGGAGGAAGAAGAAGGGAAGGAGTGGAAGCTTCTCCCTTTTCTCTTATTTGTGCTTTAATGGAAGCTTGACCTCACTTGTAGCTAAAGATTTGGATTTTGCCCCAAAATCCCCAAAACTCCATTGTTGAACCTTTAACTTGTGTTTATGCTTTATTTTAGTCCTTGTGCTTAAAGAAGATAATTATTGTGTGTTTATGGCTTCTAAACTTGTCACTCATGATTTGGGGATTTGTTTAAGGTTTTACCCAATTTGTTATCTATGTGTTGGAATTTGTTGGTTGCTCTAAATCTGTCAATATTAGGCCTTGAGATAGATTCTAGGTCGCCGACTATTCAGGCATTAATGTGGGTTTCTATCAACATGAGGATTTTTGAGATACAAACCTAAACTGCGAGGAGTAAATCAATGTAATTTATCATTAGTGGTTCTGAGGTAGATTTCATTGCAACTTAGGGGGAACTTATGTTTAATGCTACTTAGTGAGATTAATCTTAACTGATTGTGAAGGTTAAAATTAACTAAGTAAGATTTGGCTCATCTTAAGTTTACAGGGTCATTATCTGTTTTATCCATATTTGGTTAGGACTAGTAGATCAAGGTTTGGTCGCTAGTTAAACAAGAGTTCTCGTTGTTCAGCTGAGAGTTCATGAGTCGACAATCGGTAGTAAAGGGGTCATGCATGGGTGCAAGGATCCATCCCGAGCTACATCTATCCTAGTTTAGTTAGTTTAGTTTTATTGTTTTTCATTATTTCCCTAATTATCAATTCAAAACCACAAAACCCGAAACAATTTACACTTATGCACCTTTGTTCATATTTATGCACATTTACTAAGCTTATAATTAACTAGATAGTTACGAAGTCCCTGTGGATACGACCTTGTTGTACTACAATGATTGGGTTCACTACCCATAGTTAGCAAGATAGTTTCACTACTATTTTGCACAACACAGCTCGTGTTGTGATGGTCGCAAGTGTCTTGCAATCCTTTCCTTGCTACTCCATGTCATTGTTCATGCTTCCTAAATCTATTATTTCCAAGCTCAACTCCGCTATTTTTGGATTCTAGTGGGAGGTAGCGACAAGTCAAAACCTATGCATTGGCTTATGAGGTCAAAATGGATTTAAAGAGGTGGAAAGCTTTAATAAGCACCGTTGATAAAGCAATTGTGGGGACTGTTAGTTCACCCTTCTACCCCGTTGCCTAAAACTCTCAAGTATTTATTATCCTTCCAACTATATCCCTGAGGTAACCTACTTTTCAAAAGACAATCCCATTAGGAGGTCTTTAATTCCTAATGTTACTTTCTTGAAGATGGGTATGAGAAAACAAATAAGAGAGGAGAGCCTGTTCCTTTTTGGAACTTTTCTTGGGTTCCAAGAAGAGGAGATTTCTATATCTCTTCTACTAAACCCCCTGATATCCTGTTTGGTTTAAAAGTGTCTGGCCGCCTTTCCGCTGATAGCAGTTCTTAGAACAATATTAAATTGCAGCAACTTCTTCATCCTCATGAATACTCTTGCATTTCCTCTATTCATGTTAATCCCAATCAAGAAGACTGATGGGTGTAGCATTTCACTAAAGACAATCTCTATTCAGTCAAATCTGGTATCTCGGTATTACAGAGGGTTCAAGTCAGTGGGGAAAGTTCTAACAACAATGACTGTAACCAGTTAGCTAAGAGACTGAACAAGTCTATCTGTTCTCCTAGATTAATTTTGTTATTCTTGAAATTCATAAATGGCATTTCTCCTTGTCAAGCCAACATTGGGAATCGAATAGGGGGTCAAACAGATTTGCTTCTTTTGTGGTCTGAAAGATACTACTGCTCATTGTTTCTTGCATAGTTGTGCAGTTACTTCCATATGGTCTAATATGATAGATCTCCATGATTTACCAGGTCCTGGCAACTGAGCTATCATAGATTGGTTCATTTTCAAAGCACAATATTAGAATGATTCTAAACTTTATGATGTAATTAATTTGATGTGGGTGGTATATGATGCTAGGAACAAGTGTAGGCATGATTTGAGCTTAGTCTGGTGGTCTGTGGTGGAACAAAACAAAGCTTTTATATCAGCTTATAAAATCTTCGCTAATGCTCAGTTGTAGATCTCTGTGGATCATCAGAAGTGGGAGCCCCTCGCCTCCAGGCTTTATGTGATTCTATAGAGGTTTTCACCAGAAAGAATGAGAACTCATCAGATTGGAAAGTATCATTAGAAATCGAGAAGGAATTCCAATAGTAGTATACAACATGAAGATGGAAAGCACTTGCAATGCACAATATGTGCTTGTCAAAGCACCTAGAATGACGGTGGAACTTACTATCAATGCAAGGAACCATCGCATCAGGTTTGATAACTATAGAAGAGTTCAGGAATTAGCAACTTTTGTTTGGGATCTCGAACTGGCATAGAAAAGAATTAAAATCGAAAACTTTGTAATTCTATAGATACTAATGTTTGTAATCTCCGTATGAGACACTTCCCTTTTTCATGCCTGGGATAATCTCGGATAGGAATCATATTCCTTTTAGGATTAAAACAGTTTTTTTTTTTTTACTCGGAGGGTCAGTTGTAAGCTTGTGGTATTTTATATGTGAAGGTGTCAATGTTAATTAAAAAATATATTTTTTTTTAGATAATTGGGCATATAGCCATTATTATAAGACCTGGAAAAACCAGTCGGATGGGTTGTGATCGGGCCTCATTAAAACCTCCTAGACAAAACCAATGGGAAAAAATCTAGGGAGGAAAAAGGTACCCACCGCATCTATTACAAGCCTAATAACCATCTAAACAATACAATTGGAACAGCAATAGAAACGCAATGTCACACATATGCAAATGTGCAAAAGTCAGACAAAAAAACATAAAATAGCACTCGAAAAGAGACAACTTCAAGTAGTCCTTAAGTGATGAAACTCCTAAAAGGTGGCATGACAGGGGGAAATCTTTCCACCAAACTTTTGTCCACCTCCATATGCCAGTTTGATGTGGACAACAGTGCGCTCAACATCACAAGATCTGCACGAAAAATCACATTTATTACGTGTAACCAGATGTAATATACTCCATAACAAAAGTTGATTTCCACACTCATTTAGCTCGCTAGACAAGGGAACAGCAAACCAATCTGGTAGATATCGCTTACGACTGTCTGAAACTAAAGCTCACGTTCCACCAATTTAGAATGAGCTCCCAGCTTCTAGATCCTTGGGCAATGAAACGACACGTTTTCTACGCTTTCCATGAATATATGTTTGTTTTTACCAAATATGAATATTATAGATCTGCACCAAATATGGTATACCATACACCATATGATGACAATTAGCCCAAATGGACAGAAAGATATCTACGTCCGTTCACTGTCAATATCTTACCACATTAATCATATGCACCATATCTATCTGTTGTGTTCCCCACTCTGGCCCATTTTTTTTAATTGTTGTAATTACTTGCTTAGACGACACCTGACCAGACACAGATACATTATGATATGAGTGGACAGCGACCGTACGTAACGTATGTGTCAGTCACCATCTTCTTCTTTCACCTATTGAACGTGCCTCCTTTTCATTTAAAAACCAGAGTACTTATTCAAACACTATAACACAACCACAATCCTCTGATTTCTCATATGGAAAACCAAAACCATCATCTTCTATCTACAATACTCTCAAACTTCAAATGGCTAATCACTCAAATCCACTTCCTGACATCACTCTCCCTATTCACCTTCTCATAATCCTCTCAACAACAAACAGATATACAACACAAAAGGAGGACCAGTAGTATGGCCAATAGTGGGATTCATCCCAAATCTCATATTCTATTACAAACAACTCCATAACTGGAACACCATAGCTTTATCCACTTCACCATTCTTAACATACCGTTTTAGCGGTCGATTTACTGGTCACGCTGATGGAATCGTCACAGCTGACCCATCAAAAATCGAACATATGTTAAAAACCAGATTCACTAACTACCCAAAAGGTGAATTTTATCGTGATAATTTCCGTGAGTTGCTTGGAGATGGAATATTCAACGCGGATGGTGATATATGGAAGGAACAAAGACGAATAGCTACATCGGAGATGCACACAAGTCGTTTTTTAGAATACTCGGTCCGTACAATACAGGGACTTGTTCATAACAAGCTATTGAAGTTAATCGAGAAGCATGGGTGGTGTGATGGGTGATGAGAAGTTGTGGTTGATTTAAAGAGTGGTGTTAAGATTCACGTTTGATAATGTATTGTATTGTTGCACTTGGTGTAGATCCTGGTTGTTTGAATCTTGATTTACCTGAGATACCATTCGCAAGAGCTTTTGAGGAAGCAACGGAGTATACGACATTAAGGTTTCTGATTCCGACTGTTTTATGGAAACCCATGAGGTTTTTGAATGTAGGAAGTGAAGGAAATTGAAAAGAGCTGTGGAAATTGTTCATCAGTTTGCTGATAATACAGTTAAAATCGGAAGACTGATTTATACTACAACTAGCGACGGTGGCGATGGTGGTAAGAATGATCGCTATCAAGACTGATATTAAGAAGTCAACAAATCAACAAGAAATCAGTTGAAGAAGATAAGTTTCTGCGAGATTTCTGTACAAGTATAATCTTAGCGGGCCGAGATACAAGTTCAGTAGCTTAGTATGGTTCTTCTGGCTAATACATCAACATCCACAAGTTGAGAAGAAGATTATTTCAGAAATCAATCAAATCCTTCAACAGAGATTAAATTACAATCATTTCACGATGTTTGAATCAGATGAATTAGACAAAATGGTGTCTTCAAGCAGCTTTATCAGAGTCAATGAGATTATACCCACCAGTCCAATCGATTTCAAACAAGTGGAAAACGACGACGTTATCCAGACGGTACACGTGCAAAGAAGGTGATAGAGTGTATTACCATACATACGCGATGGGTAGAATGGAGTCAATATGGGGTAAAGATAGTTACGAGTTTAAACCGGAGAGATGGATGGGTGAGAATGATGTATTTGTGGGTATGAATCCGTATAAGTATGTGGTGGTTTAATGCGGGACCGAGGCTTTGTGTTGGGAAGAAATTTGCGTATATACAGATGAAAATGGTGGCTGCTTCTATTTTAGTAAGGTATCAAGTTAGAGTTAAGAGTGGACAAGTTATTGCTCCTAAGATTACTACTACACTTTATATGAAGAATGGGCTGTTAGTGAGTTTTCATCCGAGATCATGGTCAGATAGAACTACAAAAGAAGAAGATAGTGAAGAGTAGCAGACAAATGTTACATATGATTGTCGACATGTTCTAGCTTAATTGATGTGTTGTGTCGCGTGCGTACTTAATTATGATAAGAGGCTGTCTTGCCTGCACCCAACTGTAGCTAACTGGCTACATACTCACGCCCTCACGCGCGAGCGATTTCTTTTTTTTTTTTTGGTTATGTGCAAACGCTGCTTTGACGCATATTTTTTTTAGTTTGTTTTTCTTTTTTTTTAATCATAAAAACTTTAAATTGCTGTAACTTTTAATATATAAGTCCAAAATGAAAAATAATTATATCATTGTTCATTTAAATTCAAGCTCTTCAAAACAAGACCATTCATTGATATATTTTGACAACTTAAAAAAAATATTTTTACATGTATAGTGTACAGAACATAAAAGAAAACTTGTACAGATGGTCATACAAACCTGTACAAATGTTCATTAAAACATGTACATCCACACGTAAAAATATGTACATCCTCGCATTAAAGCATATAGATAGTCATATAACCTGTACGAATCATTAAATATGTAATCCTTAAATAAAACTTGTACTATAAGGAAGAACACTTGTACAGACGGTCATAGAAATATGTACATATGACCATACAAACATGTACAGATGTTCATTAAAGAACATGTACATTCTCACATTTAAACATGTACATCGTCACATTAAAACATGTACATTCTCACATTAAAATATGTACATACATCCTCACATTAAAATATCATAGTATACATGTAAAAATAATTTTTTTAAAAGTTGTCAAAACATATCCATGACTGGTCTTATTTTGAAGAGCTCGAATTTAGATGAACAATGATATAAATTTTTTTCATTTTAAACTTATATGTCAAAAGTTATAACAATTTAAAGTTTTTATAATTAAATAAAAAAAGGAAAAAAAATTAAACAAAAAACTACTGCTCTACGCGTGCATTAAAAAACTTAAAAAAAAAGAGCAGCATACCGTCATTCTCTTCCTCCTCTGAATACGCCGGATTTTTTATTTTTGTTTTGTTTTTCTCTCTCCATGTCCTTTCACCGTTTGTAATTAATAAATAAATAGAGTAAATTGACAAATACATCCTTAGATGTAGCCACAGTGGCTACAGTTACATGCAGCCAAGATTTTTGCTTGTCTATGCTAAACCGCTCAACATCACTTCAGCGCGTATTTGAATCACATTTTTCATCTCATGAGCCAAAAATAGATATCTCTCTATAAAACTATTTTATAGATTAAATAATAATAAGTGTTCAACGACAATAATCAAGTGGATGGATGTGTTGTATGTGAGGACTAGATTTATTTATTAGCCAGCCAACTTTGGATGGTGTTAATCACCCAAATTCGAACGTGACATATTCTTGCATCTTGGCTTACTACAGTATCGCTAAGAGTATACACAACAATATATAAGTTTTTAATATTTCCTTATATGTCATGTCATCAAAATAATATATTATATTTGGTAAGAAAAATTATCAACCTATCTATCATTACAATAATTAAAATTTTAACTCATTTCTTCTAAAAAACAACTAATAGAAAATTATAAAAATTATAAAAAAATGTGAACAACCAATAAGAATTAGAAAAGTACAATCCTTTAAGAACCTTGGAAAAAAATTAAATTAAATCTACACTATTATGGAGATTTTTTTCATAGATGATTCCACTCTATTGTGATGCTGTAACTGTCACTCTTTTATAAATAGACAATTATTTGGTTTCTCTTGTCTCACTCGTCGACTTTCCTTGACTTTGGCTACGCGTTCAAACTTTAAACATCGAAGCAAATGGTCCCATGGTCAGTGTGGTCAATGTATTTTGTTTTCCTTAGTTTTACTGTTCGCAGAGGAAGTGGTAATTCTAACGTGTGGACCATTATTCGTACTCTTGGCGGTTTCTATTTTGGGTTTCGCTTCTCTTACCATCCATACGTAATATTGTTACAACTTGGAGTTGGGGACGTCTGTGCAGTTCGAGTTGTAATTTTGTTTTGATGTGTTTTTTTTTGTTCTGTTGAATTTTCTGTTAATTGTATCTACAAACTCCATTAAAAAGAGTAGTAGAAATAGTAGTTGTAAAAGCGCCACAAATTACATAAGAAAAGCTACCACAACATCAATAATTAAATAGGGTTTTGAAACTAAACCCTAAAAAAAGGTCTCATCAATTTCTCTTCACATAATGTCAATATGGTTGTAAATAGTTAGCTGTGTTGGCATTGATATCTTTGTGTATTTGTGATGTTTTGCATTTAATATTCGTTTGTTTTGATAAGACCCACTTCGACAGCAAGTTACTATATTTTATAGTTGAATGTAGGGGTGTCAAAATTGGGTTGTGGGTTGGGTTGAGCTCAACCCAAATCCGACCCAAAAATGGTTTAGGTCAACCGAATCCGACCCGAACCCGGAGCGGGTAATAGTTCTTCAATCCAAACCTGTCCGACCCGCTTTAAAAAAATATATTTTATTTTTAAAATTTTGGATTATTTAATAAAAATATAATACTTTAATATTAATTAATTATTATGTATTATAATTAATCATAATTTGTCGATTAAATGTTTATTTTAGTCATAAATTAATCATTAAACACTAACTTAATCATTAAATATAACATATTTTTTATTTTTAACTAATTATTTTTTTGGGTTACAGGTTGGCGGGTTCAACCTGAACCCAAACGGGTTTCAACCCAACCCGAACCCGACCCAAAAAATCATTTCGGGTCAAAAATCTCAATCCGAACCCAAATTTTTACGGGTTGATTTCGGGTTGGGTTTCGGGTTCGGGTCAAGATTGACATCCCTAGTTGAATGGTATAACTAGATGTATATGTGTTAGTTTCTAAATCCTTGTGTTGTTCCTTCAGCTCTCTCAAATAAAATCTTCCTTGTTTGATTGAATGTTGAGACCCTTGTATATTTTGGTTTTCCTAAAAAACCTTCAACACTAAGCGAATTTTCAATCATTGCCTTAATTTTATGGTTCTCTTTCTACCAAAACCTTGGGTTAACCCTTGATTTTTTTATCTCTCCGACAAAAACTTTCAACACTAAGGTAAATGTCCCAAACCTTGTGCTTGTGGGTGCAAAATGTGACATTTGTCCATGTGATTTTCATTCTCAATCATTCTTGGCTACAAGCATATGTAATTATCTTTGGCTACATTCAAAATTGTACAGTCTCTATAGTGTTAAAGTACAGGTTTTGTAAACTTATTGTATAGTTTAAGAAGTTAGTATATACACCTAGTAGAATTTCAGTAATATCAGAATTCAATGTATAACATTACATATACTTCCGTACAGTTTTTATTTAGTAACTGTACAGTTTTTGTAGAACAAATATACATATATGTAGCAATCTATAGCTACATTTAGATGTAGCCAAGAAATTACCTTTCATTCCTTACAACTAGAGTTAATGATGACTATTATAAGATTTAGTTTTTCTAACATTTGTTTTTTAGTACTTTGAAGATTCATTGTATACCCACTAATTGGTGACCAAAATAAAGATTAGCGGCAAATATGAACCCCAAATTTTATGGTTGTACCTCAAACTAGCAAAAAAATGAAAAGAAGTTAAATATTACAACCAGAATGGAGGAAGTGATGGAGACTTAATTTGTACCCACTAGCATACTCATAGGAAATTTACCCATCCTAGCCCATTCTTTTGCACCGAGTTTATTTGATCAGCTAGTTTATTGTCTCTGTATGTCACATACATCAATTGTTCATGTAAATATAAATGCAATTAGATTCCCATCACATTACCTTGCATATCTGGTCCGCAAGACAGCGATTGAAAGGTAATTTATTGTCTGCATCCATATGTAGTTATAGATAGCATATATATGTACATTTGTTCTATAAAAACCGTACAGTTAGTAAATAAAAATTATACAGATCTATATGTAAAATTATACATTAAATATTGATATTACTGAAATTCTACTAGATGTACATACTAATTTTTTTAACTGTACAATAAGCTTACGAAACTTATACTTTTACACTAAATAAACTGTATGTGTATGATTTTAAATGTAGCTAAAGATAGTTACATATATTTATAGTCAAGAATGATTGGATTGAAAACCGTTTCTTTTTGTTTTTAAAGTATAACAACTTCAGCTTTTTGTTTTACTCATACAAAAACAACAAACCATATACTAGTAAATATTCCTACCACTGAATGTGAAATACTTATCTTTAAGGATTGATCAAGATATAAACTGACCTTTCTATCCAACTCCGGTCTCTCTTTTCGATTTTCTCAATATTTTACTTGTTCGCTGCTTGCGCTTGCTTCACTTGAATTCCAGTTTGATAGAGAAAATACACGAGACTGATAGTCGAAGACAAAGATAAGAGAAGACTCAGTCATCGCTAATGTAAGACGTCGTTTTCCTCCCTTACCCCACCTTTTGCCCCCTTCTTTCCGTTTCAATCAACATACACCTCAGCCTTTGAACACTGATTTGTTCTTTTCTTCCAATCCATCATCATGCCGTTGTAAACACACTATTTTACAACATCTGAACCCTTCTCTTTGCCCCTAAGCTGACCGAAAATTATCAACAACTCCTTCTTAAGGGTTAGATAGACTATTCTGAAACTCCATAATTACTTCTCGAAGTCTTTAACGAAGCAGTCTGTTCAACATTGTCGTCTCGTCTATCTTATCCCAATATATTATTTTACCTTATAGTTTTTCGTCTTGTTAATTCTCCCGTTACCATTTATATTCATTAAAGAAATAAAATTATTTGACCATTTATTCTCGTGCCACAAGTTGATAGTTGAATGCCCCCATGATTAAGTCTCCTCCCTGGGGTTTTACTGGGTCATACAAATCGCCATGTTGATGTTTGATTTTTCCTCCTTCCCTAACAATTTGTAACCGAGAGAAGACGAGAGGTACGTAGAAGAAGAACGAATGAAGAATATTTTAGTATATCTGCTGAAACCTAATTGTATTTACATATATACATTATTCTTTTGTCTAATACAGCTTATATAGACAAAAGGAAGATAGAAAACAATCTGGTAAAATAATAAATGTAACTAAATACATCCATAAGTATCCTAACAAAAACTTCAGATAAAAGAATCTTGCCAAAAATTATATAGTTAGTAATTAGTTCATATAGTCTATGGGCTACTCCTCCTAAAGCCAATTGGTTTTAGGATGGAACCTCATGGGTTTGAGCCTTATATACTAGTCTATATGAGTATTTTATATAATTCCCTTTGTTGGACCTACTTCGTAAAGAGCGATATTTTGCCTCGTCACTTGAAGGGAAACAAAAGCTTTGTTTCTTGGTTTTCCAAGAGATGGGACTATCTCCCAAGAAAATATAAAAACCTGATACTGACTTCTGTGTATTGGGACAAGCTACCTAATCATAATCACAATAGGCTTTAAGATCTAGACGATACTTGTGCTTCCTTTCCACTACTACATTCGGTTATGGAGTGTGGGCGCAAGTAGTCTGGTGTATGATGCCTTCATGACTATAAAATCTTCTCCCGTCGTGTGAACTCCCTAACTCACTAGCATTATCGCTTCTGATAATTTTGACTTTAGAATCAAATTGTCTTTCCGCCATTCGTATAAAATCAACAATAGTCTGCCATGCTTCTCCTTTGTGTGATAGTAATTGAACCCATGTTGTACGGGTATAATCATCAACAAAACAAGCAAAATATTTGAACCTATATGTGTTTCTGATTTAAACAGGCCCCAAACATCGATATGGATCATCTCAAATGGGCGCTTCGATTTTATTTCTGATTTACTGAAGGGATGTCTTTGGGCCCTAGCCTTATAACATACATCACAAGCAAACGACTGTGGAAAAACACGTTGTTTATTGAGCCCATATCAAAAAGTTTTTCAAACAACACATGTCCAAGAGCTACATGAATTTCATAAGTTGAAAAATTGTGTACAGACAACAAGCCCAAACTGCTATCCTTTCTTGCTTGGATCAGATTACCAGCCCAATGCTCTGCTTTGTCGACGTCCAAAAAGAAGATCCTGTCACGTTCCTTCCCAATTGCTCATTCATCCCTGTAACAGGGTCCTGAGCAAAACAAAATTGGTGAGAAAACCACAGATTATAAGAATACTGCTAACATCTTGCGCACGGAAACGAGGTTGAATTTGAAATCCGGAACAACACTCCAGTTAGAACAAAATTCCTCCCAAATCTCACATCTCAGATTTTCCTCACATCTTGCTACCTACCGTCTGGCAAAATCATAGTTCTTCCCCATTCTAACATTCTCCAGTTATGAAAAAAATCATAAGATCCACTCATGTGGTCAGTTGCTCGCATATCTAGCACCCAGTTATTCTTGAAATCCTCTGTATTTTCTATGTTTTTGCTCAACAAGCTGTGACCACTAATGGAAAACCCCAGAGACTTATCTGAAAAGTTGCAATATGAGGTTTCATCTTTCGCGGCCCCTTGACTTCTGGCTTGAATCAACCCAACAATCTGCTGTATCAATTCTTGACTGAGTTGACTCACGACATCGACAGCTTGACTTTGGTCCACAAACTGGTTTTGTCCTTTCGAGAGGATCACAACTCTTTCTTCATCTTCCTGGCTAAGACTGCTTCTCAACCATGCAATGGTAGCAATCAGGATCCAAATGCCCAGACTTGCCGCAGTGTGTGCTCTTCTGTCGTTGGAAGCAGTTTTGAAGGTATGCCCAACCTTATTGCAGTAATTATAGGTTTGTCTTCTCTTCTCCTGTTTTGCCTTTGATCATTTCATTTTGTAATTTCATGGTCGAACCAGAGCTGAGAAAAGACATGGCCTCTTCTTTTCCTTTTTTGTCACCTCGTTGGTTCTCTTCCTGAATCAGAATAGCAAAAGCCTATTATAGAATTGGCGTTTCTTTCATGGCCAAAATTTGGCCTCTTATATGCACATAGCTCTTGTTTAAGCCCATAAAAATTGAATTAATTTGTCTTCCTCTTCCCAGCTTACAAGAGTTTCTTACGCATCACAGCTACACTTGAGCGGAGGTCTGACCAAATCTATCTCTCCCTATATATTTTTCAATCTCGTGAAGTACGATGTAATTGTATCGTCTTCTTGCTTGATTTCCGCCTGAGACTGCTTTAACTCGTGAACCATGGCTAGGTTATTTTGTTCATATCGCCGACATAATGCATCCCAGATTTGATTGGGATCATAGAAGAACATCAGGCTTCCAGCTATGTTGGGTTCGAGGGAACTTGTAATCCAGGACGCGACCAAAGAGTTTGACCGAATGGAGACCGAGAGTCGTAGAGGCTCATCCGCTGCGGGTTTCTTGATTTTGCCGGTGATAAAACTGAATTTATTTTTCACCTTGAGACTGAGAGTCATGGCCCATTTCCATCCCAGGAAGTCGATTCCGGTGAATTTCAGTGCCAAATTCAACCCAGGATTCTTTGATCCGTGAACATAAAGTGGGTCTGAAACGTCAATGACAACCACAGATGAAGAGGCTTTGACTGATTTCTTTCCTTTCCCATCATCCCCCATCTTCTATATGTATTTAATCGCTGTTTTCTAACTCTTGCTCTGACACCATAACAATTTTGTGTGATTTGTAGAGTTTGTAAACCGAGAGAAGACGAGAGGTAGAAGAAGAACTAATGAAGAATATTTTGGCATATCGGCTGAAGCCTAATTGTATTTACAAACATTATTTGTCTAATACTACTTGTATAGACAAAAGGAAGATAGAAAACAATCTGGCAACATAATCTTATGTAACTAAATACATCCACAAATATCCTAACAAACTTTAGATAAAAGAATATCCTAACAAACTTGAGATTATACCTGACAATTTGAGTTGATGGGTCGGGTTGATATCAACCCTAACCCAACCCATTTAAAATGTCATTAACCCAACCCAACCCAAAAATAGAATGGTCGAAAAATTAGGACTCTAACCCAACCCATTTAAAATCCTTAAACCCTAACCCAACCCAACCCACACAACCCTTTTTTTAAGCGAACAATACCCATATTACTTAACACATCTATAAATGTCACATTACGTGAGATTAATTGTACTCCCTTATGTTCTCAATAATGATTTTCTAAGTGTTGTCATTGTTTTTAACATATAAGATGTTTTAGTCTTTTTTACCACTTAATTTTCACATTTAACCCTTACTTTTTTCTTTACACCCACACTCTCATATTTACAGATGGCAATGAGTCAGGTTGGGTCGGGTGGACCATCACCCGCACCCGTCACCTAACTTCACCCGCTCCACCCGTACCCGACCCGTCACCCGTTATGTATCACCCATCACCCGTTTCACCCATTTCACCCGTCAGCCGCGGGTGAAGCGGGTGAACCCGTTTACCTGTTTATTTTTCTTTTTCCTTGTTCGCCTGTTAGTTTGCAAATTGCAGTGAGTGGAGAAAATAAAGATGTAGGGCATGTATGTTCTATGTTCGCCAATTAGGGTTGCAAAATTTACTTCACAGAAAAAAATGAAATATTGCACAGAGCATGTACGTTCCATGTTCACCAATTACGGTTACAAAATTACCATGAGTGAAGAGAGACAATAGAGGTGTAGAGTATGTATGATCAATGTTCGCCTGTTAGGATTGCGAAATTATCTTCAGTGAAGAGAATGAAAAACTTCACAGAGCATGTAAGTTATTTGCTTTACAGTTAGGGTTTCAAAATTACCGAGAGTGAAGAAAGAAATTAGAGGCACAGAGCATCTTTGTTCCATGTTTGCCAGTTACGGATGCAATTACCTTCAGTGAAGAGAATTAAAAACTGCGTAGAGCAAGTGTTAGGGCTGTAAAAGTACCGAGAGTAGTGAGAATAAAGAATGGCGCGGTCACCCAGAGCATGAATGTTCCTTGTTCACTAGTTATGGTTACAAAAATTGTGAGTGGGAGAGGGAATAATAAGTAACAATTTAATATATATATATATATATATATATATATATATATATATAATCTGTGGGGTGAGTGGGTCGGGTAATGGGTGAAAAATGTTCACCCATCACCCGACCCACACCCACACCCGTTCCACCCGTCACCCATTTTCACCCGTTTTATGCGGGTTTTTCACCCGGTTAAGCGGGTCGGGTGACCGGGTGAAATGGGTACCCGCGGACCCATTGTCATCCCTCTCATATTCCCCATATAAAAGTTTGGTAAAATAGTCCACAAATTGTCTCCTTAATTTCCGTGTGTTGTGCTAGAAAATCGTCTATTAAGAATAGGATGAAGTATATGTTTAGTACAATAACTACTTTGATAGACAACTTTTCAAAGTACAAAAGCTACATTTCACAACCCTTGGATAACATTACATAGCATATTTAAATTGATGGATGGCATTTGATGGACAACTTTTCAAAATATTGTAGCAACTTTTGAACTTACTAGCTAGACATAAAATACTATACTTATCTTGTTGTATAATATAATTCACAAACATATATATATATCTCATATTTTTGTCACCCTTCTACATCATCTAAACATATCAGTTGTGCTGTATCATTTACAAAAAGAAAACCATTCACAAAAAACAACATCCTGGTGTAGTTATCTTCACATCAGCAACTGCAGAGTTGATTGAGTCAAACTAAACAAATAAGATGTGAAGTCAAACTGTCAAAATAATTGTTTGCTATGTAGAGATGGTTTGACTGTTTATTTGATTAACATAACGAAGTGTGTGATATTTTTAATGTTGGATAATCCAACTGGACTTGTTGATTGGTATAATATATTATGCTTAAAGCTAATTAAGACACAGTTTGGTATGAAAGTAATATATATATATATACACATTAATATATTTTTATTTTTTATATTAATAAATATATTTTCAGGTTTTGGATTGGGTCATGGGTTTGGATCTCTACCCTAACCCACCTAAAAAATAAATGGGTCATTATTAATCAAAACTCTAACCCACAAAATTCTAGGTTGGGTAAAAATTGTCAGGTCTACTTGAGATAAAAGAATCTTCCTAAAAACATGTAAACGTTGGAGTTAATGAATTTGATGGGCTGGCATAGGGGTGTTAAAATCTGGTTTCGGGTCGGGTTGAGCTCAACCCAAACTCGACCCGATTTTTCAAAAAAAATTATTTTTAAAATTTTGGATTATTTAATAAATAAATATAATACTTTGATAATAATTGATTATTATGTACTATAAGTCACTAATTAAATGTTTATTTTAGTCATAAATTAGTATTAAATATTAATTTATAGATAATCCAAAATTTTAAAAATCTTCGCTAATGCTCAGTTGTAGATCTCTGTGGATCATCAGAAGTGGGAGCCCCTCGCCTCCAGGCTTTATGATGATTTCTATAGAGGTTTTCACCAGAAAGAATGAGAAACTCATCAGATTGGAAGTATCATTAGAAATCGAGAAGGAATTCCAATAGTAGTATACAACATGAAGATGGAAAGCACTTGCAATGCACAATATGTGCTTGTCAAAGCACCTAGAATGACGGTGGAACTTACTATCAATGCAAGGAACCATCGCATCAGGTTTGATAACTTATAGAAGAGTTCAGGAATTAGCAACTTTTGTTTGGGATCTCGAATGGCATAGAAAAGAATTTAAAATCGAAAACTTTGTAATTCTATAGATACTAATGTTTGTAATCTCCCGTATGAGACACTTCCCTTTTTCATGCCTGGGATAATCTCGGATAGGAATCATATTCCTTTTAGGATTAAAACAGTTTGTTTTTTTTTACTCGGAGGGTCAGTTGTAAGCTTGTGGTATTTTATATGTGAAGGTGTCAATGTTATATTAAAAAAATATTTTTTTTTAGATAATTGGGCATATAGCCATATTATTATAAAGACCTGGAAAAACCAGTCGGATGGGTTGTGATCGGGCCTCATTAAAACCTCCCTAGACAAAACCCAATGGGAAAAAATCTAGGGAGGAAAAAGAGTACCCACCGCATCCTATTACAAGCCTAATAACCATCTAAACAATACAATTGGAACAGCAACTAGAAACGCAATGTCGCACATATGCAAATGTGCAAAAGTCAGACAAAAAAACATAACATAGCACTCGAAAAAGAGACCAACTACAAGTAGTCCTTAAGTGATGAAACTCCTAAAAAGGTGTTGCATGACAGGGGGAAATCTTTCCACCAAACTTTTGTCCACCTCCATATGCCAAGTTTGATGTGGACAACAGTGCGCTCAACATCACAAGCATCTGCACGAAAAATCACATTATTACGGTGTAACCAGATGTAATATACTCCATAACAAAATGTTGATTTCCACACTCGTTTAGCTCTGCTAGACAAGGGAACAGCAAACCAATCTGTGTAGATATCGCTTACCGACTGTCTGAAACTAAAGCTCACGTTCCACCAATTTAGAATGAGCTCCCAGCTTCTAGATATCCTTGGGCAATGAAACAACACGTGTTCTACGCTTTCCATGAATATATATGTTTGTTTTTACCAAATATGACTATTATAGATCTGCACCAAATATGGTATATACCATACACCATATGATGACAATTAGCAAATGGACAGAAAGATATCTACGTCCGTTCACTGTCAAATATCTTACCACATTAATCATATGCACCATATCTATCTCTGTTTGTTCCCCACTCTGGCCCATTTTTTTCATTGTTGTAATTACTTGCTTAGACGACACCTGACCACACACAAAGCATATATGATATGAGTGGACAGCGACCGTACGTAACGTATGTATTTGTCACCTTCTTCTTCTTTCACTTATTGAACGTGACTCCTTTTCATTTAAAACCAGAGTACTTATTCAAACACTATAACACAACCACAATCCTCTGATTTCTCATATGGAAAACCAAACCCATCATCTTCTATCTACAATACTCTCAAACCTCAAATGGCTAATCACTCAAATCCACTTCCTCGACATCACTCTCTCCCTATTCACTCTCTTCATAATCCTCTCAATCAAACAGATATACAACACAAAAGGAGGACCAGTAGTATGGCCAATAGTGGGATTCATCCCAAATCTCATACTCTATTACAAACAACTTCATAACTGGAACACCATAGCTTTATCCACTTCACCATTCTTAACATACCGTTTTAGTGGCCGATTCACTGGTCACGCTGATGGAATCGTCACAGCTGACCCATCAAAAATCGAACATATGTTAAAAACCAGATTCACTAACTACCCAAAAGGTGAATTCTACCGTGATAATTTCCGTGAGCTGCTTGGAGATGGAATATTTAACGCGGATGGTGATGTATGGAAGGAACAGAGACGAATAGCTACATCGGAGATGCACACGAGTCGTTTTTTAGAATACTCGGTCCGTACAATGCAGGGACTTGTTCATAACAAGCTATTGAAGTTAATCGAGAAGCATGTGATGGTGATGGGTGATGAAGAAGTTGTGGTTGATTTACAAGAATGGTTGTTAAGATTCACGTTTGATAATGTATGTATTGTTGCACTTGGTGTAGATCCTGGTTGTTTAAATCTTGATTTACCTGAGATACCATTCGCAAGAGCTTTTGAGGAAGCAACGGAGTATACGACATTAAGGTTTCTGATTCCGACTGTTTTATGGAAACCAATGAGGTTTTTGAATGTAGGGAGTGAAAGGAAATTGAAAAGAGCTGTGGAAATTGTTCATCAGTTTGCTGATAATACAGTTAAAAATCGGAAGGCTGATGTTTATACTACAACTAGCGACGGTGGCGATGGTGGTAAGAATGATCTGCTATCAAGACTGATATTAAGAAGTCAACAAATCAACAAGAAATCAGTTGAAGAAGATAAGTTTCTGCGAGATTTCTGTACAAGTATAATCTTAGCGGGCCGAGATACAAGTTCAGTAGCTTTAGTATGGTTCTTCTGGCTAATACATCAACATCCACAAGTTGAGAAGAAGATTATTTCAGAAATCAATCAAATCCTTCAACAGAGATTAAATTACAATCATTTCACGATGTTTGAATCAGATGAATTAGACAAAATGGTGTATCTTCAAGCAGCTTTATCAGAGTCAATGAGATTATACCCACCAGTCCCAATCGATTTCAAACAAGTGCAAAACGATGACGTTTATCCTGACGGAACAAGTGCAAAGAAAGGTGATAGAGTGTATTATCACATCTACGCGATGGGTAGGATGGAGTCGATATGGGGTAAAGATAGTTATGAGTTTAAACCGGAGAGATGGATGGGTGAGAATGATGAATTTGTGGGTATGAATCCGTATAAGTATGTGGTGTTTAATGCGGGACCGAGGCTTTGTGTTGGGAAGAAATTTGCGTATATACAGATGAAGATGGTGGCTGCTTCTATTTTAGTAAGGTATGAAGTTAGAGTTAAGAGTGGGCAAGTTATTGCTCCTAAGATTACTACTACACTTTATATGAAGAATGGGCTGTTAGTGAGTTTTCATCCGAGATTATGGTCTGATAGAAATACAAAAGAAGAAGATAGTGATGAGTAGCAGATAAATGTTACATATGATTGACATACTCTAGCTTAATGATGTGTTGCGTCGCGTGCGTGCTTAATTATGTTAGTAGATGTTTTTATATTATAACAATAATAAGTGAGGAGGTGCTTCTCTTTAGTCTATTATTAATTTTTAAATGCGCAGAAGATAAAAGGATGGAAAAATTCGTGTTGGTTGAAGATATAGATGCGTTGCGATGTGATGATGGTATTTTTAAGGTGATGATTGAATAGAATGCGTGAGAATGATGGTATTTTTTTTTATCACAATGAACGAGTGGGGTAAGAGAGAGCAAGTCGTGTGGTGTTGAGTTGTCAACATGGTTGTTACTTCAAATAGAAATGGAATGCGACACACAGTTTGGATGATGACAAAACGGAAGAGTCCGTATTTAAAGCGAAATGTGTGTCATGCATGATGCATCCAATCAAATATAGGGTGCGTTCGTTTGCACGCACTGACATACACACAGAGGTGATCATAATGTGTCCGGCCCGGCAGCCCGGTCCGATCCGGCCCGTAACAAAGCCTGATAGGCCCGAGCCCGATTGGGTTTCCGGGCAGGCTTGGACATAAAATCCGGCCCGAATAAAAAACCGGGCCGGGCCGTGGCACATTTTTTGAGCCCGTGGGCAAGCCCGGCCCGACCCGATTTTATATTTTTTTTTTATTATTTTTTAAAATGTAATATATACATATTTAATTATATTTAATTTTTTTATATATACAAAAATTATATATAATATATAAATTTTAATTAAGTTATAGATATAATTATGAATCTATATTAAAATATATTAATTTAATTTTTTTAATTTATAAAAAAAATTAAAAAAACAGGGTCGGGCGGGCCGGGCTTCGGCAAAACCTGGAAAAAACCGGGCCTAGCCCGGCTCGGCCCGAGCATGTAAAAAGCCGGGCTTGGTTTTTTAAAATAGGCCCGACGGGCCTAAAATTTTCCTTCGGCCCGGCCCGAACCCGGCCCGCCGCCCGAATGATCAGCTCTACATACACATTAATGGACTTAATAATTAATGTTGGATTGGACACTCTTGCGATCTGCTTCAAAAAATATGTGCGATTTGTGTTTTAGAGACCTTTATCATAAAGCTTATGGGCCCGTTCTTTCGTGCGATTAAGGTCCAATTTTTGACATTAATGACATTAATCTACCAGACTGATGGAGACGTCTCCATGATTTGTCGCGGCGATTCGTAAGTTCCTCAACTTTTTGTTAAAGGTTGAAAAGTCTGCGTTTGAAAATTAAGCTCATTCACAGACCTATACCTATTACACTTTTGCCCCCACTTTTTTCTGTTTCCCTAACGTTCTCCTTCTCCGAGTCCCGCAAATTGCTTCACTCTCTTGCATTCAATACATCTCCTCTACCTTATACCAAATTATCGTACCATTTAACTTTCTCCTTCTCCAAGTCCCGCAAATTGCTTCACTCTCCTGCATTCAATACATCTCCCTCTACCTTGTACCAAATTATCGTACCAGTTGGCTCTTCTCTCAACAACCTTCTCCATTGAATGCCCTAAAATCTGCAGTAGGGATTTCGAAGCCTGGAGATAGGAGAAGCACGGAGAAGGGAACGATTTGTCGCGGCTGTCTCGTATGTTGAAGCCTGGAGATAGGAGCCTAGAGATGGGAGCTTGGAGAGCGAAATGAAGAAGCACGTCGTGGCTGTCTCGTATGTTGATAGCAAACAGGAGAAGTGGGGGTAATTCTCTCTATTGGGTTTTACCCAGTTTGAAAAGTTGTAGTCGTCAAACGAACGACCAACCCAAAAAACGTGGGTTAATGTGGGTCAAAAGATGGCAGATTAATGTAACATTAATGGGCCAATGTTTTTACCTGCAGCGAAAGAACGGGACCTATATATGTTGCGTTTAGAAAGTAAAAGTTGTCAGGTAATACATTTAAGAATAGTATATTACTATACTAACCTCACTTTTATGTGCATATCCCGTTCTGCTATGTGTACAAATTGTAAAGGACACACATGTCTTTTTACAAAAAGGAGTTAATGTGATTAAAGAACGGATGATTTTACTGAGCAACATTAATGCAATATTTTCATGCGATTTCCAGAAACATTAATCTACACATTAATGCACTGTGTTTTCCCAAGCAGCCAACGGGACCATATTCTTGGCCGGGTTGAATTTGTAGACATTAATGGATATAAGTTGTACATCATCAAATCAAAATTGGGAAAATTTTCAAACTCGTCCTAAATATATATCCCTATATTCATGAAATGATTTTAAATAATGATTATTTTATCGTTAATATTATTCATGTTTTAACTGTTTAATTCATAAATTGAAAGAATAACAGTTAAAATTATACACATATGTCTCATCTTATATTAGATTAATTTTATTTATTTATAATATCTAATCATAATTATAAATAATTTATAACTATTAAAATGATAATTAGTCAAATAAGGAATAAAACAAGAGAAAGAAATAAAGTAATTTGTTTTTAAGTTTTGTATATGTTTAATAATAAAAAATTATTAACTTCCTTTTTATATTTTTAGTCATTTTTATATAATTTTATTACCATTTTCAAATACATGTAACTATTTATATTTTTTGTAGTATTTTAAAAAAATTGAAAAAATACATAAAACACCCTAAATAAAAAAGATGGCATATTATAAAATTGAAACATGATCTACATTGTAAGAGGTCAAATAGTGATTACTCAAAATCATTTTAAGAACTTGGAGTATATTATGAATTATGAACTTCTTCATGGCAAGTGAGTAACTAGTTTCAAAATCGAGGTAGACCACGAATTATGAAACTTTTTTCAAGACATATTGTGAATTTTCCCAATAAAATATTATGGTTTATTGCATAAAACTATTTCCATATAATATGTGTTTGGCGCTAACTGGAACTTATGTTAAGTTTGGTGCCTCTTTAGCTCACATCTATCATCAACATGTAGGAGTGAGCAAACGATTCAGTTATTCCGATTATCCAAAATAACAATTTTTTCAGGTTCGATCACTGTATTTTTTAACCGTTCTACAAAATTTCAGTTATCCGTAATAAAGTACATTTCGATTATTGGATATTGAAATTTCAGTTATCTGTAATAATCAACTTTTATCCAAATATTTTTGTAAATTTTTATCTTTTTTAGAGTAATAATTTAATCTAAATTTACTCGGTCTTTACTTCACTCACTTTAGTCAAATATGAACTTTTAATTCTTTGTGAATTTGTACTTGTAATGGACATCTATTGGTATTTGCTTCCGGTTAAGTTATGCGGATGGTTGCCTTGCACTACATGTTGTGTAAGAAATTTTCCTTACGTCTTTCTATTTTTTTTTGTTTTAAATAAATAATATTGTCATATTGTAGATGGATTCTTACAGCGGGAACCAAAGTGTACATGAATATGTAGCTTCAGGAAATGAGACTAATTCTAAAGTTCAAGTTGAAGAAAGAACATCATCATCCACATTAGCTCCTCCTAAATTAACCGTGAGAAAGAAACGGAAGGTAATCCAACCTAGATCTAATGTTTGTAGTAATGTTGTCAAGGTTATTGTAAAAATGGTGAGGAAAAGGCTCAACATGCATCCATTGTCAGAGGTTTCTTACAACTGGGTCTAAATCTAGTGGCACTAATTCTTTATGGGCCCATTCAACTTCTTGTGCTAACGTTGTAAGTTAGACTCGGGCAAATCTAAGATACTTTTGAATGCTGATGATGTAATGACAAATTGGAAATATGATGAAGCTGAGATAAAAAAGACACTGGTTGAGATGATTGTTGTTGATGAACTTCCATTTAAGCTTGTGGAGAAATGAGGTTTTATGAAGTTACACTCTATTGTGTAGTGTGCCATAGATTTATAAAGCCACCTAGGTGAACAATTGCTATGGATATCTTTAGATAGTTGGAGGATACACTTGAAAGAATTTATGAAGATGAATAAGCAAAGAATTTGTATCACCGTAAATACTGCTCATTATGTGGATAATGATTGGATTTTGAATATGAAGATATTAGAATTTTGTCCAATCAGTAGCGGTAAATGAGAAGATATCGGAAGCAATGTAGGCTTGTCTTGGTGTGGATATAGAGAAAATATTCACAGATATAGTAGGCAATGCCAAGGCGAATGATGTAGTTGTTGAGTGTTTAAAGAAAAAAATCAAGATTTGAGAAAAAAATCAATATTCTGCATTGCAAGGACTCAAGAGCAAGGGTTCTACAAATTACGGTTAGTCCATTGGTTAATAACAGAATCATTCTTCAGTAAGTAAACCCAAACCTTCAAACTAACAGAGCAGTCTTTTAGAACATGGCAGTGTCCTCACCAGCAATTATCCATAAACAAGTTTTTAATTCACCAGTTTTACCACAATTCCAATAAATAGAATGGGCATCGAATAAGGCTTTACTAGGGAGACAGTAAGAATTTCAGGTGGTAATTTATAACACACTCCCACTTCCAGCCTCTATTGGCCTCCTACAAATCGGCAATAGTACATTCATTATTAACTGAATTAGGCAGATTAACATAATTACAAAGTGGCTTATCCAATTAGCAGTTATCAGTCTAAAACTTAATAATCTTACCATTGCCGAGCCTCCACTTTGCCACTATTGCTACAATGTCTGCTAGATGCAATTTTAGTGTCAGAATTTCTATACTTATTCAGAAATGTTTTAGCCCATAACCCATCTTGATTTATTAAAAGGTCACAATTCATCAAATAGGACTCTAATTCCCAGGCTATGAATCTTCCTTCCACTGTCCAGCCTTTGTTCAACAGAATAATTCATAAATCTTTTACATTTTTTCCAAATTACCACATCACAATTTTCAGGCTATTGGAAATCCTAGTGCATTTCACCTATGTATTACTTTTGAGGATATAACTAATATATGGAAAATGATTGTCGCTATGATCAATAAAATGTCACGCAACTGCCCATCTTCCATAAATAAATATTGCAGAGATATATTTCGGCTGAATGCACTCTTTTTAGCAATGGCCGAACAACAAAAACCCTGCAGGTTCGTAGTTGTAAATTACACTAGCAAAAAAATGTGAGAGAACTGCAAAGTGAAGCTTCAACACGTTTGAATGCTCCAGCTACAACATATATTTGAGACCATCTTACATGCATCACTAATTAGATTGAGCATGAATACAAGTCAATCTGCAGGGTCAAATTAGGAAAGGACCGTTACTATCAGTTTCTCTTTATAAATGATTATATGTATGGAAAATGATTGTCGCAGAGATCAACTAAATGAAACGCAACTGCCCATCTTCCACAACTAAATATCGCAGGGAAATCTTTCGGCAATATGCACATTTTTCAGCATTGGCCGATACACACAATCACTGCAGGTTGGTAACTATAAACAGCACTAAAAAAAAAGTGAGAGATCTGTAAAGCATGCTTCAACACATTTGAATGCTCCAGCTCCAATCCAACAAAGATTTGTGGCCATCTTAAATTGACCAGTGCATCACTTATCTTGAGCACGTATACCAAGTAAATCTGTAGGCTCAAGCTAAGAAAGAACAACTACTGTTGGTTTTTACTTTGATTTAATATATGGAAAATGATTGTCGCAGAGATCAATTAAATGAAACGCAACTGCCCATCTTCCACAAATAAATATAGCAGGGAAATCTTTCGGCAATATGCACAATTTTTAGCATTGGCCGATACACACAATCCCTGCAGATATTAAGCTTAACTGAATCAAACCCAAAGAGAACCTACATTTTGGATGATTAGAAAATGTAAAAGTGAATTGGTTTAGCCTATAATGCAAATCAGTACAAAAGATAGTAACTTCTATGTAAAGGAAAAAAAGATTATAATGCCACGACCATAATAAAGCATAGAGTATGAAACTGTGCCAGCAGACAGGTAACACAGAAGAAAATATAATTAATCAACCGGCTGTTTAAAACTGGCTATTTTTAATTTATGCTTCGGGAAACTAGAACGTCTCAAACATGTTAATAGGAGAGTTCACCATTTGAAGCAACAATTCATCAATACACAACTAGAAATCATTACAGAGAGATTTACAATTTCGCAAACCGACTCTGAACAAACCGCGGTAATAAAAAGGGGAATCGCAGTGTGCCAAATCAAGATAAATTGATCAGAATCGACATTGCACCAGGGGATTTGATTTACGCTTTCATTGACACGTTCACCGAATTGATATAAATCGCCGAAGAACGCAACGCCTGAGAAAGCGATTCAAAGATATGAGATCTAGTACTGGTTGTTACTAATGAACAGCGACTACTAAACTGAAGACGGGCAAGGGTTTTCAAAGCGCTCAATGGAGAGGAAGAATCTTGGAGTTGGATGAGGAGGAATGAGATGAGACGCGATGCCCTGGTGTTTATAAAGGGATGAACAGAAATGAAATTTAGGGTTTCTGTTTCGTCGTCGATTTGGTTGTAGAGTTCTCTTAATAAAAATTCTAAACTAACCTCAACATGCCCTTATAGCTCAGTGGTAGAGCGTCAGTCTTGTAAACTGAAGGTCCGTAGTTCGATCCTGCGTGAGGGCATTTTCACATTTTCCCAACACACTTCATTTTCACAATTTCCTTTTTCGTTATCTCACGATTTCCCTATTAACCGTCCGTCTTCCTATTCCATAACCCGTCTGTGCCGCCGGCTTCACTCACTTCACGCCTCAATGGCGGCATTCCTCCGTGAAGCACTTCGCAAACCTTCCCATCTCAAATTTCTTGCCACCTGCTCCCATCAAAAACCGGTTTATCCTCCACCACCCCATATTTTGCATTCAACCCCTCTTAGGCAACCAAGATTCGAACATCACCGGGATCTCCTAAACCCTGATTCCATTTCAGGTCTCCCATTTGCCTTGAATACCAATTTGCCGCCTTTTCCCCCTACCTTCTCGCTTTCGTACTTTCTAAACCCAAACGCTGACCAATTTGGGTCCATTGACTCGGCGGTGGTAAATGCTGATGAAGGATTGGAATCGGATGATTCTAAGACGATACGGGCTGATAGTGTGAAGAAGAAGCGGAAGAAGAAGATGAACAAGCACAAGTACAAGAAGCTCAGGAAATCACTTCGGCTGAAGTCTTAGGTTGGTTGTTAGGTTATACTATTTCCAGGTTCTTTCTATAATGGTCATTCGTTGCGCAATTGCTAAAGTTCACATGCTTTCTTGACTCACCCGATTTGAGAAATTTCTGATTTGTTGTGAACAGTGAGGACGTTATAATTGGTAAGTACTGTATCCTGTTATTGATATGTGATTGATTGGAAAATGGAAGTTTTCAGTTCACTTTTCCTCCATGCTGGGAGGTTTTGTCGTTAGATCCCACTAGATAGGACTTGCAGGAAGTCGCTCGTGATTAATGCTACGGCTTGTTTATGACAGTAGGATGGTTATAGCGCATTCTTGAATCTTTCTTCTCTGTTGTGATCACTGAGGAAGTTATACTTGATGTGTGATTGAAAAAATTGAAGTAATCGCTGGTAAATAATGCTGCGGCTATTTTGACATCCTTTCCAAATACCCTCACTCTATCCCTCCAAATTTAGTGGTTCCTACTCATTTCTTCGCCAATATAATCTATTTACCTAAAGCTGACAGAATCACCATGTCCCATTCCATTTGTTGACGGACTATACATGTTGGAGGGAATTAAGATGGTGTTGCTCAATCGACTGAAGTAGATCGTGATGATGGATTTACCATGTTGAAAAGAGAAGACAAGACTGTCATAAACTATTAGCTGTAATGAGGCTTCTTAGTCAAGTGGATGACAAAAATGGGTCAGAAAGTTTTTGGCAATCCAAATGGAACAGTAAAACACGGATCTAATTGCTAGGTTACTCAGTTATTTTCTAGCATTTGTAATTTGTCATCTAAAAGAAACCCATGGCACACTGATGTTTTTAATGGATTCATGCTACTTGAATGCAGAATGTTGACCTTTGCTCTCGGTCTGTCTTACTTTGGATGCAGGACCAAGTGTTCCGCTATTCCAAGAGCAAGATGTTGCTTCAAATAATATCTCAGGTGCAAGATGGCATGTTTCAATCTGATTCTTGTTTCTGAACTCATTTTAACCAACGACAAAAGTCTCTTTTTTTCATCCTTCCTTGCCTGGACATAGTGGAGGAGCTCAGCAGACCAAGTCTCATCTTAATTGATCTCGACTTTTGTTATTGTCTTTTACACATCCAAAGGTTTAACGATTCAGTTCTATTTGGTGAAACACTGAATTACAGTGTTATTATTTCTGTTTGGTTTACAATTACATACATCCTGTTGAACCTAGAGAATAGGAAATGTGTTGTTTCTATGACTCTAATTTTTACATGATACCAGTTTGAGAAAGAAATAAAGATTTTGCATAATACCGTCTCACAACAGGTGGATGAATTTATTATTAGTATTACGCTGCACATCCGACCCCTCTATATAGTGAATACTAACCACTATGTTAATGTGTCATTATTTAATTCTTTCATCACTTACCAAATGACCTGTAAAAGGGATATGTGAGAGTTTAGAATGTTATGAAGCGGCCGCTTGAATTGAGCGACAGGCTACTGCTCAGTTGTTCAGTTTGAGCCATCTTGGACCTCGACTGTTAGGTACAAACTAATAGCTCCTATGTAATGACAGTAATACTAATTTTATGCTTGAGCTAATATATCTAGGTGATTAATTTGTCCTAGAATTTTGCTATTCTACTGTCCCCATCTCCTAAAATCTCTGGTGCCCTTTTCAACTTCTTCAGTTTTTTTGTCGATCATTTGTTACACCCAAGATGTTGTAGGCTCACATCTAGTGAGGAAACAGGTGTGATCGATCCCAAATAACATTCGCAACCTTGATTCGGAGTAGTCGATGAATTCGAGAAATTTTATGTCGTAGGGCTTGCAGCTTGCAACACTGCACTCCAGCCTTTAAAGACAAAGGCATGGTCAATTTTACTTACCGAGTCATTGTGTGGCCAATTGAAGCTCCTGTTTGATATCGGTAAAGTTCCCTGTCCCTTTCTTGCACAGGTGAATGAACATCAATGTAGGCCATCACTACTTATGTAGTGATCTATTTTCATCATACATCTAGTTTCTATCCAAATTTTCATGTTCACAATGCCAATCTTCCGACTACGTACCCTTGCTCTAGGTTGCCTTCTCTTTTATTGAATGGAAAGAAGTTTGTATAAAAAAGTGTCTCCATTTGCTGCCCATCTGTCATTGCTGGGTGTGAAGCTACTCAAATTTGGATATGTTTTACGCAAAGCTGAAGTTTAACCTAGTTGCGGCAATTAAATAAGCATGAACTAGTTGCAATCAGATCTCCTCATTCATCCGCATGCAGTATGTTACTAGTATTAATCTGGCTTCTTGTTCTTCTCGCTGTCTCCCTCTCTCCCTCCAGTTAACCACGAACTATTTTGTTATATCAACAGTTAAACCACTTGTTCTTAATTATCGCAACTTTATCCATTATCCACGTTAATGTCTCTTTAGTCTGGTGCTTAATTAAACGCTCCCCATCAAAAGCTCTGGATGTCCCTCTTCTCTTCCTGATCCACGTGCTTCCAGCTACGCCCTTGTGTTGTGTTCACTATAAATGGCCCGTCTTAGCCTATCCTTAATTCAAAATGCAGCAGCACCATCCATCTATTCCATTTTAGCTATCCCAAAAATGGCGCCTTCTTCTGCTGTACTGCTTCCCCATCTAGTCTTTATTTTCTCAGTTCTCTTCTTTTTCCCCACCTCCGCGCAACAACAACAAGACACAAACTCCAGTAGCAGCATATTCCTCCTGCTCCCTATAATCAAAGACAGTGAAAGCATCTCATATTACACATCTATCAAATTTGGCACACCACAAGTCAAAGTAAATCTAACCATAGACATTGGATCACAAACCAACTGGTTACACCCAGGGCTCAGTCACTACAACGTCAACAACTCATCCACAAAGACTCCCTTCCCCTGCTGTTCTTGCCCTGATCACCCCCATGAAAATGATGGTGCCATTACTGGAACCGGAAGTAATAATATTAATCCATCGTGCTTGTATGAGAACGGTGGGTGCATAATCAACATGTGCTCAGCCTACATACCCTGCAGTGAATCTGATGTTGATCACTATGTCCACTTAATCCGTGATCAAATCACCCTCTACCAGTACCACCAGTTGAGTAGTAGTAGTCGTAGTAGTCTTCCAACTTTCTCCTTTGGTTTGATAGAATTGAAGGAACCACTAATTATGCCGGGAGTATTAAGTCTCTCCAGATCCCCTCTCTCACTTAACAATCAAATAGCCGATTACTACAAAACCCCACGAAAATTCACACTCTGCCTCCCATCTTCATCCTCATCAAACTCCAACGGCGCCGTTTTCTTCGGAGATCTCCCACCAACCAAAATCAATCTCATCTCCAGGATCATGTTACCCATTCCTATATTAACGGTCAACTTCACCGTACCAAAGTACCGCTACGGAGATATCAACCTCGAGTACATGATTAAAATCAAATCAATCAAGATTAGTGGCACTCGAGTTCCATTCAACTCTTCACTTCTTGATTTTGGTCATATCCCATCTGGTGAATCATTTGACGGTGGTTCAAAACTTACCACCATAGCATCTTACTCACAGCTAATCACAGCTATATACAGACCATTTGTAGATCTATTCATAGCTAAAGCAGAAGCTATGAACATGACAAGAGTTCATGATGATTCACAGTTCTTTCCATTTCGACCATGTTACAATTCCTCATCTATACGATATGATCCCAAAACTGGTGGACCTCAAGTCCCCATCATTGATCTCATGTTTGAGGGGTTTAGCTCCAATGTGTTACATAAGAACAAACGTGTGAGATGGAGATTCTATGGATCAAACTCGATGAAGACTGTTTCAATTGATGTTGTTTGTTTGGCGTTCGTTGAGAATACTAATAAAGTGTTTGGGATCCCGATGGCTTCTGTTATGATTGGTGGTAAACAAATGGAGGATAATCTGATTGAGTTTGATCAGGATAAGATGAAGATTAGGGTCAACGGTTTCCCTCTTGGGAAATACGGGACAAGCTGTTCGAAATTTGTTAGGGATATCGATAATTAGTGGATAGTATGAATAGGGAAGTTATGTGTGTAGATGATAATGAGGGTAATGATTTACAAATTAATAAAGGGATGAGTGCTAGATAGAGTTTCAGCAGTATAGTACTACTATTATATATCCAGTTTGTAGTACTTCTTAAGTGTAATTTATAAGGATGATCCTAAAATATACTGAAATCTTCGCAAATATATAGTATATTGCTACGTGATATAATATTCTCCTAGATTAAGCTTGGTACGGTACGGGCTGAGTGTGAAGAAGAAATAGAGACCGATGTGCCTCGAAGTCAACTGATTCCGCTCCGCATATGGATTGATGAGGACGTCTCAAATCAAATTAATGCTTGAAAGTAAGGTTAGCTTGATTTTAATTCCATTGATTGAGAGTACTATACCATTATATGTACATGTATAGTGCACTTAGCCCTGGTAATTCAAGTTATTTGGTTCACGTTTGGTTCGGATCGATCCAGTTAAATTTAATTTAAGATTGTGTGATATTTGATTCGGATGGAGTTCACTTAGTTTTTTTTTTTGTTAGGTTCAGGTTTATGATACTTCTTTCGGTTAAATCTATTTGGATTTGTGTGAATTCGACAAGGGTGACTGTGGTTCAACTAACTCTAATGTGGTTTTAGATTGAAATTGTTTTAAATAAAGAAAAATGTCTACAGAAACATAATCATTCTATTTATTAAATTAAACAGAAAACAAAAACAGCTATCATTATATAAATCAAACCAGTACATCAGCATATGATATAAGTAGCTAGTCGCTAACCATCTCAAGAAATAACAAACACTCTGAAGATCATAGTACAAAGCTTATTAGACAAATGACTTAAAAATGATAAAGGATGGGAGATTTCGCCATTCAAACACTCAATAATCTTGACTATGAATTACTTATGTAGTCACTAGTCACATGTCTATGTCACCTTCATCATGCATGTTGTTAGGATAAGAAACTTCAGACCATTCTTTAATTCAAGTTGGAATCTCCTTAGAAAAAAAAAAGAAGGAAGCTACCGTCGTCCAACGACTGTTCACTCGATCGAATCACTAATCGGTGATTAGTAGACCATATTAATCGTTATCCCCTGATTCCATCAATATCCATTATCTTTCATCCACTTGACCGCTACACCACCCGATATATTCGGATTCGTTGAACTAAAGTCATATATTAATTCCCAATTCAAATAAGTTAGTACTATAATTATTACTAAGATTTGATGAGTATGGCTAGGCTACTACTAGGATTCATGTACATGCCAGTTGTATATAACATCATACTATATAGTATTAAATCGTGGGTGTAGCCAAGTTAACACTCTGATCAAATTCATCCTTGTATACACACGACCGAATACGATACGATGAGGAACAAACAACATCAAAAGAACACGAAGGAAGACAAAGGTACTGTTTGGGCGACTATTTAGATGGTGATTGTTATTAATAACACATAAATCAATTTCTAAAATATTGTGTAGGTTAAAAGTGATTAACGAGTTTGAGATAATCCAAACTGATTATTCATGTGTTGAATAAAATAAAATCACTAATAACTACGAGTTTGATCAAAAGAATCTATCCAAACATGATCATAGTAAAACCGTACGAAGGAAACAATTTGACATTTATATTCAATGATGAAAATAGTGACCACGCAGCGGTGGTCAACCCTGATCTTCCGGTTCCGGCACACTTTACAAGTACTCTACAGTAGAAGACAAATGACAAGTGTCACTAAACTAACTACCACCCACGCTCCCACTGCATGTCGAGAACGAGGACGAAGAGGTGGTAGTCGTACCCTCCCCTGACGATCCAGTCATAATCGGAACCTTGACATGCCAAAGTCTGATCTCACCGTCTAATCCCCCACTAAACACAGACACAGTCAACCCACCACCACCAACATCCGCATATGATCCCACAGCCAGTGATTTCACCGGTTTCTGATGCCCTTCCAACACCCCTAAGCAACTAAACTTCCCATCCACCCCTCTTCGCCACATCCTCACCGTCCAATCCGCTGACCCACTCAACACCAGCATATCTCCAACCGCAACTAAACACAACACCGCCTTCCCGTGTCCATGGAGCGCTCCAGCTAACACCATATTATATGTCCCGGTGGTATTGACTTCCCGCTCCCACACCAATATCGACCTATCACACGCACCGGAGAACAGCACTACTGACGAAGATGACCTGTCATTATTCGTTATTGTCATTAGCGCTAGTGCATTGACCGCTGACTTATGCTTCTCCAGCGTCGCGACCAGCACGTGACGACGACGATTCCGATTCGTCTTGTTGACTGACGTCCCTGTAACTTTTCTGACCCATAGACGGATCTTCCCATCAGCTGATCCGGTGTAAACGACGCCGTCAAGAGAAGAAACTGTAACGGCATTGATAGCGTCTTCGTGGGCGGTTATGGATTCAAGACACTTGAAATCTGACCCACGCCATACCTTAAGAGATTTATCCCATGACACGGAGTAAACAAGTTCACTCTCGTTGTCATCATGACGGTTGGGAAATGATACAAGTGTTGTAAGTGCGGAGACGGCGTCGTTGTGATGTATCCAGAGGCGTTTCTTGTGTCGACGGACTTGGACGTAGTTTTTTGGGAAGGTGAATCGTTGGAGCTTGTCAACCGGTGTGGGAAGAATCGTGACTAAACGGTGCGACAACGACGAGGAGGGGGAAGACATCGATATCCATGATGATGATGATGATGACTTGTCGTGGTGTTCAGCTGGTTTGAGCTTCCAGACACGGATCTTGCCATCCTGGTGTGCAGTAATGACGAAGTACATCTTGGAGTTTTGTCGTGATGGATGATGATGAGAGAAACAGATGGATTTGATGGGAGCAGGGTTGGAGGAGAGGGAAGGGAAGGAGTGGATTAGAGTGAAAGAGGAGAAAGAGAAATGGAACAAGTGGAGTTGAGAACCGGAAGCGGCGTAGAGAAAGGGAGAGGAGAGAGCAAGGGCGGAGATTGTATGGGGGAGTATATGTGTTGCTACTACTGAGGCTGCTGCTGGAGAAATGGATACTACTGTTTGTGACGGTGGTTGATGGGTGGATGACATGAGATGGAGATTGAGATGAAGGGAAGGGACTGAAGGTAGTGTTTGAAGAGAGGTGTTGCTGGATTCAGACTGGATATATACCGCTACTGCTGTTGGTGGTGGTTGTGGTGGCGGCAGTAGAGTCGTCGGACGGAAGGAAATTTTGTGATGCGGAGTTGTTTACTGAGTTGGAGGAGGAGATGGGGATACGCATGAAACAATGCTTCATGGATCAGATTGATTGATCTCTCCCTAGTTAAATTTATTTGGTATGATCTTTACAAAAAAAAAAAAAGAGTAGGTCAGTTATCCTTCTGACTAAATTATGAATGAAAGACTGAGGTAGGTCAAGAAATGGATGAGCAGTGCATGTGAGGTCAAGTAGTACTTGATAAAATTTGCCCTTTCAGCATTACACTTTCATTTTTTCATGTGGTTTGGATACAGAAATAGAAAAGAGCAAAACTGAAGAAAGACTATCTCAAACTCAAACATTATATAGCTACAGCTGCCTAGTTGAACTTCATCTTCCTCTTTCGTGCGAATTACGTGCTTCATTATTATTTATAAGCGCAGCCGCCCATGGTTTCGCTTCGCTTCACTAGGATACTTCAACGAAAAAATGATGAACAGTTTTTATTTCCGTGATAATTTAGTTATATTCACACTACTCTATTTAGTTTAATTGAGTTGAATACGACAAAGTTTTAATTTTTATCGTATTCCAATTATCTTCTTTTTTTCACGTTATTTGACTATAGAAACAAGAGCATCAACTACCACCTCATTATTTTAGATGAAATATACTATATTTCAAAATCATTTTATGTATTTATAATGTACTATTAATAAATGACCTGAAAATGGGTAACTAAGTTTTTCTTTTGATGAGAGTTTCCCTTTGACTAGAGGTTGTCCACGAAAGAGTTGATAGTTGATAGCTAATTATCTTAAAATGACATTAGCTTATTGTAAATAATCTGATAATATGTTTGCCGTTGCTAAGCTTATTTTAACAGCTTAATGTATAATTAGATTAATAAGTAAATTTATATACATATTAATATGTTATAAATACTATAGTACATTTTAAAAATATATAAAACAATATTTAATATCATAATTACATATATAACATTCATTTTCATATTACTAATTAATAATATATAACATAAAATGTCTACCAACTGTTTAATTAAAATAATATTTACTTATGTTTATATAGCATAACTTCATATATACTGATGTAGTACCAAACTGCTACTTTTTTTTTGTCAATTCATAATTGCATATATCACATATGTATTCATAATCATATAAATAATAAATAATGTGAACATAATATTTCTACAATACATATATTGCTAATTATTTAAGTAAAATAATATTTACTAATATTTATGTATCATAATTACTTATATAACATATGTATTCATATTCATATAACTAATAAATAATGTGTAACATAAAATGTCTATAAATATTACCAACTATTTAATATTAAAATAATATTTACTAATATTTATATATCATAATTAATATATAACATGATTCATTTTCATATAACTAATAAATAATGTGTAACATAAAATGTCTATAATATATATTATTAATTATTTAATTAAAATAATATTTACTAATATAATTGCTGCATCACAGTGAAATATATTGGTATTACAAAAGCAATTTCCAGTAGTTTGGTAACCATCTATCACAAAAGCAATAATGTTGGTATGGGTTGAAGTACGTGGAGTACATGTAGGTGTAGAGAACAGACTGAAGCAAATAATAGTTTAAGTCATTTGAAAAAGGTATCATGGGTTGCATAAACCCACCCACTAACTCGGCCTAAATCTTCTTTTTGTTAAGATCAAAGAGGTGTTTTGCTTAGGAATGGCTACCACAATAATTATGTTTTGCATGCTGCAATGGGTTAGAGTAATAACTTTTATCGTTTCTCTCTTCTTTTCCATCCAAACTCCAAATCTTGTTGTTTTCCGTCTTTTCCTTTTATAAAAAATGGTCAACCCACCTATAACACCCTGGATTTTGCCATAGATGAAAGCTTATGAAATTTTGAATCTAACGGCGCAAACGGAATTGAAAACGGACTTCAAACGAGTCCTAAAAGTGTAAAACAAGTCTGGTCCGAACTTGTATCCGGACGTCTAAGTTCGGACACAAGCCGAGGAGAAAACGTTTGAGAAATTCCGAATGTCCGAACTTGTGTCCGGACGTCGATGTTTGGACACAAGTCGAGAGTTGAAACACCAGAAGACAAACGCGTCCGAACTTGTGTCCGGACATTGAAGTTCGGACACAAGTCGAGTTTCAAAGTTCTGAAATTTTTCCTTTCGTGGTCCGAACATTGGTTCGAACTTGTAAGTTCGGACATAAGTCGAAACTTACAAGTTGGAATCGTCCTCGCATGATGTCCGAACATTGAAGTTCGGACAGAAGTTCGGACATACCCCATTCTGCGAAATCAAGTTAAACTCTCGGGGCCTGTCCTACATTGATGTCGGACGGACGTTCGGACAGGTCCTGAGATGCGATTTTCAATACGAAAACAGAGTCAGAACAACCCCAAAATAACCATGAATACTTTGTCAATTGATAGAGAAATATTCCAGTAAGTTTATGCCACATTAGATACCAATAAATACAGCGAAAAGACCATTAAATCAATACACGAAAACTTTAACATGAATCATAATTATCCAGAACATCCTCTTAAACATGTCAATCAAATGTTTAAATCAACAGCAGCGGAAATGCAAATTACAAGGGCGTTACCGCCACACCCAATAACCATTGAGTGCTCAGGCTTAAACCAATCCATTAACAACTCCAAAAACATTTTCCAAATACCATAACTCACATTAAAATATTCTAAAACTCATCTCAACGACTCAGAAAACAACTCGTCCTTCCTAAGCTAGGTGATAGCGCATTCCCAATCCCCAATCCCCAATTCAGCCATAGATACCTACGATCAGAAAACAACATACAGAAAACGCGAACGGATCGTGCAAATCAGTGAAACTGAGTAAACATTGTCTCAACTCGTAAAATACATTTTGAAACTCATTTTATATTTGCAAACCAACACGAGAAAATGATGAATGGTTTTTATTTTGGTGATAATTTAGTTATATTCACACTACTCTATTTAGTTTAATTGAGTTGAATACGACAAAGTTATAATTTTTATCGGATTCCAATTATCTTCTTTTTAAAACGTTATCTGACTATAGAAACTAGAGCATCAACTACCACCTGATTATTTTAGATGAAATGTACTACTCCCTCAGTTAATTTTTAAATGTCTTTCTAACTCTTTTGGTTTGTTAAGATTTATTTGTGATTTTAGATTTTCAAGACAAACTTTATTGTTTTTTTACATCATTGTCCCTATTAATAACAACAACTCTCAAGAAAAAAGATAGTTTACCACCTTACACACACATTTGTTAAAAAGAAAAAGTAAGGTTAACTCTTCTCAGCCACTCCCAGTTGTTGCCTCATTTTCAGACCTCAATATCTCAGCCGTCTCTAGGTATTTTTGAATGTCGTCTTCTTCATTCTATTCTCTTACAAACCCTCTTTCTAACCATTACTCACACTTAATCTAATTCCTTCTACATCCGCCGCAAAGTCGATCTGAAGTTGCCTCCCCGAAAATCTGCCAGAAACCGGTTTGATAAGGTAAACTTCGTCTTATCATATCTCCTTCATCTGTCAATGAAAATTCGAGTTTCATAGCTCATTTTGTAGATCTTTAATCCCTCTCCAACTTTCCTTTTTATACCCAAGGCTGATTCTCAATCGGGTGGAAGATCGAGGCGTCTAAAGTTCCCGCCTCGATCACATCGGGTTTTTGCCTAGAATTTTTTCAGAAATGAAATGGTAAACTCAGATCTTTCGGGATCTATAACTTTCTCCCTAGTTCTTCGTTTTCAATTATTCTTCCACCCATGTTTAGAGTTACATACCTAGTTTAAAATGTGGTAGGTTTCGTGGATCGAATCCTTCTCAGTTAGCACGAGTTGATCCGCGAAGTAGCCTACTTGGTCTGCACATAAAATAACAATTTTCCAGAAAATTGATTTCGAGTTTCCTCACCGGCGCATCTCCGGTAAGTTTCCGATCAATTCCTCCGATAATGTCACTCGTTTTTGCATTCCCGAACATACCCACCTATCAATTTAACATATAACGCACTACATTGAGAGAATTTGTTGAAATTCAAACCGAAACCGAGTATAAACCCTAGTCAAATTACCCAGAATCGATCTTCTTGCTTCTTTCATTATAGCTCACAAAATTAGTACCATTGGATTCATCTTTTAATTTTGAATCCAATAAAACAAAAATCAACGAATTTGGTTCTATGGATTGAGAGAAATCGAAGGATTCTCATTCGAATAGTAGCAGCCTTTTCCTGATGAACTCGCGCGAAATGGTCCATCCGATCGTGGTTAATAAGGATGGACGGCTGAGATTATAACGTAGCAAATTAGTAATGTTTAAGTTAGTATAAAATACTGAATAATACTCCAACTTGCTAGATTAATTTAATGACCTTCCCTAAAATATTTTCACACGAAATTTTAACCATAGATTCCTTATAAAATCTAGTTTATTTTCATGTAAACTAATATGGGTTTTGATTTTTTAAACTTAAGTTATAATTTTTGTAATTTCTGAGTATTTTGGATTTATTTAGATATTTAACAAAGAGATTTTTTATGCAATAAAATTTTTATAATATGTCTAAAATATCATAATCACTATATATTAAATTTGAGAATTTTTAGACAAGAGGAAATAGGTCTAAAAATTGTTTTTCTGAAATTTTCATAAGTTACCTTATGATATATGGTTTTAATGTAATGAAAATTAACGTATAGTGAAATAATAAACTTTATAGGTTGGAAATAATATAAGAATATTGAACTAACATTTAGATGCAGAATGTTAATAAATATTTTAGGTATAAACTTTTGAGTTGTAATAAAGAAATAAAAGATTATCTTAGGTTAAATCAATGAATTAAATTAACCTACTTTTATGTTAACTATATACTATAGAAGTTAATATACTAAACTGAAACTAAGAAAAATACTTTATTTTATAAGTCATATATGGGAGGTAGATGTGTGTACAAGTTAATGGGAATAATTAAATACAATAAGGCTACATAAAGAATGTCTTAAATAAATCCTAATATATAGATAACAAAAAAAAGAAATAAAATACCTTATGGAAAATAGAATATGAAGGAATTAATAAGTTAAACTAAACCTATACATAATACTATCAAAAGAATATTATATGAAGGGGTGTTAAATTATGGTTATGAAATGAAGCTTAAAGAGTTACCTTTGAAATTCTAAGATTTATATAAACCATATTAAAATACATGTAAAATTATTTGTCAATGACCAGAATGTAAATATATAATTGGGTTAAGTAATTAATAAGTTAAGACTTAGGAAAATTCGTAATTAGATTACATAAAATGTTACACAAATAGATCTTATTATATAATTGATAATAAAATAAATGAAAAACTTTTACATCTAATTGTGAAGTGGATTAATAAGCCTAGATTTAATCATTTCATAACATTTATAGTATTTAATAATAACTTAATGTTTTAAGATAAGATCATTAAAAGGATTATGATATAAAACTATATTAAACTATGATTAGGAATTAATCGAAATAATAATCCTTAAGTTTCTTAAAATTAGATAAGCCATATAAAATACATTTATTACCAATATTCAGAATGTGAGTTTATAATTAAGTGATGTATTTAGTAGTTAAAACTTAAAAAAAGGCTTGTAAATAGAAATTAGATATTTAAAACTTTAAACCTTTAATTAGATGGAACTAAGTTACATAAGATATTGTATTGATATACCTTACGGCACTGAAAATATTAATATGTTATTTGAATATAAAATATGAGAATTTTTCAGAATAGATGATCTTAAATTCTTATTAAATAATTGACAATTTCACTTATGAATAAGGATTTAATTCTTAGCTTAATTTTACCTTATGTTAAGATATAATGTTTATCCTAAAACGTAATAAAGGGGATTAATTTATTAAGTTATTCCTTTGAAACCTTAGGTTTTGTAAACACTCTAAAATGTATTTAAGACATAAGTTTATTAAATTTTAGTATAAAAGGATTATACATGGTCTATAGAGAGAATTAATGCGTGTAAAAATAAAACAGTTAGGAAATTAAATGTAAGTAAGGATACATAAAAAGGTTATCTTAAAACACCTTATTATATAGGTAATGATAAAGCAAATAATATACCTTGTGAATACTAAATGTAAGCGTTCGATAAGTCTACTTTAATTATAATATAGTTATTTCAAGATGAAAAGTAATTTAACATCTTATGACAAGATTATGAGATGGATGTAATAAAAAGTCATTCTGAACTAAAGATAAGATAATTGAGTTTAGTAGCTCAATTAAGTTATAATTAAATGTATCTACAACACTATGATTCAAATATACAAGATGTAGATCTTAATTAAGTTAAGGGAAAAACGTAATCATAATGAATTATCTAGTAGATATTGATAAAATACATAATCATTACATTGTGAAATAATAGTATAGTATTCTAAGATAAACCCATCATAGGTCATAATACGAAGTTTATCCTAACGTAAGAGTAAAGGTATTGAGTTTAAGAATTATTATTGAGATTCTAAGATTAACTGAATAATATAAAATGCACTTATGATATAAAGGTCTCAAAAGTCTTGAATGTGAGAATTATGGTTAAGTATTAGTAAAATGGATAAGGGTGGAACCACTAACAAGTGTTAATAAAATACATTCCTTGACCTTACAACCTTGAGCTATACAACATTCTAATAAGTCAAGTTATACATAACATTTAAGCGAGGGCTTACAAGATAATTGAGATTAGAATTAAGAGTGAGGAATTTGTTTAAGTTTAACTTAGGATATTAAGTTATTGATAATAGACAATCTTTAATGTTCCTCAGAGTGTTGTTGAATGTTTGCACGAGTCTACTAGGACTGCTACAACATTAATCATGTACGATTTCTCGTACTCATATACTTTTGCTAACGGACTTAAGGAGACGTTTGAAAAACGCTAACTGAGCTTAAATGAATTTCAAAAAGAAACTGTTTGCGTGACTAACTCAGCTTGATGTGACTAACTGAGCCTTGATTGTTTAACTCACATGGTTACCGTTTCCTCCTATCTAGTTGTTTCACTAGATATTAACTGCAAAGGGTTTACGCCTCTGCACCCTATAGGACTGAGTGTTTTGGTATTGCACTAGTGCAGTTAATGATTTAGTGGGGTAGCTAGGAATATGGGAAAATGTCAAATCTTGGTAAATTCTTCCTTTGACTCTGGATATCATTTCATCCATGAACTGAGTCTTTTATTGTGACGTGCGCGCTGTGGAGGGTGATTTTTTCGGTATGAGGGGGGGTCTATCTAAATATGGTCTAACTAAGAAGCCTAGATCCTAGAAATGCCATTCTGTGGAGGGTGAAAACCTCACCTCGGCATCCCTCAAATACCTACTCTATCGTCCGTCTTTCCCAAAGCATAAGGGGAATGCTAGTGAGCACTACACCCTCTCAATGGGCTCCACGCAGACTTATGCCTCTATAAGGCGGAGTTGACTAGAGTCCCACCTAGTTTTGACCTAAGGAACTAGAAGGGGGGAGGAAGGGTTCTAAAAACCATTAATTGACTCTGATGATTTATTGCCTATGAATAGGACTTATCTGATCAAGCCAGAGATTCTATATAGGTTCGCACTGGGTTACACCCTTGGAAGTGGCAATGACCACAACCTTGGATTGGTGCCCAGGAACCTCGGTCTCCAATTGTCGGGATTACCTTCTTCAAAACCTTTTTAGAGATCGATTAAAGCCAAAGGATCAGATTAGGACAGGAAGATAGAAAAAGAGTGGATGAGACGAGCTTTTCTGCCAAGCTAACGCCAAGGGAAGAATTGATGAATTCGGATGAGTATATAATGGAAGATTTGGGAAAGGTCTGAGCCCGAGTGAATAGACAAGACTTGGAGTCTAATGGTTTGAAGTTTTGGGAAGCCAAAGAAGGTTTGAGCGTTTGGAGAGACATGAGAACCACCTTAGAAGGGAAAAAAGGGGTTTTTTGTTTAGAATGGGGTCGCACCCTAGATGGGTTGCCTACGTACTCAACTCCCTGTCGAGATCAGACCTTACGTAGTTCACAATGTTTAGGATTTTCGGGTTTTGATGTTTGTGGAGCTTGAAGATATTTGTAGTGTTTGAGATTTAGAAGGGTTCGAAGTTTCAAGAAGTTTCGGGTTTTGGGCGGTTAGAGTCTGTGAGACGCCCAGGTTTGTGGGACATTGAAATCTCAGAATGATTAGGTCTGTGAGACACTTGGGTCTGTGAGACATTCGAGTTCGTGAGATGTTCGAGTCTATGAGACGCTCGAGCCTATGAGACTTTGGAAGTTTGAATGAAGTTGGAATTTGTAAGAGGATTTGAGTTTAATGCGAGTTGGAGTTTGAATGATGATTTGAGTATGAAGAGATTTGGAGTTTGAATGATGATTTGAGTATGAAGAGATTTGGAGTTTGAATGATGATTGGAGTAGATGAGGCAATTGGAACTTGGGAGAGATCCCGAGTTTTTTGGGTTCGAGGTTCGAAAAGAGTTGAGGTTTTAGGATATTTTGAATTTGGAGTGAGCTGATGATGGGTTGATTTGTTTGGAGGAATGATTGGCAAAATTGTTAAAGTTTTTGAAACCAAAGAAATCATTTTTTATTGTAAAAGGGCGGATAATCCCGAGGGATTACCCTATGTACCCCCTCGAACACGACACTTAATTAGTAGTAAGTGTCAGGCTCGAAAGATGGGGCAATAAATTTATGTCGAAAAGTAGGGTTCAGAGAGAAACCCATGAATGAGATGTTTCTCGTCGAACCCTAATAACGTCTCTAACTCCCAGGTTTTAAAACGTTAAAAACCGAAAACGTTGAAATCGAGTGGAGGGAGTTAGACGATTCTAAAATCCCGGCTGCAGCTAGGAAGGCCGTTACTTCCCAAGCACCTCGCCTTGTAAAAATGTAGGCTGCAATTAGGGGAGGTTTGTCACCCTAATGCCCCGCCTAAAGAGATCCAGACTGCGACAAGGGAGGTTATGACCCCAGTGCCCCGCCTCGGATTTTTATATTGGGAAGGGAGACAAGTGATGTTCTAACCATGAAGGAAATGTTTTGAAGGGTTAGGCATTCTTGTTCCCCAAAACGATTTAATTTAATTAAAAACTGAGTTGGAAAACTTTGAAGTTGTTCGGAATCCTCTGTAAAGAAACACTGATTTGAGAAATGTTTTTAGGAGAAAACTTTTTGTATATGTGAGAAGAACTTCTGCGTTTGAGAAAGTTTTTCTGTGATGTGAGAAGAGTTTTTTCCTTTTAAAATTCCACAAAATGGTTTCTTGGAAAACTTGATGAAGTTTAAATAAAATGATTGTTTGAACATTTGAGAAAAAAGATTTTCAGGATTTCGAATTGAAGCTGAATAATGAGGAATGTTTTTGGATTTTTGAAGTTTGGATGGAATCTACAATTTGGGTTTGAATGTATTGAGTTTGAATTGAATCGGCTTGGAAACGGTCAGTCAAAGTTTTTGGTCAAGGTCAACGTTTTTTTGGTCAAGGTCAACATTTTTTGGTCAAGGTTTGACTTTTACGGACTTGGTTTGACTTGGTGGGCTAATGGGCCGGATTGGGTTAATGGGCCGGATTGGGTTAATGGGCCGGGTTGGTTTAATGGGACGGATTGGGTTAATGGGCTGGATTGGGTTAATGGGCCAAGTTGGGCTAAGTGTGGGTATTTGGGCCGAGAGTGGTTTGGGTCATGGGCTTTGGGCCGAGTGTGGTTTGGGCCATGGGCTTTGGGTCAAGTGTGGTTATTTGGGCCTGATTTGAATTTGGGCCTGATTCAGATATGGGCTTGAATTGGATTGATTATTGAGTGGGTTTTGATTTTATTTTCAGAATTGGGCCAAATGTGGATTGGGCTAGATGGAGAATGGGCCAGATGGAAATTGGACCAAATTGTGATTGGGCCTAAGTGTGGGCCAAAAATGGGCTTCGATTTCGAATTGATCCTGGACTTGAAATTTTTGAATTGGATTGAGGTTGAATTTCTTTCAAAATGGACTGAATATGGATTTGGGTTGGAATGCAACTTGGGCCGGCTAATATCTTGGGCTGACTTTGAAGCGGGCCCAAGGTGATTATTGGGCTGAAATTGGCTACTAGGTTGAATTGAGATTTAGAATTGGACTGATTTTATTGGGCTTTTGCATTGAGATTTTGAAGTTGATTGATTTTTTTTATTACATAACAATAATAAGGTGTGGTTTGGGTTTAGGGATCACCCTTTGCTAGGTGGGACCATGGCTCACCATTGGCAAGGGCTCACCCTCTATCCTAAGGCTTGGTCCTAAAGGAATAATAACTATGGCTTAGTGTAATATCGATGCGCATAAGGAAAGGACGATAAAGTAGTAAGACACATATTTCAAACAGATTACAAGTGTTGAAGAAGAGAGTAAACTCAGTATGCAAAATTATATTAAACAAACAAAATGGAGATTCAAAATCAACTTCCAAACTCACAAGAAACCATTTCCAGATCAAATAATCAATGCGTAAATGGCAGCTTGCCAATTAAAATCACAAGAAACCAACGAGAAGAATTTCCAAACCCATGAGAAGCTGCCGTGGAGCCTCAAATTCACAACTCCAGCCCACATGTAAAGTCTGAACAGTTACAGTGCATCTTGTCTCAAGTCCGGTGGTTAAACATGTGCCTCAGTCAAATAGCAAAATGAAAGTAGTGAGTAGATCGGGACAAACAACCAACATAAACTGGTGATAAGCATAGCCTTGATGTTAGCGAGCATATCGAATTGGTTTTCAAAGACCAGCCAACACCAGGCGTACAACATTTTGACGTTTCAAACCTAATCAGCATAACAGAGCCGGGAGTCAAAGAAAACACTCCCAGACCAATCTTCCAAATCGAACTCCATGAAACGCGAATCCTTAAAATCATCAGAACCACCACGCAACATTATAAACCAGATAAGCTAACCAAATAGGTTCAATACCCAACTGTAACAGAAGCAAGTATACCTCAAAGGTTGAATTCAAGTATCAAATAGACGAACTATATTCTGCGGTGTGACAAATCAAACTGTGTAAACGAAATCTACCATTCCTCAAGGACAGAACAGGAGTCTCATGTCCGATTTTACAAGCGTATTCCATCAACCCAAAAGGAGGAGCAGTGCACCAGCCAGTTCATAAACATTATAGAAGGAGTATACATTAACCCGAGAGGGTCGTTTATGGATATGCAATCGGTTCTCCGCCCAACCACACAATAGCAAACTGGGATTAGATCAGCACAATAATCAACATTAAGAATGCCAAACCTCTTACGATTCATTCTTCAACCGTATGAAGGAACGAGAGAGTGAGTTAAAATCAGAAGAACATTTTTCGTTTTCCAAGCGAATCAGAGGCACACGAAATGTGTAATTAAGTCCTAGTTTAGTGATTCGACAACTTACGGAGTAAGGACAAAATAGAGTTGAGGGTTGACTCCCTCTTCAGAAAGAATCTCCGACTCGTGAAATGAACGAAGGAGAACAAAGGTGCAGAAGAAATTTCTTCGTCTGGGTACCAAGTTTACTTCGTTCGAATTTGAGGCACAGCAGCGTAATCGATCGAGACCGAGCAAGCAGATTGGTTCTTCATGGAATGTGATGGATTTTGTGGGTGGCTTTGTCGAACAGGGGCAGAAGTTTTTTTTTTTATTTGAGTTATGGGTTCTTCATGTCGGGATTTTCAAACGGGGAAGAAGATAGGTTTTAGAGAAAGAATCGGGAGTATATTGTATGTCGACTGGGTAGGGTGGAGAAATTTTCGAGCTCGGACATGGAGATTGAGAGGGAGAAGAAGCGTTGGATGATCGCAACTCGAGAGTTCGGTTTCTGGATTTTCTTCTTAGAATTTCAAGAGGATTGATGAAGAGAATGAAGCCGGTGTCGATTAACGAGAGAAGTGTAGAGAATCGATTTTGATGTTGGGAATGGATTCAGAAGAAGGGATCGAGCGACAGAGATGGAGGAAGGAGACCGGTGGTGAGCTAGACGAAGCAGATTAAGTTGCAAAATTTCAATCGATGGAGATTGAAGAAGGAGAAGGACCGCGGCTACTGTGGTTTTGCTTCTGAGATGTGGAAAAATAGAGAATGAAAATGTTCTGGCCAGTGGAGTCAAGCGTGGGAATGTTTTTTGTCGGCTCCGTTCTTTGGGTTTTTGGGTGTACCCGAGAGGAAGAGCGAATCGTCAGGGAGTTGGGGAAGGGGAATCGGCTCCTTCAAGAAGAACCCATACTGCATGCAGTGTTTTTTCCGCTTTTTGAGATTCCCAGGCATGGCCATCGACTGGGGAAGAAGATCGAGGGATACAAGAGTATGGGTGGGTCGGCTCTTTCAAGAAAAATGCCTCTACGGTAGAGTTCTGTGTTGTTTCAGAAAGAAAAGGAAATTTTAAGAAGAGGTGTTGGGCATGAAAAATAAAACAACCAGTCATGCTCTGCCCAGGTTTTGAACTTGGGTTTTCAAGCAATGCCCATCACACCTTGACCACTTGAGCTGTGGTGAATTTCAGTTTATAACAGTAGACCCCAAAACAAAAGTTGTATTGCAAGCTAAACGAGAAATAAAAAAACGCCTTAGCTAGGAATTGAACCCAGAACCATTGGGTTATATGGAGAGTATGCTAACCGGCTATGCTGAGTCAGAAATCAATATCTTCACGGGAGAAAATAATACTAGAGTTTCAGCCCGGACTGGGTTTAAAACCGGATTATTGTTTAAAAACTCATTTTTGGAAAATCGTGTTTTTATGAAATGCTTTGAAAAAGGTTATAAAATGACGGTTTCGTTATGGCACGCACGCTAGTATGTTTTGAAAAAGAAAGGCGACGACCCCTCTTATTATTTCGAAATTTGCTTTATGGGGTGAGAATTTTTGGTGTCTACACGCGCGTCTTCATCGATGACTAAGAACGGGTCGGTAACAGCGAAGGGTTGTATATCCCTTGTCCAAAAGGACGTGTATGACAGCGAAGGGTTGTATATCCCTTGTCCAAAAAGGATGTGTATGACAACGGAGGGCTGTATATCCCTCGTCCATGTGGACATTTGACTGGCGGTGGGGGCCATCTCTCCTAATTAGTTTTATTTCACTCTTGAGTATGTTGTCTATGGGAATCAACTTTCTGAAATGATGGAGACATAAGCTGTCTACCACGGGTTATGGATATTCATATCATTCCTACTCCTTTGTGACTACCTGAGTCTTTCTCTTCTTAACCAGAATTGGTTATAACATCAACAGTGGATGCTTACTAACTATATGGTATGACTTCTTAAGTGATTGACTTGGTTTTAAAGTTCTTTATCTCTACCTTTGTCTTGTTCTCTTTTCTCTATAACTTGATTGTTTTGAAGTGCTTTATTCTCTGTTTTACTTTTAAGAGTTCGTTTTCATGTTACCGTTTTATTTAAAGAATTATGTTTCGATTTATTGTTTTAGAGAATTGTACCAGTTCCATTCCAGGGAACTGACTCACCCCTCTAGGGGTGGGCTGCTTGTTTTCATCTTGCAGGTACGAAATTGTTTATACAGGTGGCCACGAAGAGTATGAGTGATTGGGATGGGAATTAGGAATTGTGGAGAGTTATTCTATTTGATTTATAGTTATGTTTATGTTGTTTTCTCGAGTTCAGACCGTAGCTTAGATAATTTTAATTGTTGTAATCAAGGGAGGTTTTATACCAGGTGTTTGGTGCCCGATGATCTGTAAACGCCAGTAAAGATTTTTATATTCCACTGTATTTATTGTAAGTAGGGGCGTTACAAGATGTGTTTGCTTAGGAATGGCTACCACAATAATTATGTTTCGCATGCTGGAATGGATTAGAGTAATAACTTTTATCGTTTCTCTCTTCTTTTCTTCGAAACTCCAAATCTTGTTGTGTTCCGTCTTTTCCTTTTCTTCCTTAACAAAACAAAAATATGATCAACCAACCCGTATATGTCCCATTGATGAACTTGCTTCACGTAGTGTAGAACTTTCCCTTATGAAGGAGGTGGGAAGAATGATGGTGTAGGTTGAAGTAAAACTCTCTCTTTCGATTGATGCCTCATGTCCAAGTTATTCTTCTTGAGGAATACTGACATTAGAGCAATTGAGAATATGGCAGCTCAAAGGTGAGTTCAGAGTCCACATACCAGAAAAAAATTTGTTCTTGTTGGAGTTCAAAAAATTAGATATGCTTTGTTGAAGAAGGGTCATATATTGATATTTTGAAGGTTCCCTTTTGGTGTTCACATAGATCGACAAGATGAGAGCCCCTAAAGACCATGATTTTCGTGAGATCCCTATATGGGAAAGAGTTCATGACGTTCCATTTTTGCTACAACATAAGGATTTCGTATTTCGTTTAGGTAATCATTTTCGGGGATTCTTATAATATGGTGAAGATGATGGTCAAACTGGTGGGAAATACATGCGTATTAGAGTTCTGTTGGATATCAATCAACCCCTGCCAGGGGCGGAGCCAAATTATGAAAATTGAAGGGGGCATATAAAAATATTAGAGGGACCACATTGTAAAACATATTGTATTATAGGTATTTTTCTATTTAATTTTTTTAATTGGAGGGGCCAAGCCCACCCAATAGAGCATATAGCTCCGCCACTGAACCCTGCCTAGGCGTGTTACCGTTTCACTAGATGGAAGATTAGGTTTTACGGGTAACCTATGAACACATGTCAGTCATCTGCTTTCATTGTGGTCTATTCTTGCTTGCAACGAAGGAATGCTTTGACCAAACGGATCCTTCAGGAGATGTCTATCCTTATAGGCCTTGGTTGCGAGCTTGAAGGTTGCGCTTTGGACAAAGAGCTACAACAGAGGATAATGATGAGATATGGAAGTATATTTATGTTGTAGACGAGAAGACATCACCGCTAGGGTTGGATGCTCCATCAATCATGATTGCGATGGTCAAAACGGCTCGTTGTTGAGTGATGTTTCCATGCAACCTAACTTGATTGTGCCTCTCGAAATGGAGGACGTTGATGCTGCAAATAGGGAGGAATTACATAACGCTCCTATTCTAATGAATGTGGAGGAGCTCCCAATGGTTGCGTGTGAGAAAAAAAAGAGAAATTTTGAAGATGGAACGCTTGAGGAGGTATGGTCTTTTTACGTGTCTTGTCCGCATGGCAAGAAAGACAAAATTACTTGGGCTGACAATGAGCCGTGCTTGGTGATGAATTTGGTTCATAACCGGGACTCTGCTCACTAGCTGATCAATTATCCAATGTCATAGCAGCCCATGATGTATGCGGGGGTTTCCAAGAAAAATGATACCTGATGCCTACAGTTACAAGGTTTGGAGTAACTGATGTAGTTGTGTTCTTCTTTTGGTTATCAGCTACTGCAACCAGGTAAATTAACTATTCAATACTAAGAAATTAATCTAGAAAAGTAGTAATTTAAAGCCTACGGGTTACGAAAATCCCAGTCATAGTAGTATAGTATAGCAAGAAACCAAGTATCAACCCACGGGACTTGAAAGAAAATAACTTTAGCCTTAGAAAAATAGTCAATTTATGAGGGTTGTTGTTGTTTAGTGAATCAAATTAAAGGAAAGAAAGTAAAAACAAATAAGCAAGAGTGGAGTGAGTAAATAGTTGTTTGAGACGGATCCACGGGTCCAAGTTATTTTTCGCTTGATAGATTATTTGACTTCCACTAATTAATTTGAAAATTGTGGATTAGAAAAATCCCTAAAATTCTTTTAAGGACTAAATCCTAGCCCAAAATAGCTCAACTACCCAATCATTCAAGTTCTAACCAAGATTCAATACAACACATGCGGATTGATTAAGAACAAGGAATTATTATTGCACCTGAGGGAAAAACCTAGTCAATGCAATTTAATTCTCCACAGGTTTACAAATTAAATTGACCTTTCTATTAATCACCAATCTGATCATAATAGAATTCATAAATCAATTCAATAAACTCGTGAACTTTATTGAAAAGCACAAGGAATATATTAATCTGAAACATTCCACAAATATCTCAAATCAAACTAGTAAATAGAATCGCAAAAACACCATAATAGATTAAGAAAGCTTCCGAGCGTGCTTCGTATCCAAATCTGAGGATTTCCGAACTAGAGGTTGACGTTGAAGATGGGGGAAGAGGAACTCCTATGCGGCTGCAAGGGTTGCCTTGCGTGAGTTTGGTGTATAAAATAAGTCGTGAGTGAATTGTGATATCATATAATGTTCCGCCCTTAATTACACCTTGTTTTATAGAGTTTTACACATAAAATGTATGTGTTTGGACTTGTGTCCGGATGGGGAGATCCGGATGGGACTCAGACTCTGTCTAGTGAGAGGTTCTTCCTTGTGAGGTGTCCAGGTGGGGCTCAACTAGATAGGTCACCTAAACACATGTAGGATTCTCAAGTATGGAGTCGTAAATATATGTGTTCGGGTGGGATTAAGCCATATAGGTTGGTCGAAAAAGGTGTGTCCGGGTCAAGAGGTAAAAAATAACTTGGGATCGAAAAGGTGTGTCTAGGTCAAGTGGAAAAGGTGTGTATTTGGTGAAACGACAAGGGGCATGAAGTAAAATCATATTTTGTTATACCTTTCTGTGTAACATACTCATGATCCTTGAGAAAGAAGTAGATATTAACATTCAGCTCATATATTACATAGATACTTCAATTAAAGTTCATTCCAAATCATTCCAAGGCTCAAAGCTAAAAGTAAGGGTAAGATGGTGCATATTCTCAACTTATTAGCACCAATGAAAAAAGACTTCAACTAAACCATAACCATAAATAGTTGAAAATTTTGTACACAAGAATCTGTCAACTTGCCGAACTTCCTCTGTGGCTCCCTTTCTGATAAGTCTCAGACTTATCATATTATAGTAGTTAGAATTATAAGATTATTTACGAAACTAAGGCTAAAATAGCTAGTATTTATGCTATATTATATATAAAGTTTATTATTTATGTCCAGACTTATGTTTTCTATGTTTTCATGCAAGGAATAAATTCTAATCAAATGATACCGGGCATGATGCCGGAAGTACGATTCACGGCAGTAGTGGAGCAGCCAGAAGACATGCCGGATGCAATGCCGGGTACATCCTATCCGGCACAAGTGAAGAGTCGCCTCAGTTCGCCAAAAGTTGGCAGTTAATTACCGTTACCAAACCAGCCAGTGTCGGGTATGGTGCCAGACATCCCCTGTCCGGCACAAGCATCTCCTCGCTGATTTGACGGTTTAATTAACAGTTAAACAACACGTGGTGCCGGGTACTCCTCACCCGGCATGACTCCCGGCACATGTGGGAATTGAAGTCTATAAATAGGCCGAAATTCTCCACATTTCAACACACTTCAACGCATACATATACTCCACTCATACTCCAATTCCGCATCCATCCCAAGTGTTGGTGTCAATTCTACCAAGAAAGTTCTACGCATCCATCCTTGGTTAGGAATGATTCTCTTTATAATACATTTATGATCAATTAATAAAGTTACAAGTTTCCAACTTAGATTTTGATCATTGTGCAAAGTGGGATAAGTTCGTTACTTGTTCCTCTTTACTTCAAATTCTAACAGAACGGGTTGAGAAGATCTAAGTGATCTTTACCTTTGTCTTCTATAGATTAGGAGATGAAAATTAAGATTTGGAATTAACCATTTTATTCTCCTCTTTCCTGTTCATTTATTGGCATAAGATTTGTTGGATTCAATAATGGATTGAGAGTGTCTGTTTTGACCAGAAACTAGAAAGCAATCTTGACATTTTGACATTGTCGGATGCAATGTCAGGTGTCTGGTGTCCGGCTCATTCAAAGTTCTTGAATGTGCCGCATCCTATATCCGGCATGGTATCCGACATGTTCAAAAGTTGGTTAATTCAAGACTTGCTAATTTTCTTTGTGATCATACTTGTTATTAGATCGATTGTTGTCCCGAATCAAGGATAGTTCACTGTAAATACTTCATTTAGATAGATTATTGGATAGTTTTTTTAATTTAAATTATTATTCATCTTTCCCCCCTTTGTTAGAATTAGACAATTACTAGGATTAGGACTGATATTCTATTAAGTCCCTTGGGTTCGATACTGTTGGTCGTAATTTACTTACACTTTATTCCGACCGGGAATTTTTGCTACCTGTAATAGAGTTGTAGGATTCTTTTATTCATTTATTCATTTTTGTATACATTTTCCCTACAAATTTCTTGTTAGCAAAATGGCACCGTTGCCGGGGACTTGGAATTAGTCCAAGTCCTAAAATTGGTGATTTCCCTATCCTTTATTCTTTATTCTTTTATTTATTTGTTGATTTGTTTTGATTCATTCTTTTCATTCAAAGTACTATTCTTTATTTGTTGATTTATTTCTTTCTAAATTCATTTATATATATGGCGTGCAAAATAGTAATCCGGCATGTTCAAAGGAAGTCCGACGCCGAGACTTGTTATATATATTTCTTTTATTTTTCCTAGATTTGAAGTTAAACTGCTGCAGGTAAGAAAAGTTCAAAGTGCCATGCATACAACCGGGTGGGATATATCCGGCTTTCTAAAACTCAAGGTGCCGGATACGGGAGACCCTACACCGCACCCGGCACTTCGTAAAATTAAAAAAAATATTACCGGTAACGTTTTAACTCAGTCACTTCTTTTACTCTATAAACTCTCGAGCTACAACACAGCAGAACAGAGCAGTTACGTTTCTAAAATTTTTCTTCACATTCAAATTCTTTTACTCTATTACCTTTCTATTACTTACGTTTCTAAAGTTCTTCTTCACATTCGAATTTTCAGCAATACATTAGTTTATGCGGTTTATATAGCTAAATAACTTACTTAGGGAAGGCAGTTACCTAATTTGTGATCTGCGAAATTACTAAAATTTTTGAAACAAGATAATATATTATGAATTACTAAATTTTTTGGAGTATATTGTAAAATTTACCATAAATTTAACATAACTTTTCTTAATATATAATATTTCATTTTACAAATAAATTAAAAAAATGGTTTACCTAAATGATGGGTAGCAATAATTTTGACTTGGACATTGATGGATAATGACGTAACTCAAATTTACTTTTTTTTTTTTTAAATAAAGGACCAGCTTTTATATTACTATATTAGAAGAAGATTACACTTGTACAAAAGATACACCATCTACCAACATGTGTCCTAATAGTAAGAAAACTTGCATGAAAAGCTTCATCCTAGTGAGTATCCACCATGGTCAGCCCTAGCACCGCCACCATCACCAACATCGATGTCGGCTACGGCTTTTCAAATGTTTTGGATCCGTACTCTACGAACAACAGCAGTTGGCTAGCAAAGCCGAGTGGGATCCAACGGCTCAACCGAGCTCGGATAAGTCTTTTCTGCACATGCAACAACATACCGCTGGAAAAACCTAGAAACTAACCCAAACTCAAAGCTCACAAGACACAAAGACAAGCTGGATTAAAACGTAAAACTTCTCACTAGAGAAGAAGTTAAGAACAAAGCAGAACAACAAAGCAAGATAACAACTAGTCCATAGATGGACAAGTACTAAGCAAAAGAGAAGGAGAAAAGAGGAGGGTGAAGAAGAAAAGGTGAAAAAAGAAAGAAGAGAAGAAGCGGGAGTGGAGAGGAGAGAGCGTTTTCTCTTTCTATGTCTACATTGTTTCTATGATTTTTCAAGAAACAAGACTCAGAGACTGTCTGACGTAACTCAAATTTACTTTCAATAGTACTCACTGAATAAATTTACATGTATTATTTAATGGGGAATCATAAGTAAATTCTTCTATTATATTCAGTGATAAATTTCAAAGAGTTTTCTGATAAAATATTCATATACTATTGTTCATGTCGAAAATAACACATTACTCTATCCAATTCTACCACCACTAATGAACATAAAGCCCACTGATATCTTACTGGACCGGCCACCTACGAACGAACCCATACTAATGTAAACCAACCCAACCAACTTCAGATCGAGCAAAAAGAAAAAGGGAAAAGAATAATTAATCAACATTGGCTTAGAGAATAGAAGTGCCCCTGTACTGTCGTGTTCCTTCGCCGTTTTCCTCATCCGCTCCGAAATCTGCAAATTGAGACATCCGGAGAAGCAAAAGGGTAGAAAAATGGTGAAGATGAGCAGTTACTTCGCCATGACAGCTGGAGCGTTCGTTTTCTGGCACTCCATGGACAAAGTTCATGTCTGGATCGCTCTCCGCCAAGACGAAAAGGTAGGTTTGCCCTCCTCCGTCAAACCTCTTTCTTTTTTTGTTCCTTCTAATTGCGCATATCATTACCATTTGGGTTTCTCCTCTGGCTGCTTGTAGAATAAATTTCTGTGATTCAATTTGGTCGGAAGTTGAGATTCACTCTTTTACTGTGGAATCAGAACTAGATATTTTGGGATTGGATTTGTCCATGGCGAAATCTGGTTTAATGTTGTTTCGTTATAGCTTCATTTGTTTAGATGCCACGGTAAAAAAAATTCGTTTTACTGATTATTGATAGCGCCTTTTTCCTACATGAATCGGGCTGCCACAATATGCTTAAAGTGCATTTTTTGAGTTAATTGTCAAGTTAAATGTACCTGGAATGCAAGTGAAGGATACATCCGATTGGGATGGTGTTCAATTTTTTGGTCTAAATCCTCATTGTCAATCTGGTCTCTGGATTGCTCCATATCGACCTCCTTATGAAAAAGGTCAAAGTCAGAGGGGGTATTCAAACTTGCTTATACCAGCGCTATAAGGCCTTCCCACAAGTAGTGCATGAGCTGATCAAACAGTGTGTGGTGTCCATGTGTTGAAAAGGTGAAGAGGGTGCCCTTGAGGGTTCCCCGCTGTATGCTAATTGCATGAATATGTTGATGTTTATGAACTCAAATGTGCTGAAGAATGCAGGTGTAGATATACTCCTCGTTCCTGGGGGAGATGGGGTGGGGTTGTCTAGTAATGTGGCATCTTCGACCTAGTATTACTGTGAGTTCCTTGGCAGTGATCAGTGTTACTGTACCTTTCTCCCTATGAATGGTTGTATGCTGTACTTTTCTACAGAGTTTAAAGAAACAGTAGAATAATGAAGAAGGAATGTGTATTCATTGTCATTCATGTATATCGTAGAAGATCATTACAGCAGATATTTATACACATGTAAGCTAAAGAATAGACAGTTCTAGAGACAATTCTTTTGGGCTAAAGTATCGTGGGCCTAAATATAGATGGGCTAGGATACTAGTCTTGGTATGCCCCCTCGATCGGAGCTTGGGTGAGCCCAAGCAAGGATCGTAGATACAGAAAACGAGTAGAGGGCAGCGGCTTGGTAAGCAAGTCAGCAAGCTGACTTTCTCCACTGAGATGGCGGACAGAGAGTGCCTTTGCACTAACTCGTTCTCGAACAAAATGAACATCCAGCCCCACATGTTTGGTTTTATAGTGAAGAACAGGATTGGCTGCTAAGTAAGTAGCTCCCAGATTGTCGCACAGAATTGTAGGAGCAGTGGGTAGAACATACACAGCTCCTGGAGTAATTGATGTATCCAGATGAGTTCTGCAGCTCCTGAGGCAACAGCCCTGTACTCTGCTTCTGTGGAAGACCTGGCAACAGTGTCTTGCTTCTTCGAAAGCCAAGAGATAAGAGAAGAACCGAGATATACCACATAAGCTGAAGTTGATCTGCGATCAATGACATTGGTGGCCCAATCTGCGTCTGTATAGGCAGTGAGGGAGGGAGTTGAATGAGCCGGTAAGAAGAGATGGAGGTCTGTGGTACCATTGAGATAACGAATGATGCGTTTGAGGGCGGTCCAGTGAACATGGGTAGGGTGATGCATAAATTGACAAAGTTTATTGACCGCATAGGACACATCAGGCCGAGTGAGACTTAGGTATTGCAATCTGCCAAGAAGACTGCGAAATAGAGTAACATCAGGGAAGGGGGGGCTGTCAGTGTTGTGAAGATTAGAACCGTGAGCAATTGGTGTAGAAACAGGCTTACTGTGAGTCATATTTGCTTGGGTGACAAGATCAGTAATGTATTTCTTTTGTGATAAATAAAGTCCTTTCTGACTGCGAACAACTTGGACTCCCAGAAATAAGAGAGAGGACCCAAATCTCGAACAGGAAAGTGTGAGGTTAAGGTAGAGATAAACCGAGTGAGAAGTGTAGATGAAGAACCTGTGAGAATAATATCATCCACGTACACCAAGAGAAATAACAGGTCACCATCATTGGAAAAAATGAAAAGAGATGGATCAGATTTGGAAGAGTGAAAGCCAAGGGAGAGAAGTGTGGTACTGAATTTTTCGAACCAGGCCCGAGGAGCCTGCTTGAGTCCATAGATGGACTTCTTAAGTTTGCACACATGAGAGGGAAACTGGGGATTGATAAAACCTGGTGGCTGTTTCATATAAACATCCTCAGAAATGTCACCATGAAGAAACGCATTAGAGATGTCCAACTGTTTAAGAGGCCAGTTTCGCATAACAGCAATGGATAGAATGAGTCGAATGGTGACTGGTTTGATCACTGGACTGAAAGTGTCAAAGTAATCAGACCCATAAGTCTGGGAATACCCCTGAGCCACTAATCTGGCTTTGCGACGTTCAACAGTTCCATCAGCATGCAGTTTGGTCTTGAGTATCCATTTACAGCCAAGAACAGTTTTATCTGATGGTGGAGGAACTAAAACCCACGTTCCTGTCTGCAGAAGAGCACTATATTCCTTTTCAATAGCTTGGTACCAGCAGGGTATTTGAAGGGCCTGAGAAAAGGTGGGTGAATCTGGTATAGGGTCTGGGTGAGGTGATTTGTGAGAGAGCCACGCCACTGTACCGTCTGTTCGAACCAACGGTTTGTGGATGTTGTCTTTAGCCCGTGTGAGCATAGGATGTCCAGGGGGTTGTGGAGGTGGTATAGAAGCATCTGTTGTGGGAGAAGATGAATCAGTAGAGATCTGATCAGGGGTGGGAGACGTAGAAGTGGCACCAGGTGAATGAAGGTTATCAGGAGAGGGAGTGGACGTAGGTAAGGCAGGCGATGAGATGTGAGATGATGTGGCAGGTACGGGGACAGGTTGTGTAGTATAAGTGGTGAGGGATAAGTCTGGAACAGAAAGAGACGTGGTGGGAGTAGGTAGAGGGGTGGGTTGAGAAAAAGGAAACAAAGTTTCGTCAAAGAACACATCACGAGAGATGTATAGACGACCACTGGTTTTATCCAAGCAAAAATAGCCTTTATGTTGAGGACTATACCCCAAAAAGACACATAGAGAGCTGCGAAAAGTGAATTTACGATTGCTGTAGGGCCTTAAATTTGGCCAGGCAGCACATCCAAACACTTTTAAAAAAGTGTAATCTGGTGCTTTATGAAAAAGCTTCTCATAAGGGGATTTGTACTGAAGAATACTGGATGGTGTACGATTCAACAGATACACAGCTGTAAAAAAAGCATAATCCCAGTAATGAAAAGGAACTGCAGAGTGATGTAATAAGGCTAGCCCCCTGTCAACAATTGTTCTATGACGGTTTTCAATGCTGCCATTTTGTGAATGAGCATACGGACAAGTGAGACGATGTATTATACCATTATCTCTGAAATATTGAGTTAACGGTTTAAATTCTGCGCCACCATCTGTTTGTATTTGTTGAATTACAACATTAAACTGAGTGGTAACAAATGCCATAAACTGTTTAACAGCAGCAGTAACTTGAGACTTGTGAGACAAAGTGAAAAGCCAAATGTACTTTGTGCAGTCATCAAGAATAGATAGATAAAACCGACAGCCATTTGATCCAAATAAAGGGGCTGGACCCCATACATCCATAAACAGAAGCATAAAAGGCTTAGAGGAATAGGAGGGAGAAGGGGAATGCACTAGAGAATGAGACTTGCCCATTCTACAGCCAGAACAAGACATAGATTTAATTGTTTTTTCTATACAAGGTAACAGAAATTTATTCACGGTATATATAGTAATACGATCAGATGGATGTCCAAGTCGGAGGTGCCAGGTCTTGATATTTGTTTTAGCAGTATAATGTGCAGCAGGAATAGAAGCAGTAGCAGCAGATTGAGGATCAAAATTGTAGAGACCATCCTTAAGACCGCCTCTCAGAAGAATAGCATGAGTTTCCTTGTCCTTCACCAGAAAACAATCGGAATGAAACTCAAAAAATACTCCATTATCATCACAAAACTGCTTAACAGACAGGAGATTCTTAGTGATAGAGGGAACATGAAAAATATGTGATAGACTGAAGTCACGATTAGGAGAAGAGAGATAACCATGGCCTTGATTCTCGATACTGATATAAGAGCCATCTCTGGTTGTCACAGCATCATTACCGTAGTAAGATTGATTCCCAAGATTTAGATTGGACAGATCATGTGTAAAATGATCAGTTGCTGCAGTGTCCGGGTACCAAGAGACATCACCATGACCAGATCTAGCTCCAGTGGTATAGTTGGTGTTGTGATTAGCGGGTGAAATGGGTTGATACGCATGATTATAACGATGATAGCAAGCATTTGCTCTGTGTCCTGGCTTATCACAGATTTGACAGATAGGACGAGAATCAGGTTTGTCATTAAAATAGAAGGAAGAGGAAGATCTACCTCCAGAATAAGAGGATCCACGTCCTCGACCATTGCCTCTGGATGAACGTCCACCCCTGGATTTACCACCACCACGCGTCTGATAGGAGTTGCGATTGGTGTTATTTGCATTGACCGATTGCCCTATTTCATTCTGTACAGTGGTGTTATTGGCTGACAGAGAGGAATTGATGCTGTTGTTCCCTTGAGAACTTCGGTGAAGGCGACTCTCAACAGCAAGGAGTTGACTCAGCATAGATGTTATATTGAGAGTGGTGGTCTGACTTAGAAGAATCGTAGAGATCGATTCATATTCATCTGGAAGACCGTGAATGATGCAGTAGCATAAATCCGACTCAGAAACTGCAGATCCAGCTGCAGCAAGTGACGATGCAAGTCGCCTAGCTCGATTAACATATGCTGCTATGGAGTCGGAGTCCTTGCGAATGGAGAACAACTGAAAACGAAGTTGCTGAAGGCGAGCTTGAGCTTGTGAGGCATAGATGTCGTGTAGGTAACTCCAGATCTGGGCGGAAGTCTCACAATCGACAACCTGACCTTGAATATCTTCAGTGAGTGACGTCATGAGAATGGAGAAGGCCAGTTGGTCTTGCTGTTTCCAAGCTGTATAGTCAGGATTTGAAGTGCCGTCGATTTCTGGCTGAGGAATGGAGCTGGATCCATCAACATTATTAAACAGATTATATCCTTTGAGAAAGGATTCAAGCTGTTTCTTCCATAACGGATAATTTTCTCCTGTCAGTTTGTGGAATGAAGCCGCTGGGCTTATCAGATTTGGAATTGAGATATTACTGGCGATAGATGTAGTTTGGGTTTGAGTGGATACGGAAGATTGATTGGAAGGTGGGGTCTCAGGTGCCATTATCAAAGCCGTAGCTCTGATACCATACAGAGTTTAAAGAAACAGTAGAATAATGAAGAAGGAATGTGTATTCATTGTCATTCATGTATATCGTAGAAGATCATTACAGCAGATATTTATACACATGTAAGCTAAAGAATAGACAGTTCTAGAGACAATTCTATTGGGCTAAAATATCGTGGGCCTAAATATAGATGGGCTAGGATACTAGTCTTGGTAAGGCAATGACTGAAATTTGGTTTGTGGATTCTTTCTGACGATTTTAAAGAAGGATAAAATGTAGTTGTGTTTCAAGGTTAATCCCCATTGAAGAAGCTCCTGATATAAATAAACCAGAGTCCCAAGGGTTGGCTACTTGTCCCTACTATACTTGACCATGTGCAAGTGTTGATTATTGCGTATCAGTTTGATGCTGATAGAATATTAGACACACACACACACACACAACAGATTGTCTTTTCTTTTTGCTGCTAGATTTACAATGTTTATGCTGAAACATGTTGGCTTATTGTTGTTATTTGTTTGAACCGCACCCTCAGAGAGAACGAGAGGAGAAGGAGATGCAGATCAGGAAAATGAGAGATGAGCTGCTGAAGGAAGCCAAGCAGAGAGATCCTCTTGCATAAACTTGGTTTCAAATTTTCTTCTATCTCTTTCGTTTTCCCCTCCCTGAACCCTGTTTTATGTTAATGTTCAATCTTATCTTTTTTCATCAGTGTTGGTGTATACCTATCATATTTCTGCTGCAGTAATTATCGCCAACATGAACCAAACATTTGAGTAGAAGATTTATGTGAAGATCTCTGTTGCTAATATTTTGACGTTGGGGCAGTGTTAAATGTACTAAAAAAGACTTCCGCTGTAGTTCTCTTGACTATAGTGTTCTTTTGAGGAAATAAGATGGATCAACAGCTATGTGATTTTATTTATTTGGGAATCTTCCCTCCACTTTGTTGAGCTGGTGGAGAGGCTGTTAATTTAGTTTGTGTCCCGATCAGTATTAGTATTATTATTATTGTGGTCGTTTGGAAATTATAGCAGATGGATAAGAAATTAAGCAAATATGAGCATGTGCTGTTAATGAAACGCAAAAGGCTTTAGAGGTGTGATTCCATTTGCAGCGTAAGAGGGGGATATACCGATAATAGTGTTTGATGAATCATTATTGTGTTGAAGCAAACGATTTGGGCGAAGAAGTTTAGGTTACATCAAAACGCGGGTTTCCCAGTTTGTGGACCCGTTCGCTCACCGCGAGAGAAAATGAGCACGGCGTCCAAGAACATGAATATATACGTGTTATATTGTTATTGGTTTTTCTTTCTGTTGGGTCCCATTTCCTCTCTCACCCACGTAGCTTTATGGAATTGCAGGTAAACCTGCGTTTGAAACTCAGAAAGAACGGACCCTGTGTTTCTTCTAGCCCAATTGAGCTGTGGTTCGATGTCTCAATTGCTTACCCTAATGTTTTGGTAGGGCGAGTTTAGTTTCCTTTTTACTAGTACTGAACAGCGGTGGGTGAGAGATGCATGCTCACTCTCAAGTCTCAACTAAATCCGACCCGTAGTTAAAACCAATAGGTAAAATATAGTTACAAAAATCTTTAACTCTAAAGTTTACGGTGGGATTGGAAAGAGCAAAGATGCAATTGGTTGATAGCCAAACCCAAAAGAGAAAGATCTGCTGGTGAAAGTTGTTTTCAGAAACATGAGGTGAGATTCATATCAAGCGAGCGAGCCTCATGGAAGTAGTACTAATGCTATTTAGTGTATATGTCTTGTCTCCGTGTTCTGCACTGCAGTGCCGTGTCGTGTGTGATTGGGATAGAGAGAGGCAGAAAATGTGGGCTGTTGATGCAAGCCCAAGCCCAATCCCAAGCCCAGATTAATTGTTTTCCTTTTGAGAAGCCCAGAGTAATGGGAAAAGACGAAAAAGGCTGAGATGTCCTTTCCGTTTACAGCCGCAGTGCAGTGCAGCACCACACGACCTGAAAAGTGTTACAGTCCAGTCAGTCTTTCCTTTTGACCACCTTTCTCTTCTTTGCTTTCCCTCCCGTCGGCACCAAACCCAGGTTAGTAGTCCACTCCACACGGATCTTATAGGAGTATACATCAGACGACTGATGCAGGAAATAAAAGAAAAAACACGTCCAGTGCGTAGTATTATCAAGTATTATTATTACTATCTGTTATGTCTTTTTTATCATGTGGATATGTTATTTGATAATATTTAAATTAAAAAATAAAATAATTTTATAAATTTAAATTTATTAATTTATAATTAATCTAATAAAAAAGTATTTATAAAATTATTTTATCGTAGATGTTAATAAATAGAAAAGCATAGAATTGAAGTGTGAGTATTATTTCTGGTCAGGTGTGGGAGTCCACTTCTTGATCTGATCTGATGTGATTTTCCTCCTTGAGTTCTTTTCTACTCCCTCCGTTCAACAATAATTGTCATTTTAGAAACTTGTACACTTATTAAGAAAAGTAGGACAATGACGCATGTGCCCCTACTTTTTACTTTTCCATTTAGATAATAATTACTTTTATATTGAATAGTAGGGGTAAAAGTGGAAAGAAGTGTGTCAAAAAACTAGAATGACAGATATTTTTGAACAAGAATCACATCCTAAAACGACAGATATTAATGAACGGAGGGAGTAGTATTTTCTTATCTGGGAGGGAGAAGAACAAGTGTTAAAAAAGGAGGGGACCTCCAGTCCAGCAATAATGCTATGAAAGAGCTGAGTCCCAAGAAAGTTGGGCCTTCACTTCAGTCTGCTCTGCAGTGGATTGGTCAAAACTTACACATAGAAAGAACGAAGTGAGTGCTACATACATACATACTCTTCATATGGAAAAACAGGGGGCATTTATGTAAAAAACTTGTCTAATTCCACTTATGTGTTGAGGGCAGCATTCAATTCCCATTTGTTAAGCACATGTTTAGAAACGGGACCTACATGACAATCATACACATACCTACATACATGACTCAACGCGCGTGAGATAATCCACGTGTCAATACCCCAGGTACATGAACAGTAAAAGAGGAAAAACCCATCCGAGCTGAGAAAAGTTACCGAGAAAAAGTTGTGACAAGGATGTATGGGCAGCAGAGAAACATAACATAAAAGAGAGCAGAAGAAAGAGAAAACACTCAAAGAAAGCTTGAACACATTTTATTAATGGCGCCTGGACACAAAATACATGGATTTTAATCTTTAATTGAGCAAGCAACCGACAAAAACTTATTATATAGACTCTCTCTTGAGAAAAAAACGAAAAAAATACTGATCTTATTATTTGGACATATCGTTTGACTTCAATTTTTAACATATAAGATAAATTAATTTTGAAAATTTAAGTTTTGCATATGAATCCTTACATGATAAACTATATGTTACAAAAATTAGTTTTAAAATTATTTATCTTATATGCTTAATATTGAAGTGGAAAAACGTGTCATAAAACAAACAAGACGATCAATTCAGGACAGAGGGACTAAGAGAATAAGAGAAAGAGAGAGGAAGTTTTTGGGGGTTTGTGTAAGGGTGCTTCTTGTTTGTTTTTACCATAATTCTTGATGTTACTATCAATGGCGGACCCAGGAATTCATAACATATGTGTCAAAATATAATATCATGTATCTAAAAAGCTAAGTCTCATAACATATGTGTCAAAATATAAGATCATGTATCTAAAAAGATTAAGTCTCATAACATATGTGTCAAAATATAAGTAAAACTTTAGGATTTTTTTTTTTTCGTAGTGTGTCAGTAGACACACTACGCTCCAAGCTAGGTCCGCCCCTGGTTACTATGGTGGGTGCAAATGGTGCTGCCTGGTCTGCACTCTGCAGACAGAACGTACAATACACCCACAGAGAAAGGGAGATGAGAGAAAGGAGAGAGTTGGTCATTAATGATCTAGCTATACCTACTAGCTCCGTGACCGCGGGGGTTAAAATGGTACTTTTTCGTAATGTTAATTAACCCCTGCTTCGTGAAGACAGACAACCCCCCCACAGGTGAATTTTCCAGATAAGAGTCAAGGTGGGCCATCCAATGGGCCCGATGAAATCAGCCCAGATATGTGGCCCAGAATACGGATAACCCCAATCTAATCTAATGATTTGGCACAGAGTCACAGCTGTTGGCTGATACTTGTACTACTACCACAGAGAGGGAAGGGAAGGGAAGGGAGAGGAGGACGGTGCGTCCTTTTATTTGCCAGTCAATCAATGTGTGTGTGTGTATTGTATACATTTACGTGATTAGTGTGGACTACAACATACTGGTGACTGAACCTGTCGTTGGCTTGGCTACATTTACACATATGGTAATGGTATGGGCATTGAGGAGGTCAGACGAAGCGAGAGAGAGCTTCCCCCTACACATTAGACAGGCCTAGCTAGCTTCCAGTTTAGGGCACTGATGATGGATTGTACGGACAAAAGTCAAACCATTTTGGACCACAAGATCTCGCCACATCAGATAGATGTATGTTCTTTGATGACATTAAGAATTTTGACCAGTTTCTTTCTCTCTCTCTCTCCATCACGGCCTCTATACATCTCTATTTCTATTTTCACGATGGGAGAGGCGGGGTCAGCTGCGGGCATGCAGGTCGACAGCAACAAAAGCAAGCAAAGCTCTATTTGTTTGTCTTTTGTTCTTATCTGAAGTTTTTGGAAAGTCTTTTCACATTTGACTCGTGACCACCCGCAATACTGATATAGTTAGCGCCTGTATTAAGGTAATACCAAGGTTGTAAAAAACGGTACGGAAGACCAATACGGACTATAGAGAGTACGTGATACGGAAGTATCAATACGGATAAAACGGAGAACCAATACGGATGAAACAGTAATATTTAAATAATAAAAAACGTATAATAAATATTTATAAATTTGAAATATGTTCCACTTTGTACATAATATTAGTATTTTGTTATTAATACCTTCAAATTGCATATTTATATATTATAAATTTATCGTATTCTTAAACTATAAGAAGTTTGTAGAAGTTTTGTTGAGTGATGGATAAGTTACATAAGTGAATTTTAAGAAAATGTCACACTAGTACTAAGTAGAAAAAAAACAAAAATAGTAGGATTGAAAAGTCATTGGTATAATTATAATTTTACTCTAAAAAATATTCAATCTATAGTTAATGGTGGTGTGTGCTTAATAACATCATTTTTTTCTTAAGTAAAACCCTATATAAGGTCAACATTATATTCATTTAGGGATTTAATAGAAAAAAATAGTCTTCTTTTTGCTCCAGTCAAATCGTTGTCTTTAATAATTTATACCGTATTCTTTAAAAATACGATAAATACGGAAATACAGATGATTATACGGCCGTACGCCACCACGAGACGGGGTGTTCAATGAAACGGATTTCATACGGCCGTATCAATACGTTTAATTGCAAAAACGGGCGATACGCCGTATAAACGGGCGTACCGTACCGTTTTTTACAACCATGGGTAATACAAATGGAGCATGAGAAAATAATCCCTAAATTCATTCATTCTTAGGTAGTAGATCAGGAAAATAACTCATTATTAGAGTACATATGGGCTAAAGAAATATTTGCTAGTGTTGTTTGAATCTAGACCGTGTGTGTATAATAAACTAGCTTATATATCAGTTTAAATTACTTTATTGGCTCTGCATACTTAAATTTATCAATTACACTACATGTTACTCCAATCGGTCATGAAGTCACTCTGTCTTCTTTATTATCCGTGTGATTTCAATATTTTAGATAAAATAATTTTAATTTTGTATTTAAATTATATATTAAAAAAATTATGAAATTAATTTATCTAGAAAACGTGTCAAAACAGTCAATTCAAGACTTAGAGAGTATTACTTCCTCTGTCCTGAATTGACTGTCTTGTTTACTACTTGGATATGTCGTTTGACTTCAATACTTAATATTGAAGTGGAAAAATATGACATAAAGCAAACGGACAATTCAGGACGGAGGGAGTACTTTTTTCATTTATGTACGTACAGTTTATCATTTTTTTCTTTACTTTTCATCACTTCAAGTATCACTTTCACTTTGGTTTGGGTCCACTTTAGTTTAAGTGACTTCCAACTCCGATAACAGACTAAAAAACACTCACTTCCAATTCACCAACGTGACTATCTCGTTTTATTACGACATGCAATGTCAAACATAAATGTGTTCTAAATTTTATCATCACTACTATATGTTAATATCGTTAAAATAAATGTAATTATACTATTTGAAACTTTAGAGCAAATTTATTACGCAAATAAAAAATCTTGATTTTTTCACATAGAAAGTATAGTTACACCTTACTGAATAGCGCATGAGTTATCTGTTTGAAATGTATTTAGAAACATGTACATTTGAACTTTGAAAAACCGTAAGATTGGTACGTAAAATTTGATCTAGCATATGTTTAATTATATTATTAATGTGTATATATAAATTACTCTCTTTATGTAAATTATTTTAAACGAGTCAGGAGACTGTGTTTGTGGAGCCTTTATAATTGTTATATGAGTTAGTGAAGGTAAAATTAATCAAATGGAACCAGTTGATTAATCACAATTAGAGCATGGGTAGTTCCACGAATTCTTTTTTGTTTACAACAACAATTTTATTAACCATTACATAAACATAGCGGATCCATCCAAAAAAACTTCATCTGACTTCTTCAAAAACACATGAAAGCCCTAGTATATCATTCAAGACAACTTGTACATCGAAAGCCACCAATCCTGTATACTTTCCAAAATCAATATTTGACTTACAATCTGAGTTCCTAAGTTTTCTAAAGGCAGCAGCAATTGCTCATTTCACACCAAACTTTATGGTTACCTGTTATACTTCCGTCCACAAAACTCCATTCTAGGCGTTTGAGAGAAAACTGTCCCTGAAACCATAAGCAAACCTAGCAATGAGAAAACCAAAATTTCCATTACAATTTCATATAAGCAGCAGCAGCACAGAGTAACATATGCGCCCAAACATATTGGCCAATCCTTAAAGTTCCATGATAATTGTCAATATCATGTGGCATTTTGCAGTTTCGCCTTCAAACCAGCCAGGGCTAACAAGTAACTTTTTGTTGATCTATTTGATAAAGATTTGAATTCTAGTACAAGCTGGATTGCCTTTTTTTTCAGTTTTTTATAACATAAATTTATCTCATTTCTCACTATCAAACCTGAAACCCCTCGAACTTGGTTGAAAAATTCATGACTTCATTCGACTTGGTACTAATTCATGAGTTCATATTCAACGTTTGTATCACATACCTAATTCAAATAAACAAAATATATTTTTCCAACTAAATAAACAGAATATCAACAAAGTAACCTATGTGCTACATAACGTCACCACAAAAAATGAACATCAAAGCATAGTCCTATGATATCTTAATTCATTGCAATCGAAATTAAAAAAGGAAAAAAGTCAAACTATCTCCTCTCAGGGAGAGAAATACACAAAAGAGCAGTCTGAGAGAGAGTAAGACAGGCTAGACTAGCTGAACAGACTGCCAAACTACACATACTTAGCACCTACCTACAAACCTACAACGTCTTGAAGCGACACCCCCACCGCCGCCGCCGCTTGTTCTTCCACTTCAACTACAACATCATCGTCGTCGTTTCCACAATCGTCATCATCATCATCCACTGTGTTTACAGTACCATACACATTGCCCCCATCATCCGATAGCGACGGCGGAGTAGTCGTCGTCGTTACCGACACATCATAATAATCCCTAACATCATCATCATCAGAGCTCGGCATCGACTTCGGCGAACAACTCATAGTCGTCGTACTTCCACCACCACCACCACCAAACTTCCGCGGGTGCTGCCGGACGACACAATCACGATCGGTAGTGGCGGCGAGAGACTACCACGACCATCTCTTGGTGGTGAGAATACAACGGGGAGGTACTCATCGTCTCGCAAGCGAATTTCGAGTTCTTGAAATGCTCCTTTAATGATTCCAGTCCCTGGACTCGAGCGTATGTGACTTCGCATATCTTGCGTGAGTTGAAGACTTCCCAGTGCTGTTGATGGAATGATTTGTAGAGTCGGAGTGTTGCTTCTGGGGATGTCATATTGACAAAACCGTAACCCACATTGCATTTGTTACTGTATCCACCGCATAGATACAAAAAGGTTTCATTAGTTTATTCAGAATTCCTACTGGTCATGGATGAATAAAATAATAAGATTATGGTAAACAGTATCGAATATTTTACTTAAAATCGATAGGGAGGTAGACGAAATCGTAAGAAGACAGTGGCGGCGCTGCTGCTCCGCCGTCGCTGCTGGTGATTTGGGAAGAGTGAATCTGCTCGTTGCAGTGGATACAGTGGTTGTCTAGCATGTTCAGCAACAGCTTCTGGCTGCCATTTCACATCAAATTTCCAACCCTCAAAATTAACAAATGAATTTTGATCTCATCTCTAGTATCATACAGATTGAATACGTTATTAATTTAACCAAAAATACAAAATTACGAACAAGTTGTTATCGCTCATCGATCACTAGCTAATTACACATGCATGAATTGAATCATGTTGTAATAATGTGACACTTGAAATTAAAAAATCAACAGCGTGCAAATCCCATACGTACCTGTATTTGTTTGGGATGTTCTTGATCATGACGGTGGTTCTACTATCCTTATACCCAGCTGCAACCGGATCAACAATCGCATCCTCCTTAATCAGAAACCTAGGATCAAAGTTCCTACCCTTACCTTTCCACGGCCGACTACTACTACCACTACCATTACAACCACCTTGCTTGCCTCCACGAACTTCTCTCGGTTTAGTGATCACAACAACTTTGCCCGAACTTGTTGAGCTACTTCCAGACGACATACCGGTATCCACATTGTAGCTTGAATTACAATTCTTCATCGCAGCAGCAGCAGCAATAGTAGCTGTATTATTCTCCTTCCCCTCGTCACTACTGTTTTCGTTTAATGACAATTCCATCATTTGTCCCACGGGAGAAGAATTAGACCGAGACTTGCGATTCCCTGGGGAGGTAGTAGTAGTAACACGGTTTCCATCACCACGACATCCAAAATTCTGCTTCCTGCCGGTTGTCGAATATCCCACGGGAGGACCTGCTACCATCGACGACGTCGCGCGTGGGGGAGCATTCACCGGGGTCCACACCGTCGTGAGACTCTACGCGGGGAAACATATGGTTGCTGCGATGGTGGTGAAGGAAGCGTGGAGGAGTCGAAACTCATCATGTTGTTAGACGGTGGTCCGTGACGTCCGATGAAGTTATGATTATTATTATTATAGCTGTAACGGTGATGATTGAAGTGTTGTTGTTGTTGTTGGTAGCGTTTGCCGTGTCCACCACCTGGTCGACTGAATTCAATAACAATCTGTCTACCGCAGATTTCACGACCATTCATCTCCGTTAACGCCCTAGCTGCGTCTCGAATGTCGAAGTATTCAACGAATCTTTGATGCTTCTTTGCTGGCGTCTCCCTCAATTCCCTCACTGAGCCTTTCAAATTAACGGAAAGGAAAATTATGACAATCATCTAATCAAGGCAATTTAAAATTTTCATCAGCAAAAAAGAAATGAATAATAAATTCAAACTAGTGATTTGAATGAATACCAAACGTTTCGAAAATATCTCTGAGCGTGGCAGTCGAAATTTGTGAATCGAGATTGAAGACAACTAGAGTTCCCTGGTTATGTCCATCGGGGAACGCGTTTACACCAGGGATCATAAACTGAGCCCAAACAGCACTTCCGGAGACTAATCCTCTCGCACCTGGAGGTGGACAAGGGGGAGGAGGAGGAGGGTGAAACGACTGGTCGATGAATCCAGTCCGAGCATCGTAGTAGTAAGCACGGAGACGGCTCTGCTGCTGCATGTGTTGGTCGCGTATCTCTTCTAGCGCGTCATGAGCGGCTCTAGATCGTAGAAATGGATAGCAACGATGCCTTCGCCGGCTCGGTCCATCTGGACTGATCTGACATCACCGAATGGTTCGAGGTCGCGGCGGAGAGTGGACTCGCTGGTGGTGTGAAGTGGGACGGAAGAGAGGAGTAAGGCGCGGGTTGGGGCATTGGAAGGAGGGGGAAGAGGTGGGAGGGTTGGTGGAGAAGTGAAGTAGGAAGTGGTGGTGACGCCCGGGTCTGGAGATGGGAAGTTGAGTGAGTGGTGAGAAGAGGGATTGTGGTGATGGTAAGGTGGTGGTGGTGGTGGGAGCATAGTTGGTGGAGAAACAGTGGTGGTGAACGGATAGAGAAGTTGTTGGGGATGGTGGTGTTGTGGGTACATGGAGAAGTGGTGGTACTGGATGGTAACTGCCGGTCGGAGGTGATGGGTATGATGGTCGGAATTCTTGGGCTGTTGGGTCAAGATTTCCAGGGAAACGTGCAAACACGCCGTGTTCCCCCATATCTGCGCGATTGGTTTTTTCCTTTTCCAAATTCCAATCCCTCCCGCTACTAGTGTTTTTTGTTCTCTATCTTCTTGTGGGGCGGCGAATCAAATTTCTGAACAAATGGTGGTGGGTTTGGTTAAGCACGTCAACTCCAGGTCAGAAATTTGGTCCAATCCTCTTCTGAGTGCTCTACCTCAGAATCATCAGCAGTAGTAGTAGAGAAGTATGCCCTTTTTCATCAAAAGCAGCTGGAGAGGCATACGGAATGTAAAAAACGACGACGAATCAGCTACCCTGCCCTGCCCTCATTTTCTTTTCTGAACCGCGAGTAACAGTAATAGTGTGGAAGCTGAAGCAAATCCCCGGCCTGGGCCTGCTGGGTCTCTCTGTCTGTCTGCCTTATCGTTTAGTCGTAGTAGTTTTCTTCTTCTGAATATGAAACGTCGACGAATGGGAGAAGCTTTCTTCCCCTTTTGGCTTATGGCTTTATTATCAGGAGGAGAGAGAGAGAGAGTAGTGTAGTGGCAGTCGCAGAAGCATTACCCTGCTTGTAGAAGCAAATAAACAGATTTGAGTTGACGAGTTACCCCTGTGGTTTATTTTACACCTCTCGAAGCTTTTTTGGATGTTTCCTCACCTCGTTTGGGGAAATTCGTCTTCTCCATTTGGAATTAAAACAACCACGACGACGAGAGGGAATGGAAGTGGATACTGGATAGTCGTCGTATTAAAAAAATAAGCCCGCCCGCCCATCCATCCGTCATTTGTTTGGCCCGTTAACCCGGAACTTGATGATCCTACTACTAACGAAATGGTTATTTAGGGCATCCACAATGGTGAAAGTGGATTCCACACCAACAAATATTATTTTATTATCTCCTCTCACAATCTCTCTCTACTTACCTTGGTTCTCTAAAAAGAGGGTGTCTTAGTTAAGAACCCCTCTCACATCCCTTTCCTCCACTCATCATTTTTTTTTTTCTTTTAATATTATGGGTGGAATCCACACCATTGTGGATGCCCTTATAATCGGTACACATCCGTTTTTCTGGAGATTTGTGAAGGGGGAGTGATCAGTGCCGTACACGTAGCGAGTGTGAGTGGCGAATGTTCCTGCGGCGGTTTGTTTTGATTTCCCAATCTGGTCTGGTCTGGTCTGGTCTGGTCTGGTCTGGTCTGCACTTTATATGACGTTAGGCGTGCAGTTTGTTCATTTCTTCTTGTGAGCCGCCACTATGACCACCGCTCCGTGGCTGACCTCCGCCTCACCATGTCTATGGCTAAGTTTGACCACAACCCAACTTCTTTTGGGCTTGGTAGTGGTACCTCCCAAATTTGGGGTTAAATACTAGTAGTATTATCGTACCTTAGATAGATTAGAAACGCAATTTTAATGTCTGCAATTACTTTTTTTTTGTCACATTTTCCTGATAACTGCTAGCTTAGCTATTATAAATAAAGTACTGAATTGCTATCGATATTAATTCTTCACTCTTTTTATTCGGGAAAATTTTTTATTAAGGGAAACTTTCCTATTTTTATTTGAGCACAGCACAATGCAATTGGTATTTGAACAAATCTTGTTTAGACTTTTTGGTTAATTTAGTAGGAGAAATCCTTATAATAGAAAATAGCACATCTTCATCTTCACCGACATGTATTTAGTGAACAATCAATCTCTTCCACATACTATTATTCTCCGAAATAGAGAGAGACATCATTCGGGATACATATGATAAAGCTTGCCAAATACTCCCTCCGTCCCGCTTTGACCGTCTCTTTTACTATTTGGATATGTTGTTTGACTTCAATATTTAACATATAAGATAACATAATTTTACAAATCTAAGTTTTACAATAGAAAGCTTATATAAAAAACTATATGTTGTAGAAATTTATTTTATAAATTATTTTATCTATATGTTTAATGTTGAAGTGGAAAAACGTGTCAAAAAGTAAACAAGACAGTCAAACTGGGACGGAGGTAGTATTGTAGTAGACTTCTTTTTACCCTAGCTTACTGCTTACTACAGGGTGAATTCATAACAAGTAACAGAGTTTCCTATTTTGCCTTTGAAACGCCACAATCCATCATGCAAGGTAAGTAAAAGAATTATTAATTTACATGGAAGGACAAATAAGAGTGAAACACTTTAGTAGTTAAGAAGTTGATAAAACACAGTGAAAAGATGTTAAGTTGGAGGTAGACTCATTACATTACAATTAATTACATGCATGATGTAAAAAGAAAAGGTAAACTTAGTATTGTTCGGGGTGCGGGCGGAATTGTGTCGTTGTTGGTATAGTGGTTCCACAGTTCCACTTCCATGCACGGTCAAATCCGACATGGGAATTCCAATACCACCCAAAATACATAAATCACCGTAATCTAATAATAAGTCCTGTCCTAATATACAATTTTAATAATTGATTGTCCATCTTCATATGTTCGTGTTCCTGGTTTAGCTATAAACAAAAAGTAAACAGATTGTATTCTGTTCGTGTGTATGCACACAAAGGAGGAGGATAAAAGAAATTAATGTGGGTAAATAATGAAATCTCTCTAATTGTGTGTATATATTAGTATTACTATATGTGTGTTGATGATGTAACCGATGTTGTCACTGCATGGAATAAACCGCTTCTAGTTTAGGTCCCCAAGACAATACGTACGGGTTAATTATAATTATTAAGAAAATACTTCTTACCACGTAGATTATAAATAACTACATACTACATGCTCCTGCACGAGCTCCAATTCCTTTGCCATATCTCCTCCTTCACTTGATGTTTTCGAGTATATATATTATCAAACTATACGATACGGAATACCGAATATGTATGGAAGATTTTTCATGTACTAGGCTCATTCGTCGATTAATCTAAACCCTGTTTGATCAATTTTGAGCCAATATGGCTCCGTTTGGCATGATTGTTTTGGTCTGACTGTTTTGTGGTTGTTTTATATGTAACAATATATTATTGGAGTAAAACGTATGACCCATGTGGTACCCACGTGGGACCACCCCTTTATACCATGTTTAGACCACGTCCGAACGTAGCCATATGAATAGTTTTTCTATTAATCCACTCCTACTTAATTATTATAACTTGACACATATGTATTAAGTTAAATTTTTAATAAATAATTAACTGACACATCACAACATCAATCTATTTATTTTCTAAAAGTCGTGAGAGAACGGTCCAATTAAAAAAAGAAAATTTAAAAATCTAGCTCAAGTGTTTATATTAACAAAATATATATGGTGTAGGATTTTACTGTGACCTTTTGGCATAGGCATATATGCTCTAGCTAAACTGTAGCTTAATTAAACTGTAGCTTAGTTAGGTTGACAAATTATAGAATTCCTCCGTGTAACATGGAACTTTGCTTGCCATGCTCCTCAATTTTTATATTGTTTTCTATAATTATATTTGTCTGTATGTATATAATGGCAAATTCTACTGTGCGGAGGGCCACGTAAAAATGGGTGGGCATATTGATTTGGCAGTCTCGGTCAGTTATTTATTGAACTATTTTGTTGACTGGATTTTACTTTTTACTACTACATCCGTCTCGTCATAAGTGTCTCATTTGCTTTTTGGCACGCTTTTCCACTTCAATATTAAATATATAAGATAAAATAATTTAAAAAAAATAATTTTTACAATATATAGTTTTTCACATAAGGATTACATTATAAAAAAAAATATAAAAATATATTATCTTACATGTTAAATATTGAAGTCAAACGACAAGCTCAAATAGTAAAGTGGACAAAGATAATGGAACGGAGGGAGTATATTAACTTTAAATGGTTGTAACTTTTAATATATAAATCCAAAACAAAAAAAATTATATCATTGTTCACCTAAATTCAAGCTCTTCAAAACAAAACCAGTCATGGATATGTTTTGACAACTTTGAAAAAAAATTATTTTTACATGTATACGATGATACTCTAAATCTTAATATAATTCATTAATTTTGATATTATGATTCATTAAAATTGATATTATGATTCATTAACAAATACGTGGTGAATTAGATAACAAACTTCGGAATCGATAAAAATCATTACTAGTATTATTTTGTAGTGTATTATTGTTATTGTATGGTGTATTATTATTATTGTATGGTGTATTTTAAAACTTATTTAGTAATCATGTATTTTTCTTACGTACTAAATATTGTTTTGTATTGTATTGTTGTTTAAAACTTGTATTTTTACATGTGTACGATGATACACTAAAATCATAATATGATTCATTAGTTTTGATATTATGATTCATTAAAATTAATATTATGATTCATTAATTAATAAGTGGTAAATTAGATAACAAACTTCAGAACTGATAAAAATCAATTTTGTTTTGTAGTGTATTATTATTGTTATATGGTGTATTTTAAACCTTATATAGTGAATCATGTATTTTTCATACATACTAAATATTGTTTTGTATTATATTAATGGGTAAAAATAATTATGTTTATATGTTTGCGATGATACACTAAAATAAAGATATGATTCATTAATTTTGATATTATGATTCATTAAAATTGATATTATCATTCATTAACTAATAAGTGGTGAATTAGATTAAAATTTTTGAAACCGATAGAAAATCATTATTGTTTTGTAGTGTATTATTTTGGTCAGATGGTGTATATTAAACCTTATATGGTGAATCACGTATTTTTCATACATATCAAATATTATTCTGTGTTATATTATTGTTTAATTTTTTATTTTTATATGTTTACATTGATACACTAAAATGATTATATGATTCGTTAACTTTGATATTATGATTCATTAAAATTGATATTATGATTCATTAACTAATAAATGGTGAGTTAGATAACAAACTTCGGAACCAATAAAAATCATTATTGGTTTGTAGTGTATTATTATTATTATTATTATTATTATTATTATTATTATTATTATTATTATTATTATTATTGTATGGTGTAATTTAAATCTTTTACCGTGAATGTATTTTTCATAAGTACCAAATATTGTTTTGTATTGCATTATTGTTAATTTTTTTATTTCTTTGCGATGATACACTAAAATTAATATATGATTCATTAATTTTGATATTATAATTTTTTGAAACTGGTATTATGATTCATTAAGTAACAAGTGGTGAATTGGATAACAAACTTTGAAACTAATAATGGATCATAATTGTAATGCATTATTATTATTGTTGTTGTTGTTTTGTGGTGTATTATTATTATTATTATCATTATTATTATTATTATTATTTATAAGATGTATTTTTAAGTCTCATATAGTGAATCATATTTTTTTAACATACCGATTTCAAAACAGTTAATGAATCATTATTGTTTTGTAGTGTATTATTATTGTTGTATGGTGTATTTAAAACTGTATATGGTGAATCAAGTATGGTTGATATGTATAGACCATATTTAGTCTTGTTTTGAAGAGCTTAAATTTAGATGGACAATGATATATTTTTTCATTTTGAACTTATATTTTAAAAGTTATCACCAATTGAAGTTAAGATAGTAAAAAGGCAGCCGGGTCATCAAAATAATCCAGTCAGCAGCTGACTGAACTGCCAAGTGGACAGGACTACACCAAGTTGGACGTGGGCAAGCCGCACCATCTACCGTCTGATAAAGTAGGCGGTGTACTACAACCGTCAAACTGAAATTGGATCCAATGAAACCGAAACTGAAAACTTGGTTAACTGAAGTGGTTTATCAATTCAGCTAATCAAACCATTTAATTATCGGTTCCGGTTACGATTACATTTATTGATTTTATAAAACCTGATAATGGGAAAAACCGTTTAAACATTTCAATGTTAATTTTTTGGTATAAATATAAAATTATATAACTAATTAGTAGATTTATCATAAATAAATGTACACTTGTAGATTTAATTATTAAAAGTATAATAAAATCAATAAAATCTTACTGAAATCGGTGATTAACAAGTTTAAACCGTGTCAAAATCAGTAAAACCGTTCATTATATACTAATTATAATAAAAAAAATACATAACTTTACAATGTTCCAGACAGCGGGTAAAATCGTACCGAATAGACAATTACCCAATCCCGGTTAACCACTTCTAAATCAATCTGTTACAATTTTCAAATTTAACTAAGACGCTCTAAGAGTATACATATCTTACACACCACGTTTGATAAAAAAGATTGGATAGCTCTTCGTGTTTCCATCCCTCATTCATGTATATGTACTTTTCTGGCATCCTATTAACCATTCAACCGTATATAATTTTACAAATAAACAAAGTGGCAGACAGTTAATTGCTACTATATATATATTCCACGAGCAGGGTCAATAATGAATGAAGTATATGTTCATCTAAGCGACCATTCTCTGTTGTTCCCTAAACTCCGAACCTCCCTTTCTCCTTGTTATCTGCAAATATTGGTGTAGTGCTTTAGCTGCCCTACCCAACTCGTGTATTAGTACCATTTTGAACAAATGGAAGCATGCATGTCAGCTAAAAATAAGGGGAAAATGTCAACTGCCCCCCAAATTAATCCCTTTTGCGTACATGCATCTGCTGTCATTATGATATTGTAAGTATTCGGTTGTGTTCTCCCTTGTTTCAGTAGTTAAGAGAGCTACCTAGCGTACTAATTAGTAATTACATTAAAGATCTTATAGCTTTTAAACCCCTAACAATTGGTTTAAAAAAAAAACAATATTCATTCAACTTGAATGACTGACTTCTTAACATAGTTACCAATATTATGACCATAAAAATATATGCTATTTTTACCGATTGTTCGAGCTCCAATACATGTATACCAATATCGTATATTAATTATGCCACTTCCTATTCAAAATGTAAATCATTTCAGGGTTGAAAATTTTATTCAAATATCAGCTATTTTGCATTTTTTGTATTCATTATTCTAATTTTACTCTTTACTTTTTAAAATTATTTTATTAATTTCACTCAACTTTTTCTTTTCTCAAGTAGAGTATACTTACATTTTGTTGAAGGGTCACTATGGAATTCTAATTCGTTTAATCTGAAAATGACCATTTTATCCTGCTTCAATATTTTCTAAAAATACTACATTTATCTACAATTTATGACATATTACGAGGTGCACCAAAATTTCATTATATAGGGAAGGTGAATACGTTGTGAAATCATATTCAAATTCATAAATCTTATAGTATAGTGAGGAAGAGAGAAAATAGTTTTTAAAGGTTTGAAGAAATTTTGCAACAATAAAAGTAAAAAAAGATGGAGGAAATAACAAACATATTATGATCATTATGGGGAGAATGAGATCGAGATGCAGATGCGAGGAGGATGGGAGGAACTGAATCGAGAGTGAAGAGAAGAACCAACAGTAAACATGCTTAAGCAAAAGAAGATGTTATTATCTGACTAATCTGAGAGAGAGCGATTACAATATATATCCTACGGGATATAACCGTTGAGAGGCAAGGAGGGGTAAAAGAGTAAACTAGGAAATACAATTATATAATCCTAACACCCCCCCTCAAACCTAGGAAAAGAGAGTTTTTCCTAGGTTTGTAGAAACATCTAGCATGCCCATGGAATGAAGTTGACTCCGATAATCCTTGCCCGGTAAGGCCTTGGTGAGCATATCAGCCTTTTGATGAGTGTTGGGAATATGTGAGACGTCGATGAGACCGGCCTTGATCTGGTCACGTACGTAGTGTACATCAATCTCGATATGCTTCGTACGTTCATGGAGAACGGGGTTGTGAGCAATGAAGACTGCTGATCGATTATCACACTTTAGCGGAATGGGTGTGATGTCATCAACTCCAAGCTCATGAAGAAGGCGAGAGAGCCATGATAACTCTGTAGTGACACGACGTAATGCACGGTACTCAGCCTCGGCGGAAGAGAGGGAGACGCAAGCTTGCTTCTTGGACTTCCAAGAAATGGGAGAGCCTCCAAAGAGAATGTAGTATCCGCTAACAGACCTGCGAGAATTAGGACACGAAGCCCAATCAGAATCGCAGTAGGCAAGAAGAGAAAAATCATCAGAATTATTGAAGAAAATGCCGTATCCAAGAGTCCCCTTAATGTATTGAAGAACTCTAATGGCAGCGTCCCAATGTTTCTGACATGGTTGTTGGTTGAATTGGCTGAGAAGCTGAACACTGAAATTGAGATCGGGGCGAGTGTTGAGAAGGTAGTTGAGCTTTCCAATTAGCCGCCTATACTCGGTGGCATCGGATAGGAGAGGCCCGTCATGTAAGAGCAGTTTGGTGCCAGGAGAAAGGGGGCTGACAACGGGATTATCAGAATTGATATGATACTCGGTAAGAAGGTCTGTAGCAAATTTGGTTTGAGTAACGGCCACACCATCGGTTGTGTGATGAAATTCCATACCGAGAAAGAGGTTGAGGATACCGAGGTCTTTTATCTTGAATAGACGATGGAGGGTGTTTTTGACAGAGGAGATTTTGTCGTCGTCATTGCCACAAATAATGATATCGTCCACGTAAACACCAAGAAAGATGATGGATGTGTCGGAGCTCCATTTGAAAAGCGAGTGATCATTGTCTGATATGAAGCCCAAGTGTATGAGGGTGACGGGAAGCTTGTTTGAGACCGTATAATGACTTCTGCAATTTGCAAACCAAGCCATTTGTAGCAGTAGTGAGACCGTCAGGAATTTTCATATATATTTCCTCATGGAGATCACCGTGGATGAAAGCATTGTTGACGTCGAGTTGGTGAATCTTCCATCGTCGTTTGGTGGCAACGGAAACCAAGGTACGAATGGTAGTCATCTTGACCACCGGAGAGAATGTCTCGTGGAAGTCTTCTCCTTCCTTTTGAGTAAAACCACGAACTACCAAACGCGCCTTATAACGTTCAATGTTTCCATCAGCTTTGTATTTGATGCGATAGACCCATCGGCATGTGATGCATCTTTTCCCTTTGGGAAGTTTGACCAAGCTCCAAGTTTGATTATCTTCAAGGGCTTTGAGTTCGGTAGCCATGGCATCACGCCATTCAGGAAATTGAGAAGCAATGTGATAAGAGGAAGGTTCAGGGGGACACCGACGTACAACCTGAGAGCATATGGCACGAGAAGGAGTAATATCAGTTAAAGTTTGAACATCAGGCATGAGATTCGGATGATTAAAATTGATCCTGTTAGACAGAAGACAAGTAAAAGGATCAGAAGTCATGTGATTGCACTCATAATCGTGCAGTTTTGCAGGAGGATTCCGAATACGTGTAGATCTGCGAGGAGCATCCACCATGATGTCACCGATATTTTCAGTGATGGGCGAATTGTCGGTTGCATGGCAATCATCTCTGGGAATGGAATATTCGCCAGTATCGTCTTGATTTGAGGAACGAGAGGGGTGGGCCTCATTTGTAGTCTCTTGACAGTTGGTGTCCAGCCCAAGATGAGAGTCGTCGCTTTGGGTAGCAACATCTTCGATAATCCGAGGACATTGTTGGGCCATATGACGAGGGCCGTGATGACTTTGGGTGTTAGGTTGATGATCGTCACAGTCGTCATCTGTATAAATCGGAAATGTAAAAGGGGCGGAATCATCATGAATGTCTTCAGTGGGTTGGGCCTGCAAGGGAAAAATGTGCTCAAAAAAGGTTAAGTCTCTACTTGTAATAACACGTTTTTCATTGATGAGCAAACCCGGTGACCCTTTTTGCATAGGCCTGGGCCCAAATAAACTCCACGGTGTCCACGATCACTAAACTTGGATTGAGAAACCGAAGGGCCGGTGTGATAGACGAGGGAACCAAAGGTTTTGATGTTATTGAGATTAGGAGGAAGCCCATATAAGTACTCATGAGGAGAGACCATTCAAGGTTGAGGAAGGCAATCTGTTTATGAGAAAAGTAGCCATCAAAACACTCTCGCCCCAATAACATGATTCAAGACCGGATTGAAAGAAGAGAGTCCGGGCTGTTTCAAGAAGATAACGGTGTTTCCGTTCGACTACACCGTTTTGTTGCGGTGTGTAGACACACGTGGTTTGATGAATGATGCCCTTATCATGAAAGAATTCCCGCAGAGTTTTGCATGATCCTAACTCATAAGCGTTGTCGGATCGAACAATTTTCACGATCTTGTTGAACTGACGTTCTGCCATATGGATGAAGTTTCTGATATGTTGTGGTGCTTCTGATTTTTGTCTCATCAGAATCACCCACGTACTCCTACTAGCGTCATCAACTATGGTGAGAAAGAAACGACTACCGTCATGATTAACGGTTGAACAGGGACCCCAAATGTCGATGTGTATGAGTTGAAAGCAATGCTGAGACTTATTGCTAGAATGAGGGAAGGATAATCGGTGCCCTTTGGCCCTAAAACAAATATCGCATACAAAATCGACAGGAACATCTTGTTTATTTATAAGACCCATGTGAATCATCTTGCTGATGGGGGGATGCCCCATTTTCTTATGCCAAAACCAAAGTTTAGAAACAGAAAGATTGTTAGAGAGGGCATGAGAGAATCTGTCACGAGAAATATCACAAACATTATTACAGACATCAAAACTTTCATCTAAAGACTCAATGTCCAAAATGTAAAGACCATCATCTCTGTGACCAATCTTCTTTTTATTCGTCCAAGTAGGGACCTGCATGAAGCAGCTGTTAGCATCGAAGGTAATAGCACAACCAATCTGAGAGATTAACTTGCTAACAGAGATTAAAGCAAGTTTAAAACTGGGAACGCAAAGTACATCATCTAATCGAAAACTTCCAGTAATCTGCACAGAACCAACAGTATTGATCATTTCATTATTCCCATTCGGTAAGGTCACATAATGATTATCAGCAAGTTTTCTTTTGTTAATCAGCAAGTTCTCATCACCAATAAGATGATCACTAGCACCAGAATCAAGGAGCCAACGAGATTTACAGTATTTGTGATGAACAGCCAAAGATTGAGTATAGACAGTACCTGAAAAGTTGGAGAAAGTTTTAGCACTAGAAGCGCTGCTACCTGCAGTGATCTTCTCTGGAATGCATCCGGATTTCTCAAAGAAATCGCATAGTCTGTTGAGTTTCTCAATATTCAGACCGGAGGTGTTGGCACTCCCTGTAGATCGTTGCTCAGCATTGTTGACAGAGGTAGCAACTCTTGGCCCTTTCCACCACTCAGGGTAGCCCGAAGCTCAAAACAGTCACGCTTCAAATGGCCAGTTTTCCCGCAATGTCCACAAACTTCTTTGCGATTCTTTCCGGTACCTTCTTTATCACGACGAATCTTTGGTTTGTCGCCACGACTTTGTTCCCCTCTACTTGCATTGTTGGCAAAGGAAGTTTCTGTACTGTCCTTTGTGGTTTTTCCAGTGGCTCTTTGTCGTTCTTCTTGTAGAATAATAGCGTACGCATCGTCAACGCTTGGAAGGGGTTTCTTCATCAATAGATTACCCCTAATGTTGACAAATTCTTCGCGCAGGCCAAGAAGAAAAGCAAAGAGCTTCTGGTTCTCAGTATGTTTAGTCATCTTACGACTATACCCGCAACAGCAAGGGGGAACATTCATCATCCCAGAAATATCATCCCAGATGCTAGTTAATTTTGTGAAATACTCCGTAACAGTGGAGTTTCCTTGCTCAATTTTAGACAAGTCTCGAATTAATTCGAACATTCTAGTTCCATCGACTTGATCGTACCTTTTCGTGAGCCTTTTCCACATCTCGTGAGAGGTAGCACTGGAGACGACACTATCCGCAATTGAAGAGTCCAGACTGGCGAGAATCCAAGATCGGACAAGGCCATCACATCGATCCCATGCATCGCGTCGATGTTTAGCGACAGTTGATCTCCTCAAGGTGTCGTCGATGAGTTTGATTTTGTTCTTCGCTAAAAGGCATATCTCAACTTTCTTCTTCCAGATCTGGAATCCAGTTCCATTAAATTTGACAGAGGTAAGTTGAATCCCTGGATTTTCCGAATTGGAAACAACTAGAGGATCGGAGTTTATGCGTTTTCTCCTCTTCTCCTCTTCGTCGCTCTCTGCTTCAGTTTCCGAAGATTCAACGCCTTCGTCTTCAGACTCGTTCTCCTCTGAATCTGTCGTCATTTGGATTTGCAACAAATCAGGCGTAGATCGCCAGCTCTGATACCATGTTTGATTATGGGGAGAATGAGATCGAGATGCAGATGCGAGGAGGATGGGAGGAACTGAATCGAGAGTGAAGAGAAGAGCCAACAGTAAACATGCTTAAGTAAAAGAAGATATTATTATGTGTCTAATCTGAGAGAGAGCGATTACAATATATATCCTACGGGATATAACCGTTGAGAGGCAAGGAGGGGTAAAAGAGTAAACTAGGAAATACAATTATATAATCCTAACAAATATTAGTCAACAAATCGGTATCGGATCCAGCTGGATGCCAGCGCTCACACCAACAAACCGGCGCGGACGTTGAACCAGACAACCTGTTACGGGTCCGGTCACATCTTCAAAGGCGCATGCGAGGAGAGCTCCTAGTCGGCTGGGGCGCAGATGCTCGACTGGCGGGTTTCGGGGTACGTTCTCAAAACCCTCACAACTTGGGGGTATGTTAGGATATAGAGGGATATAATAATCTTTGTATATTCTGTATACTTTGTCTATATAGACTGTACAATCTTTATAATGACTTGATTTTATTTACTCTTAATAAGAAATTCTCATTAAAAGTAAGGATAAGTTAGTCATTTAATACCCCTAGCGTGGAAAAGTCTATTAGCTATATTTATAATGATAGTTTCTAGGAATTATTGAAACCTAGCTCGAGGCAGGTGTACTTGCATTCCATGTTTTCTAAAAACAAGAATGTTCGTGGTTCCAGGATATATTTTTATTGACGTTTATGAAGCGAAAAACACGATGAAATAGGGACGTCTATGTACTCTTCTCCTAACTGTGATAAAAGAGAGTAACCCATATACTGTTTTTTTTTTGGGGGGTTAAAAACCCATATGGCATATACTGTTGTTGTACAAAAGGGTAAAACGCGCGTCGAAATTAAACAGATTGCAGATACACAACTTGGCTGCGTTCGCGGTTCGCATAAAGAGGGTAGTTTTGGGGTGGGACCCACGTGGGTCCTATGTTCTACTCTAATAATACACTGTCATATAAAACAATCACAAAATAACCATAGGGAACGCAACGGTGCTACTACTACTACATTGCAAGTTTACAACACGTAACTAGCATGCTCTACCATTTTTTTTCAACTTTATACGATTCTTTTTTTTTTTTGAAAACATTAGATATATTATATTATATAAAGAGGAGTACATACAAACTGACACCATGTAGGACATGTGTCAAGTTCTCTATCCAGCAAATTACAGATGTCATTTCTAGAATATAGGTTGCTGGTTTGCCTTCCTCCCCATGCCTATAGTGAGAACTCATCATCACCATGGCCACCGCCATCGGCACCACCGTTGGTGCTAGCGCACAACCGGCGTTTGCGGCGTCGTCTGCTGCGCAGACTTCATAGACAGCCATCGGCTCCACGGAGCAAAGTTTAGACTCTTCGGCTCTTGCAACAACGTAGAAGATTGAAGCTTGTGACATATCCCACCCAAAATCCACAAAGTTCAACGAAACGAAAAAACAAACTATACACAGCAAGAAACTCTCCCTTCTCGTTCTAGTTTTTTCTTGTCAACTTTATACGATTCTAATGTCAATTTATGAAGGCGAAGGAAGAGTCACATCCTCAATCTATTATAAAAAGGATAAAGCAGTTATTAGATGTACGTAGGAGCAGGCCATTACTGGACAATAAATGTTCACATTGGGCTGGATTGATCAATTGACCAGACAAGGGCAGAGTCAGAGAAGTACAGTGCCTTATAAACAAAACCAGCCCATTTAAAGCACAATAGCCCAATAAGTTCAATCGATGCAGTCTGACTAGCGTCGTCTATCCAGATTTTAGGGCCTTGATTAATGATTACTTAGACTTTCAAGCTTGGTGATTTAAGGAGGAAAGGAATTTGCAGTTAAATTAAACAAAATTATAGAAAAGGATGAAGATATATATATATATTATAAAATTATGAGTTTTATTCAAAGGGACATTTTGGATTATTGACTCAATCTGATCTATTAGTAATATAGCTAATTAATTAGCAAACATGAACACAACGACAGTAGTGATCTCCTATACAATATTCTGATCTAAGTTGGGCAGCTCCATATTGATTTGCACATTTGAGAGTGCACAGACGAGTGTTGCATGGTTCATAGATGAAGAAGTTATCTGCACATAGGTCTTCATCCACGTGGCTATTCAGGTTTGGTGTTACTGATTTCGGAACAAGATTGTTGACTTCATTGTATTTGCTGCTGACCCCACGCATGCCTAGAACATATAATACTGAGTTATATGGACGATACACAAATTAAGACAAAACAATTGTGGAATCACTTAACTAATAACGTACGTTTGTTGACTAACTCGTTTAATGATGAGGACGCCTCCGTCTGCAGTGAGCAACAAACAAGGAGTAGCAGTACAAAAACACTTGTTCTTGTTCTTCCTTCTAGTCCTAGGAACATGTAGTGGTTGGTCCTCATCCTCAATTGATGACTAATTGTGGGATACAACTTATCAAAAGCACTATCTGCAAGTTAATCACTTCAAGAACCTTTCAGTCATGGTGATGGATGGATCGATGATCCCCTATTTATATAAAATATATGGCCCTTTCCTTGCCCTGCCCATGTAACATGTATAAGAACTTAAGGAAAATAAGGTTATGTTATGTTTATGTTTAATTAGAGAAATGAATGGTAGATCTTTGTTCGCCAAAGTATTGCCTTGTAACTGGCGTAGCCAGCAATTATCAAAAAAATAATAATGAGATCTTTGTTTACTACAAGTGTTTAATTAGAGAAAGAAACGGTTGGTGCATTTATCTTGAGATTGTTTAGTACAATTGTACACAAATGTTTAATTAGAGAAAGAAACAGTAGGTGCATTTGTCTTGGGATCTTTGTTTACGAAAAATGTTTAATTAAAGAAAGAAACATTTGGTGCATTTATCTTGATTAAATGAGAACTTTGTTAGGGATCGATGAGGTTATTAACGCAGTGAAATTATAGTAAGATTCATGAATTAGGAACCGTCGAGTGCTCGCTTCAATATTATATACCTTTAATAAGAATACTTTTTTACTAAGAAAAATATAATACGGTTACGAGTTACTTTCTTAAAAATTCGGAACTTTCAGTAATTAAGTTTAGAGCGATAGTAATTCTTATTGTAACAGCATCTCTAATAACTAGTAACATGGAGGTGAAGTAGTTAATGAAAATTTTGTTAAACTGTGTATTAATTTTTTTTTTTACAATCCTTAATAGTCTAGTGGAATATGATAAAAATAGGTCATTGGTGCAACTTTTTTGGGAAGTTAATTAGGCATTGCTAATCCCACCCTCAAAAAACGTTGTGTATCGAGTTGGTGAAAGTTACCATGTATAAAGATGAAGTTACAAAGTGTACATTTCATCAAAAATTATAGTCATATGTTTTATGATGGTAATTCTATAAGAAACATTAAAAATCTAATGTGGATATCTTATACCGCTTCTTGAAGCACTACAACATACTTGTTCAAAAAGGCATTAAGAGTTGCCCTCTTTGATCAATATTTTACCCTAGTTGGATAAAATGGCAAGAAGAAGGTTGTCTTCAGATTGCCTGGTAGCCATGTTGGTAGACCAATGAGACATTTTTTTAATTGTTCTTTTTGATCATATCAAAGAGGGCATTTAAATATGTTGTTTATACAAGTATCAAATAGGGTAGAAAATATATTGTAGTCCTTACCCAGCATCAAATAAGACAAACAAATTATGATATATTTGATTATCGTCAAATAAGACAAAATAATAAGGTCTTTCGTGATACTACTCAATGAGGGCACATCTGTTACATAATATTTTGTAATTGTCCTTCTTTGATGTCATTTACAAAGGTCAAAATCACCACTAATGCCCTCTTTGACCTTTAAAAAAAATTGTTGCACATCACATACGCTATCATTTGCAAATTGCATAACATACTGTGATTAAAACATCAACCTTGTTCACGGTATGTTGAAGAAACTTCCAAAGATTCAAACCACGGAGAATTAGGATAAACTTCCAAAGATTCAACCTTGTTCACGGTACATCAATACAACAACCTTGTTCACGGTTTTATATGTTCTATTTATGTTCACTTCAAGATCCAATATCACTCAAATCATTTATATCTAACATATATGTCCAAAGACCCTCAAATTATTCATTAGTAACGAGCAAATTCTTCTTTTTACCCAGCTCCAGCACCTATAACAAAAAAAATACTATAAGCAAAATTAGAGAGTGAGCAACATCAGATAATAAACAACATCAACATCAGTAAGCAAGATCAAAGAGTAATCAGTGTAGGGTATAAATTGGAGAGAAAGATGATGTAGATATACACTGAAAGGAATGAAGAATATCAAGCAATTTGCATGCAGCAGACACAATATCACAAATTTACAGTGGAACATGTATAATATTTTTCCAGATAGTGTCCATATTCTTATAAGAAAAATCGAACCGTGTGTTTGAAATTGCCGACAGCTATTTTGAGAAGTACACAAGCCACACATGTAAATAAACCAAGTATCCATACATATCTAAGTTTCCATCATAGGTTAAGGTTGACACTGGTTCGTGGAGCAATACTCAAGCCAACTGCACCTTTAGAAGCAAGAGCTTTTGGATGCTATTGGACTATTGTGGATATATATTGGGTCTTATATCCATGGCCCATTATTCCTCAGCCCATACGATAATAATGTTAGATAGATTTAGTTAGATGATATATTTATCTTTACTTTTATCTCTAACATTATGTGTATATATATATATATATATACTAGTTCTGTCTATAGGGTTGTACAAGACATACACATATGAATCATATTCTAATACTCTTCATTAAACTCTCATCCTCTTCTAATACTGTCATTAAGTTCCATTATGGTATCAAGAGCGTGGGTTAATTAGCGTTTTCCTCTGGCAACAATGGCGGACGATCTGGGCAAGGAGAAGCAACCAGAGACGCATACGTCTACGAGCAACAGCAACAACTCTACCATCGACATCAATGACCCGCTGTATGTGCACGCGGCGGAGCAACAGGGATTTCCTTGGTACCGAAATTCAGTGGAGTTGGATTCTTAGGCTGGAAGTGCGATATCATCTCTGCGCTCAAGTCGAAGAATAAGTACGGGTTTGTTACCGGCGCCGTGAAGAAACCAGAGGAAGGAGAGACGATTCGCTACGCCGCCTGGGAGAGATCGTGCTCTCTCGTGGCTTCTTGGTTGAAGAATTCCTTGGATGCGAGTGCTTTGCAAGGTGTTCGCTACTGCCAAGATCCCAAGATTATCTGGGATTCTATCTGCGAAAGATATGAACACACAAATCTCGCTGTGATTCATAATTTAAAGCGTGAGCTAGCAGAAACAAAGCAAGGAGAAGACACGGTTGTGGTGTACTTCAACAAATTGAAGCGAATCTGGGGAGAGTTGGATTTGGCGAATCCTGCACAAGTTGTTCTTGCGGAGCTTGCACTTGCAGTCTGGACAAGCGCGTCAAGAAAGCAATAGAGCAAGACAATCTAATCCACTTCCTTATGGGTTTAAATCGGAAGTATCTGTCAATTCGTGGGCAAATACTGGCGATGCAAGAAATACCCAGTTTAGAGAGAGCTTTTTCTTTGATAATACAAGAAGAAGAACAGAGAGGAGACGATAATGTTACGGAGAACGCGATGTCCTTTTACAGCCATGGAGCAGGCTCAGGAGAAAATTCCAGAAATTACAGAAGAAGTGTCGACACAGAGAAAAGAAGGCGATTTGTTCTTTTTGCAAGAAACCGGGTCACAACTTTGAAGAATGTTATCAGAGGCAAAAATGTACCCATTGCAAAAAGACTGGACACTTAGCTGTAGAGTGCTACCAATTGCACGGGAAAGAGGCAGTAACCGCAGCACGAAAAAGGAAAGGGTATGCCAATGCAGCTAGGGTTCAAGATGAATCGAATGCAGATGCTGGTTTGACACCGAAACAGCTACAACAGATTGCAGAATTGATTCGGAACAACACGACATCAGCAAAACCAGAAGCAATCAGTCACTGTAATTTTTCAGGTAACCATCTACCTAAACTCAACTACACACAGTGTTTATTAAGCAACAATTCGCAAGATTTGTTCAAAGGACAATGGATTATAGACTCCGGGGCAACAGACCACATGCCAGGAGCGAAAAATCTTTTCGAAAACTGGCAAAATTTGAAGGTAGAAAGAAGCGTCATTCTTCCCGACGGAAGTCCGCAATTGGTGAACAAAATTGGAGATGTAAAAATTGGAAATGGAATCTGGCTAACAGGAGTATTGTATATCCCGAATTTCATGTTCAATTTGATTTCTGTTCGAAGGTTGACTGAACAATTCTCTTGCTCGCTGAGTTTTGACGCCCGTAATTGCTTTGTCCAGGTCCCGTTGACAGGGACGATTGAGAAAGTAGGGCGCGGTCAACATGGGCTTTACATCTTGGACGAGGTTGAGGCGGATCGAAGTCTTGGGTTTTCTGGATCGACTTTTGCAGACACGGCCCAGAACAAGGCTGGTGTTAATTGTTGTGGTTTGGGCTCCGATATAGATAGAATTGTTATTGATAGTTACGGTTTGGGCTCCGAAAGGGATATCAGCCCTCAAGCTAAGAGTTTACATATTGCTTTGGGTCATGTACCTTTAAACAAACTTGTCCGTTTGGGATTAATAAAGGAAAGAGATTTTTCTATACAATATGCTTGTGACATATGTTACAAGACTAGAGCGCAGCGATTACCTTTTGGAGATTCAGTGAGTAGGAGTAAGAGATCTTTTGAATTATTACACATCGACGTGTGGGGACCATTCCACACTAACACATATAATGGTTACAGGTTTTTTGTTTGCTTTGTTGATGATTTCTCACGAACCACTTGGGTACATCTTATCAAAGAAAAGGGCGATGCTTGGGAAGCAGTGGTTAATTATATTAGAATGGTGGAGCGGCAATTCGAAGCCAAGGTTAAAATTGTTAGAACAGATAATGCAAAGGAGTTGGGTGGTTCTAATGCAGGCAAGTTGTTCTTCTCACAACAAGGTATAATACACCAGACTACTTGTGCATACACACCACAACAGAATGCGGTAGTGGAAAGAAAACATCGATACCTCCTTGAAACTGCAAGAGCTATATATTTCCAATCAGGTCTTCCACTCGAATATTGGGGAGAATGTAAACATATTTGATTAACAGACTCCCGACTAAAGCTTTAAATGGAAAGACCCCATATGAGATACTATACAAACAAAAACCTTTGTATGATAGTATCAAACCCTTTGGGTGTCTTTGTTACAAGAGCTTTATTCATAACAGAGGAGGAAAATTCAATCCAAAGGTGGAAGCATGTATTTATCTCGGAGTGGACCCAAGGAAAAAGGGCCACAAGGTAATGAGCATAAAGGATTATCATGTGGAAGTAAGTCGCGACGTTAAATTCCATACTACCACATTTCCCTTCAAGGATGGAATTGAACGTTACATGGACCATGCACAACACCATGCAAGCGACAATCATAATGTTGCATATTTTGATGAAGAAGTTAATCATCTAGAGTCTGAGCAAGAAGGTCACGAAGAGCCTGCTATACAAGAGCAAAGTACAATACATCAAGAGATTCGACAGTCAACACGGGAAAGTCATAGGCCTCGTTACCTTGAAGATTATGTTTGCAATATTTTTCAAGAGGTTCTAGACGAACGAGTTTACAACAATAAAGGGGATAACACTACTGTCATATCCAACCTTGGCAGTCTAACCGATTTCACACCTACCAAGTCAATTGCTCTACTATCCACGAGTCTTAATGCCATAAACAAGATCATGGATATGAAGGAACCAAGTACCTACAGAGAGGCAGCCGTCCATGACCATTGAAGACAAGCAATGCATGAAGAATTACAAGCACTTGAACGGAACAATACTTGGGATGTTGTGAACTTACCTAAAGGCAAAAAATTGATTGGATGTAAATGGGTATACAAAGTCAAACTCAAATCTGATGGCACGTTAGAACGTTACAAGGCACGGTTGGTTGCAAAGGGCTTTACTCAACGACATGGTTGGACTACAACGAAACCTTTTCTCCAGTAGTCAAACTCACTACAATACGGGCTCTTATTACAGTCGCTCTTAACCAAGGATGGGTGATTAATCAGTTAGATGTCAACAATGCTTTCCTACATGGCGATCTTGATGAAGAAGTTTATATGAGGATTCCACACGGTTTAGACATACAAGGACACAACAAGCTGTCGTCTCAAGATCTTGTATGGTCTCAAACAAGCTTTTAGACAATGGTTTTCCAAATTGGCAAGCTTTCTTCGTACTCTCAATTTCACACAATCCAAGAATGTCTATTCATTGTTTGTTAGGGAAAACAACCGAGGAAGTGTTTTCATTGCCGTTTATGTTGACGACATGCTGGTTGTTGGTACAAATCAAAGTGAGGTCGATGACATCAAAAGAGCGCTAGATCTCAACTTCAAGATTAAAGACTTGGGGAACTACATTATTTCTTGGGTATTGAGTTTATACCCACAGGCAGCGGGTATGTTTTATCACAGAGAAAGTTTTGTATGGACTTAGTAGACGAGTATGGTTGTCACAATCTCAAGGATGCGCAAGGACCCATGCATGTGGGTAAACAAATTTTGCTACATGATGGCACACCACTTGATGATCCCATACAGTATCGACGGTTGGTTGGCAAACTGAACTATTTGTCCAACACACGACCAGACATCAGTTTTACAGTTCAAGTTCTAAGTCAGTTCATGCAACGCCCGACTGACGCACACATGCAGGCAGCATTACATGCTCTCAGCTACGTCAAAGGTACCATGAATTATGGTATTGTATTGACAAGCAGCAAGAACTCTAAACTTGATCTCCTGGCATATTGCGATTCGGATTGGGCAGCATGTCCAAATACAAGAAAATCCGTCTCTGGGTATTACATTTTCTTGGGTGATAGTCCAATCTCATGGAAAACAAAGAAACAGAGCTCTGTCTCTCTTTCTTGTGCTGAAGCAGAATATCGATCTTTACGACGAGTTACCGCAGAACTCACTTGGTTGACTCGATTATTACATGAGTTTGGTGTCACTAATATCACTCCTATTCTAGTCAAGTGTGATAATCAGTCAGCCATACATATAGCGCGCAATCCTGTCTTCTGTGAGAGGACAAAACACATTGAGATTGACTGTCATTTTGTACGAGACAAGATACAGCAAGGACTCGTCGACGTAGTTTATACTCACACCACGACACAATTAGCAGACATGATGACTAAAGCATTACCAGGCACAAGATACAGAGAACAGTTACAACGTATAGGAATGCACAATTCTAGCACGCACAAGCCTCGGCAATTCGAATTACCAACGGCTTGAGGGGAGGTATTGGACTATTGTGGATATATATTGGGTCTTATATCCATGGCCCATTATTCCTCAGCCCATACGATAATAATGTTAGATAGATTTAGTTAGATGATATATTTATCTTTACTTTTATCTCTAACATTATGTGTATATATATATACTAGTTTTGTCTATAGGGTTGTACAAGACATACGCATATGAATCATATTCTAATACTCTTCATTAAACTCTCATCCTCTTCTAATACTGTCATTAAGTTCCATTAGATGCATATGACTTGCACAATATGTATCTTGATAAACGTTATCAATGCCCAATTTCACTATCAAATCAGTAATGATAGTTCACTCTAACGGGGTGTAAAATTCCAAATGACTTGGGTACAAAGGGTGGAGCTCCTTAGGCCTTCAAAGAAGTTAGCAACCAAAAGTTATCATTCACAAATATAAAAGGAAGCCAACTTTAGAGCATATATTACATATATGAAGAGTACAAAATCAAGAAAAGGTAGGGCTTGTTAAACGTTAAGCTTGTTCCCACTTCCGTTGTGCTCATAAGAAAGGGTAGAAATGAGCAAGTTTCTATACAATATGTCAATTACATCAGCTGGCATATCTTCCCATTTCTTGGCATTGAGTGGGCATATTTTTTTGACCCAAGTAGCACATTCAACAACAAATTGTAGTGCTCTTTCACCAGCAACTGCTCCTAATTCTTTTAGAATTTCAACTGAGATCCTAGTTGCCTGATACTTTAGTGCTCTACTTGGACACCTACAAGGACCTCCAAGGAAAGACAAAAATACTATGATAGTATACCATAAAAACATCCTCACTTTAGCATACTAAGATACTACTACACATTTATTAAATTTTGTCAACACCGCCCACAACAAAACGCATTATCAAACATTAATCAAATTGATACACACCACTACTTACCTTACTGGACTCAATTAGAGATGTTCGTTGCCATCGTATACTGAGGTATATCACTTAAGACAAGTTAACAATCACTGCCACTCCAACTGCTAATTCAAACGATAATTCTACAACCTGTACATTTCTATGACTTCCTGTGTCTCTGAGGAAATTTAGCAAATATATATAATGCACTGCCACAAGAAGTAGAGAGGAATGAATTGATATCGTACGAAATTAAATTAAAATAATTAAAGGTTGAAGCCTTCAGTAACAACATAAGTAATTGACTTCAACAAACTAGTAGGAAAAATTCTACTTTTCTCGAGATTTGGGGGCTGCTGTGAGCAAAGGCCGTGTAAAACTTTTATCTAGAAAATGCCATAACTAATTGATTTCAACTAATCGATCACTTCAACATGTTATTAGGAAGGTTAATACATGGCTAGGTGTTGGGGCTGGTTTATAAGCCCAGCCCAGCCCATGTTTATTTTAGTTTTAGTATTAGTAAATATGCTTAGTTTGTAACTAGGCTATTCTTGTAAGTTTGTTAATATTCTATTTTATATTCTGTTTAACAAAATCTTAGATTCTCTGAGATATTGTAGATAGAAAATCTAGCTTGAGTTAGATTAATTTGTTACATTTAGTAGTATATATGTATTGATAGATGGAAGTGTTATGGTTGTACATTGATATCAAATATACAAGCATTCAAAATCCTTCTCTCTCGGTTACAACACCTCAGTTACAACACCGAATACAACTCCAAATCCATTATGGTATCAGAGCACCAGTTATAATTCCAAACTAAATCATACAATCTAAACACAGTTTAAATAATTAAACTTAGTCTTCACAATCTTCATCGACATGGCGGTATATGATGATTCTAGCAAAGGGAAGGAAGTCGCAGCAGATTCCTCCTCCAACAGTAGCGTGATTGACATCAATGATCCACTTTATGTTCAGTCAGCAGAGAATCCAGGTTTGAACCTTGTTTCTAAGTTTAATGGTATCGGTTTCTTAGGATGGAAGTATGATATGATTACTGCATTAAAAGTCAAGAATAAGTATGGTATTGTGCTGGGTAAAGTAGAAAAACCTAAGGAGACAGAATTAATAAGATACGGAGCATGGGTAATATCTAACTCACTTGTGCTTTCATGGCTGAAAACTGCACTTGATCCATGTATTGCTCAAAGTGTAAGGTTTTGTGATGATCCAAAGAATTATGGGATCACCTTTGCAAGAGGTTTGAATGGAGCAATTTGGCTATTATCCACAATCTGAAAAGAGAACTAGCAGAAGTCAGGCAAGGAGAAGAAACAGTAAGCGAATATTATACCAAGTTGAAAAAGATTATGGGGAGAGTTGGACTTAGCTTGCTCTACTCCAAGATGTTCCTGTGCAGGGTGCACTTGTGATGTCAAGGATCAGATAAGAAAACAAGAGGATCAGAACAAACTCATTCATTTTCTAATGGGTCTGAACCGAAGATATTTGTCCATCAGAGGCCAAATTCTGGCAATGGACAGTACGCCAAGCTTAGAGAAGGCTTACTCCCTAAATGTTCCGGAGGAGGAACAACGGGGGGGTGAACAAAATAAAGACAGTGCAATGTCTTTTTACAGTCAGACCACAGCAAAAGGGTTTGAGAGTTCCAGAAACCCTAATCAGGGGTTTGAAGGTTCCAGAAACCCTAATCAGAAATTCGAAAGGAAAAGGACCACTTGTACTTACTGTAAAAAATCAGGCCACGGGTATAAAGAATGTTACCAGCGCCAGAATTGCACACATTGCAAGCGGTCAGGGCACATAGCAGATGAGTGCTATCAGTTACACGGAAGGGATAAAGTGCTAGCTCTCAAGAAAAGGGGTTTCACAAATTTAACAAACGTCACAGAGCAGCCAGAAAATGTGAAAATCGAGCAAGGTGCAGGCTTAACACCACGACAGTTGCAACAGATAACGCGGTTGATTCAAAATGTGAGCGCGGGTACAGAAGCGAAGACAGAGGAGATTGACTATTGTAATTTCTCAGGTAAACCCTTTGCATCAGTAACAAAGCTTACCTTATGAGTAATTATGCAGATAATCCTTTCAAAGGCAAATGGGTACTCGATTCTGGTGCTACAGACCACATGACTGGAATCGAAACCCTAATTGAGAACTGGCGACAGCTTGAACAAGAAAAGATGGTGGTTTTACCTGATGGGAGCCTGCAGCGCGTTGAATTTGTTGGTGATGTGAGAATAGGAGCTGGACTGTGGTTGAAGGAAGTTCTCTTCGTGCCGAATTTCCTCTTTAGTCTCATCTCAGTGAACAAATTTGTTCAACAGTCGAAATGCATTTTAATCTTTGACGAATCTCGTTATTTTGTTCAGGGCCATACTCCAGACCTGGGTAGGCAGCCGTTTGGGCTTGGGCGCGACGGTCTGTATGTTCTGGACGTGGAGGCAGCTTGCAGATGGGCCGCGCAGAGACTGGATCAGAGTAGCCTCAAGTCAGATGGAGTTATGGGCCATTCCGGCGATCTGAAGGCGGATGGCGAGAGTACATGGGCCGCGGGAGAACAGATGGGCTTTTCCGATAGTTTGGGTTATTTTTCTGATGTTTTGAATAAGGATGGTGCTAGCCCAAGGGCTAAAGACATTCATATTAGACTTGATCATGTTCCTTTTCGGAAACTTGTTACGCTTGGTTTAATGAAAGAAGCAGATTTTTCTTCTTGTTATGCCTGTGATGTTTGTTACAAATCAAGAGCTCAGCGTTTACCCTTTTCCAATTCTGTCAGCAAGACAAAGAAAGCTTTTGAATTGGTTCACATAGATTTTTGGGGCCCGTTCAACGCAGAAACTTATAATGGTCATAAATATTTTGTTTGCTTTGTAGATGACTTTACCCGCACGACGTGGGTCATTCTTATCAAACAAAAGGGAGATGCTTGGGAAGCTATTATAAATTTTATCAGAATGATTGAGCGGTAGTTTGAGGCAAAGATAAAAATGGTTCGTACTGATAATGCAAAAGAACTCGGCAGTTCAAATGACGGTAAAAGGTTTTATGCACAAGAAGGAATCATACATCAGACCTCCTGCTCTTATACACCACAACAAAATGCAGTTGTGGAAAGAAAGCATAGATCTTTATTGGAGACAGCTCGTGCAATTTATTTTCAGTCTCAGGTTCCTTTGGCTTATTGGGGTGAATGCATATTGCATGCGACTTTCCTCATCAACAAACTTCCTACAAAAGCTTTATTAGGGAAGACTCAGTTTGAAAGTTTGTTTCATGAGAAGCCTAGATATGAGGATATTAAGCCTTTTGGCTGTTTGTGTTACAAGACTGTGGTTGGTCCCAAGAGTGGTAAATTTGAACCAAGAGGCGAGGCTTGCGTATATCTAGTGAAGATCCTCAGAAGAAGGGGCACAAAATCTTGTTCTTGCGTACACGGGTTATTGAAGTTTACCGAGATGTTAAGATTCATGTTGAGACTTTTCCCTTTGTAGAAAAACAAGCTGATAAGGTTTTACCTTCAGAAGATGTGGGTGTTACACCTCCGCTTCATTACACTCTTTTTGATGAAGACACACTTGTCCACACTATGTCGTGTACTCAGGGTGAAGAAGCTAGTCATAATTAAACTTGTTGGGAAAATTACAAACATAGTAATTAAATCTAGCCAAAATGGGCAAGTGCACCCTATTCGTTGTAATAAAACAAGTGTCGTATCCACAAGGAAATTGGATTCTAAATCCCGAGCTTCGGTATAATAGTTAAGTGCGAATAAGCAGTAAAATGGGGGGTTTAGCCAGAGGCAAGCTTGGTTGTTTGTTAATTGAAATGCAATAAAAACAGTAAAGTGTTTGTGTATGGAATGGATGGGGAGAGTACCCTAGGATAGTGGGAATCACCCAATTCACTCAAAGAACTCCAAAACCATAACTCATCATCTCAGTGCCTATTAGAGTTTAGCTCAAGAATCCCCAAATCATGGGGGATCCAATTCTTACCTAAATAATCAAACCCCTTAATTAAAGGAGGTTCAAGTCAGCAAGTAGCATTAAGCAAGCACTCTTAATCAACAGCCCTAAGCATTTACTCCCAAAATCAAGAAAGCAAAAGCTAGGGTTTACTCCCTTCTTGGTCTAAATCCAAACTCAAGCTCAAATATTGAATGGAACCACCATAAATGCAATAAGAGATCAGTTTAGTGCATTAATATATATTGAAGGAAATAAAACAAGAGTAACACATGAGTTGGGTTTCTAGCATTCAATGAGCAAAATGGGTTCAAACCCTCATCCTAGGATACAAATAGAACTACTCAGCCATAGCTAAAGGAAAGAGCAAGGAAAAGGGAGAATCAGCCATTAGAGGAGCTTCCAAGCTTCAATGGAGGTAGAAATCTTCACTTTCTTCTTCCTCATTTCTTCTCTTCTCTTCTCTTCTCCTCTTCTTTCTCCTCTATTTTCGCCTCTCTCTCGTCAGATTAGGGTTGAAGTCGTGAGTGTTTGATAATCATATAAGAGTCCCCAAAATCAACTTTTAAAAACGCAGATCTGGGCAGATTTTCCGTCCGTCCGACCCAGACTGGGTCGGTCCCGTGGGTCGGTCGGTCTCCGAAGAAGAAAGCACGTGAGTAATTTTAAGTATGACCAACCCATGTCCGACCCAGGCTTATGGGTCGGACGATTCCAGTAGCTTGGGTATCTGGAAAGACCAATCTGACCGACCCAGAGTGGGTCGGTCCTGTGGGTCGGTCCTGCTCCAGAGATCTGCTCTAACTTCCTCTGGGCCTAGAATCTTCATTGTGGCTCGGAATTGCTCTCCGTTTGCGGCATTGGAAAGCTTGAAGGACGAGGAATCCGTTGATGCATGCCACTAACTCAAAGGGAGCTCAAAAGTATGCTCAAAATGAGCTTTTACCTATCAAGAGATCAAACTCTATAAGTTAACTATTAATCACTAAAACACTCTATTAAGTGGTGAAACAAGTTATGCATCCAATAGAATAAAGGTGAATGAAGCTCTTAAAATAGTATTATTTCACCACTTATCAACACAACATTCTCCTACAGAAGATGCTACGCCTGCAGCTGATTCTCCAGCCACAGATGTTATCATGACTGACTTGCGACGTTCTAGCAGGGCAAGTCATAAACCTGGATATTTGGCAGATTATGTTTGTACCACAGTTTTTCAGGACATTCTGAATGAAAGGGTCTACGGTTATGAACAGCATAAGGAAGCTTTCACAGATTTTGTCAGTTTGACTAAGACCACACCAGTCCGCTCTATAGCATTGTTGACTCGACAGACTCATGTCAGCAATGATCCTGCACTGCATGAGCCTTATGATTATCGTTCAGCAGTACAGAGCTAGCATTGGCGTATAACTATGCAGAACGAGTTACGCGCTTTAGAAGAAAATGACACTTGGGATGTGGTATCCTTACCACGTGGAAAGAAAGTTGTTGGTTGCAAATGGGTTTACAAAGTCAAACTCAAGTCTGATGGAACGTTGGAACGGTATAAAGCACGGTTGGTGGCAAAAGGGTTTACACATCGTCATGGTATGGATATCATGAGACTTTTTCTCCTGTAGTGAAGTTAACAACCATTCTTTCTCTTGTTGTGGTAGCGCTCTCAAAGGGATGGCATATAAATCAGTTGGATGTTAATAATGTGTTTTTACATGGTGATCTTGATGAAGAAGTTTATATGCAGTTGCCTCAAGGTCTGGAGGTCACAGGTGTGAACAAGGCATGTCGCTTGAAGAAGTCCTTGTATGGGTTGAAACAGGCTTCCAGACAGTGGTTTTCTAAGCTGGCTAGTTTCCTGCGAGCTCTCGGTTTTATTCAGTCCAAAAATGACTACTCTTTTTTCTACAAAGATGGTATTAATGGGAAAATCTTTGTTGCAGTTTATGTTGATGATATGCTAATCGTCGGAGCAGACCAGAGGGAGATTGACAACATTAAACGGTCTTTAGATGAAACTTTCAAGATTAAAGACCTTGGCAGCTTGAACTATTTTTTGGGTATCGAGTTTATACGGACTCAGCAAGGGTATATACTCTCCCAAAGAAAATTTTGTACGGAGTTATTGAAGGAGTTTGGTGCGAAGACAGGAAAGTTGCTCAGGGGCCAATGGTAGTCGGTCAGCAATTACTTGCCACAGATGGCACACCACTTCAAGATCCCACAGTCTATAGAAGAATCATTGGAAAATTGAACTATTTGTCTAACATTAGACCTGACATCAGTTTTCCTATTCATGTACTCAGTCAGTTTATGCAACGTCCCAGTGATATCCATTTAGAGGTGGCCCTACACACTTTGCGCTATATTAAGGGCACGCTTAACTATGGACTTGTTCTTGCCGGTACTTTCAATCTGAATCTTACTGCATATTGTGATTCTGACTGGGCCGCATGTCCTATCACCAAAAAATCGGTTTCTGGCTACTATATTTTCCTAGGAGATAGCCCTATCTCTTGGAAGACAAAAAAGCAGGGATCTGTTTCACTCTCAAGTGCGGAGGCAGAGTATCGGTCTTTACGTCAGGTTACTGCAGAATTGACTTGGCTCACACGCTTGTTGCATGAGCTTGATGTGGCGATGTGACCCCCATTCCGGTAAAGTGTGACAATCAGTCTGCGATATATATTGCACGTAACCCTGTTTTCCATGAACGTACGAAACACATCGAGATCGACTGTCATTTCGTGCGTGACAAAATTCAGCAGGGTCTTGTCGATGTTATCTACACTCATACTTCACACCAACTCGCAGACATGATGACTAAGGTTCTCCCAGGCACGCGTTATAAAGAGCAATTAGCCCGCATGGGTATGCATCGTTGTGATCCTTCAAGCCTAGGTAATGAAGCCTTACCTACGGCTTGAGGGGAGGTGTTGGGGCTGGTTTATAAGCCCTGACCAGCCCATGTTTATTTTAGTTTTAGTATTAGTAAATATGCTTAGTTTGTAACTAGGCTATTCTTGTAAGTTTGTTAATATTCTGTTTTATATTCGGTTTAACAAAATCTTAGATTCTCTGAGATATTGTAGATAGAAAATCTAGCTTGAGTTAGATTAATCTGTTACATTTAGTAGTATATATGTATTGATAGATGGATGTGTTACGGTTGTACATTGATATCAAATATACAAGCATTCAAAATCCTTCTCTCTCGGTTACAGCACCTCAGTTACAACACTGAATACAACTCTAAATCCATTAGTTCTCCAAAGGATTTATAAAGTCCATTCAAGAAGTTGTGGCATTTTCTGGAAGTTGAAGCCTTTGCCACCCACTAAATTAAGATTTTGTAGACAGTGCAAGAGATTACATGAGACAACTGATACAAAGATGTATAATTCAACTAATTGCTCTAACCAAATCTGGAAGGATAGAAACTTTCCACCTTCATGATATGATGTGGGTGTGCTTGCACCAAGGCGAGAGATGAATATTTCTTGTAAATGTATATGTTTTATACTTACTTACGATTTTTTATGTGTGACAAACTAAATACCGAGTCGGCCTTATACTCAGCAAAGACTTTCCCGTGGAATTCGCTTTGACAATAACAGATCGCACCTTGTGCTTGCAACATTTGTCATTTGTGCGCTGCTGGGTTGTTAAGATATGGCGCAAATGTCTCTCTATTTAAGTGGTAGTTACGGTTATGTATATGTTTTCTATAGGTAATTAATTCTAGTATTTAGGAGATACTGATATTCATGTGTATATAAGCATTGTATAGACCTAGTATACGGGTGTGCTTTTTGGTATTAAAACAGTGATACTTCATACGACAATTCACCCTTTTAGAGAGCGACTAGTGAGTTAAGTGGTTCATTATTTCTAGGTTAGTTACGATCAATCTAAGAGTGTTAGATTGTAGTATGATTGTTCAAGGTGTTGAACAGATCATGAAAGAAGTTTTTCATGTTGTTAATAATATTTAGTGGCTGAGTTTTCTTCTACATCTTTGTTATGTTTATTCCATATCTGAGTTTGACGCTCAGATCTGAACTTAGCTTTCTGGGTAACCAAGATACGAACTTACAAGTGGTATCAGAGCAGGAATACCTTCGCACGAGGCCAACACTTCAAGGTAGATCTTGAAAATGAGTTCGTACTTCGTCAAAGCACCAAATTAATGCTAACAGGAAAATTGTAGGGAAAAACTATATACAAAAAGGATAAAACAATAAACTAATCCTACAACTCTACTACGGGTAGCAAACAATTCCCGGTCGGAGTATAGCTTGAGAAAATTACGACCGAGAGTATCGAACCCAAGGGACTTATAGAAAACTAGTTCTAATCCCGGTAATTACCTATTCTATAATAAAGGGGGAATGTAAATGACAAATAATTGACTAAAATCCTAACTAAATGCAAGGTTTGGGATTACATCAACCTAAGTACCAATATGATCACGTAATGCAACTTCAAGACTCGAACTTAACCAACCAACATGAATGCGCCGGACATCATGCCAGATACCAGATGCACGACACATTCAAAGACGTTGAATGTGCTGGACATAGGAGACCCGGCAGTACACCCGGCATGTTCAAATTTTAAATGCCACTCTCTTGCTCCAAGTAGGAATACAAGAAACTCATCACCTATTTTTGAATCGAGCAAATCATGCCACAAAACGAACAAGATAATGGGAGAAGATGGGTTAATTCATAATCTTAAGTCTTGCTCCCACTGAGGCGCAAAAGACAACGTTAAAGACCACTAAGGTTTGTCTAACCTATTCTACTCTTGGACTTTTCTTCCATAAGTAAAATTTGCATAAAGAGAATGAGTGATCAACTAATTCACTTGCAATAAGAACCAATATCTTAATGAACGCTTGAAATTGTAATAAAATAATCATATTGTTACAAGGAAGAGTATTCATCCCTAACCAAAAACTAGGAAGGATTCCTACTTCACCATCCATTCAAATAAAGAAGAAATACATAAGGGAGAATGAGATTGGTCATAGCCTTAACCCTGACAAAGATCTTCTCTTCTTCTTCGTGGATGGATCCGTAGAAATGCCTTGGACACTAACAATGGAATGAGAGCGGAATTTAAGTATGAATGGGGTGTTATGGTATGTTGAAGTGTAAGAATTGATGCAGACTCTTGGCCTATTTATAAGCCTCAATCGTGCCTTTGCCGGGCGTCGTGCCGGATCAGGAGTAGCCGACACATGTGAAAAATGTGTCAACTGTTTAACGGTCAAAACCATCAAATCTGCGGGAAAAGGTACCTGTGCCGAACAAGATACGCCCGGCACCATACCCGACACCAGCCAAATTACCAATGGTCAATAACTGCCATCGTTTGGTCAGCCATGGCGACTCTTCACTTGTGCCGGATGGAATGTACCTGGCATATTGTCCGGCAAAGCCTCTTTTCTGCTCTATGCTTGTGCTCTGCAGGAGTTACCCGACCTCAAGTCTGGCATCTAGGTCAGAAATGATTTCCTTGTACGAAAAACATGTAAAAACATAAATCTGAACAAATAATAGACTTTATATGAAATATAACATAAATACTAACTATTTAACCTTATTCAGACTAAATTTTTTTTTATAAATCTAGTACATAAAATATGATAAGTCTGCGCCTTATCAATTAACAAAGCGGAATTACGCCAGATGGTGCGAGCAGATGGAGGCATAACTGATGTCCGTCGACTACAAAGTTTGCAAAGTGGTTACAAAAGGAGATTTCAAGCTACCTGTTGTTGTAGAAGGGTGTTCCCAGGATAAGCCTGAGGAACAATGGACAGAGGATGATGAAAAGTCGCTTAGTAAAAATAAGCAAGCTTTAAGTATCCTTGTATCCTCTCTCTCTGATGAAGATCAGGGAAGAGTTCTTGGCATTCAGACAGCAAAAGGGGTATGGGATTTTCTCAAAATCGCATATCAAGGGACTGAGTCTATTCGGAAGGCGAAAGAAAAGCAGTTCAAAAGAGAGTTTAACAATTTCAAAATGACTGAAGGAGAGACTATGGTCTCAGCCATTGAAAGATTTAACCAAATTTTGATTGACATCAAAACTGTAGGTGCTTCGCTTACAAACGAACAGATCAATGAAAGATTTTGGAGTCACTTGCTAAAGACTGGTTAAATTATACGTCCATGCTGGAAAAGATGGATAAAGTATCTTCTATATCTTTTGAAGAGTTGTGCTCTGACCTAATTGTCCACAAAAGCAAAATGAAAGAGCAGACACTTGAAGGAGTTTCAATTGAAAGAAAGGATCTTGCTTTGAAGGCTAAGAAAGTATCGGAACATCATGACTGGGATTTGGATGATGACTTCGATATAGAGATGAATTTGTTGGCTCAAGGTTTAAAGAGAATATTGAACAGGAAAAGAGGTGGATATCAAGGAGCTAATAGTAACCGCCGAGAACTTGATGTTAGCAAAACTGAGTGCTTTCGGTGTCACAAGTTGGGGCATATGATAATAGACTGCCCTTTGTTGTCCAAACCACCTCAATACAGAAATCGAGACACTCGCATGGCTGCAGCGGTGTGGGGAGAAGAAGAGGACGAACCTGAGCAAACTGAGAAGGTGGAGGCTCACTACTGCATGACGGCAATTCATCGGTCACATACTGATGAACTATCCTATGATGAGTCTATGTGTTTAGTTGCGAAAGATAAAGAGCATCATTCTCTTGTGGGAGAACAGGTAAGTATTCAAAACTTAGGCAACTTTTTTAAGGAGTCATCTAAAGACCAAAATTTTGATGCTTTACGAGCGGCTCTTTTGGAGAATGATCATCTAAAAGTGAAACTTGCCAAAGCAATTAGGGAGAATGGTCAACTAATACAACTTGAGTAGAAGTAATTGAGTTAAAAGAGAAAAATAGGAACTCGCTGGGAAATTAGTATAAAAATCTTCTAAAATTTTGCAGTCTACGTTTACTTCATCAGTTAAGAGTAAGTTAAGTTCCATTCCTGAGTGGGCAGAAAAAGAAATTCAACTGCTCAAAGCCGATAACAAATGGACAATGCTGACCTCCAGAAACAGTGTGATACTCTAGATAGGAGGTTGAACATTATTAATTTAGAAAACCCATCATGGTACATAGGGAAAATTAGGCTAATGAGATTGTTAGAAAACCAAATCAAAATCAAAGTGGTTTAGGTTTTCTTGGAGTTGAAACAAACCTCAAACCTCGGAAACAGTATACACATGTTAAGTCCACATCAAGAAGGTTTCCTTCGACGCATGTTTCATCAATAGAGTGTAGTTATTGTCACAATCTTGGACATCACATAAATTCATGTTTTAAGTTACAGTGAAAGAATGCTAGGGATACTAATTCTCATACTGTCAGATATGCAAATATGTATTCCCGTCGACCCAAACAGCAATGGGTCCCTAAACGCTACTGATCTCTTTTTATTGTGTCCTAGGACTATGCTAACGGAGCTAATTTATGGCTCATGGACAGCGGGTGTTCTCGACATATGACCGGAGACCATACCTTGTTTCAAGAAATAGAAGGACTACATGGAGGTTTTGTAACGTTTGGAAATAATGGGAAGGGACAGATCATTGCTATAGACACAATGGGAAATCAAGCAGGTGTTGAAGATGTTTGCCTAGTGGATGGCCTGGAGCACAATCTACTGAGTGTGTCACAAATGTGCGACAAAGGACCATCCTCTATTACTTTTGATTCCTATGGCTTCATCGTCACAGATATAGCCACTGGTGCACCGCTTCTACAAGGATATCGAAGGGGTAACCTATATTTGGTGGATGTGGATGATCAAAACCTGGATCCCACATGCTTAACTATTTCCATAGACAGTGCAAATTTGTGGCATCATCGACTTGGCCATGCTCACACTCGGTTGATTGACAAGCTCCGCACACAACACTTAGTTGAAGGACTCCCATCATCTGCACTTCATGAGGATAGTCCATGTGGGGCGTGTCTGTTGAATAAACAAACTCGGTAAGCTCACATCCCAAAAGCTGTTGTATCCACGACAACTGTTTTGGAACGTGTACACATGGATTTGGTAGGACCCATGCGAACAATGACTTGAGCTGGGAAGCAGTACATCTTCGTCATTGTTGTTGATTTTTCAAGGTTCACCAGGATATATTTGCTTCACAGTAAATCGGATACATTTGATTTGTTCAAAGGTTTCTGTATTCAAATACAGCGTCAACTAGGTTTACTTCTGCGCACCATTCGGTCTGATAATGGTACAGAGTTTGTCAATCAGCAGTTCCGTCAGTTTTGCACTGATCAAGGTATCACTCACACTTTCTCGGCACCTCAAACGCCACAGCAAAATGGAGTCATGGAAAGGAAAAATCATACTTTAGTGAAAATGGCATGTACTATACTAAACGCTAGTGGGTTAGCACCTAGTTTCTGGGGAGAAGCAATCAATACAGCGTGCTACATCTTAAACCGTGCATTTATCCGGCCTATACTGAATCAAACTCCATACCAGCTGGTAAAAGGAAGACCTCCGTCTATCAGACATTTCAAAGTATTTGGGTGTCGGTGTTTCATTCTGAACAATGGTAAGCAGAGTAGTGGAAAATTCGACACTAGAGGGGATGAAGGAGTTCTTCTGGCTATTCTGCTACTAGTAAGGCATATAGAGTGTTGAACAAACGAACACTTATTGTGGAAGAATCGATCTATGTTCGGTTTGATGAAACCAACTTTGGGTCTCGTAATCCACAGAATATTGGCTCCGAATTGAGTTTTGATGATTCTGATTACTCAGATTCTGATACTGTATTACCCTCTCCCCAGGTTTCTCCACATACCTCTCAGACAAGTTCAAATTCTGGTTCATCATCTACTTCACAATCGACATCCGGGGCTCCTGATAATTCCTCTATGCAAGTTTAGTCTTCCACTAATTCGGATCGTGCAACAGACTCTGCTAATGCTCCCAGTTCTCCATCACTTGATGCTGATGCACCACCTGTCATTCCACCTCGGCGGGCTCCTGGTGTTACTCTTGACAACCTTCTCTCGCACTTAAACTCAGGACGAGTGACTTGCAATTCACTTCGGAACTACTGCGCACATGAAGGGTTTATTTCTAGTATCGAACCCCGTAATATAAAAGAAGCTTTCACTGATTCTGATTGGATTCACGCTATGCAGGAAGAACTTAATGAGTTTGTCCAAAATGATGTCTGGACTCTGGTTCCGCGACCTAGTCACAAGGAGGTTATTGGCACTTGTTGGGTTTATCGAAATAAACTCGATGCAGACGTTCATGTTGCTTGTAACAAAGCACGGTTGGTTGTTCAAGGATACAATCAACGGGAAGGAATTAACTACGATGAGACTTATGCTCCTGTTGCACGATTAGAAGTCATTCGCATGTTGATTGCCTTTGCTGCGCATAAGGATTTTCCCTATACCAAATGGACGTTAAATGCGCATTTCTGAATGGTTATATTGATAAGGAGGTATATGTGGATCAACCGCCTGGTTTTGCTGACCAGTCCAGACCTGACGATGTCTATTTACTCAAGAAATCTGTTCACGGGTTAAAACAAGCCCCTCAGGTCTGGTATGCACGTCTTACGTCTTATTTATTGCAGCAGGGTTTTTCTCGTGGTAAGGTGGACAATACTCTCTTTTTAAAGTTTCATGGCCCAGACTTTCTGTTGGTTCAGATATATGTGGATATATGATATCGTGTTTGGATCTTCTTGCTCTGACTTATCCAAATCTTTTGAAACTGTGATGACAAATGAATTTTCGATGAGCAGTATAGGGAACTCACGTTTTTCTTAGGTCTACAGATACGCCAAACTAAGACACATACTTTTCTTTGGCAAGGGAAATATGCTACTGAACTAATGACCAAATTTGGGTTCGAATCTGCCAAGTCTCTACCTACTCTTATGTCTAGTGTTATCAAACTTGGTTCAGAAACCCATGCTGAACCTACTGATCCTACAACGTATCGGGAAATGATTGGCTCACTCATGTATCTTACTGCCAGCAGACCAGACCTTCTTTATAACGTCTGTTACTGTGCTCGGTTTCAGGCTGACCCTTGGGTTCCCCATCTTCAAGCGGTGAAACGCATCTTTCGCTACTTGAAAGGTACTACTAACCTTGGTTTGGTTTATCATGTAGGATCTTCCTTTACTCTCCAAGCATACACTGATGCTGACTTTGGCGGGTCTCTTACCGACCGAAAAAGTACATCCGGTTGCGCCTAGCTTTTGGGTACAAGCCTAGTGTCTTGGTTCTCTAAGAAGTAGTCCTCGGTTGCCTTGCCTACTACTGAAGCTGAGTACATAGCCGCTGCTGCTTGTTGTGCTCAAGTTCTCTGGCTTCAATTTCAACTTGATGACTATGAGATGCCACAATCACCAGTTCCAATCTGCTGCGACAATCAATCTACAATTGCCCTGTCCAAGAATCCTGTGCAACACTCCCGAACCAAACACATCGAGATACGTCATCATTTCCTTCGCGATCAAGTAGAAAAAGGGACGGTCGAGTTGCTGCATTGTTCCTCAGATTAACAATTAGCGGATATCTTCACGAAACGTCTTCCCCGTGAAATTTTTGATCGCCTCAGTCTTGCACTGGGCATGGTTAACATTGATTAAGGTCCAATTCTTTTATTTATCGTAATCTTTTGCTCTTTTTTATCTTTCTGAAATTAGTACGTAGGACTGAGTTGAGAGCTTCCAACACTTTATTTTTCTGTTCCGTGTTTTTTTTTATCTTCAAATGTGATTTTATTTTCGAGGAATGTTATGACATACTTTGTGGCTGATCTGGATCAATTATAAGAGGGAATATGTGTTATTTGTCTATTTTACAACATATTTACACAACTATTGCTAATATATATTTTTACCCCCACAAGAAACAAACTCGTGCCGGTACCACTACTCATATCCCCTAATAATCTCAACCATTTTTTTTCTGCTTGCACTACTTCCACACGCTAGTTAATTGTGTTTTCTGTCAGCCCTATACCCAGTTTACAGCTTTTATTTTCTATTTCTCTCTGTACCTTTTCTTCTTCTTCGCTCTCTCCTTGCTTTCGCGACATCTCTCTTTTCGCCATGGAAATCATCCCTTATGATCCACACTTTGCCCTTTAACAGCTTCTTGCTCTTTCCTCTCCCTTGTTCCTTGTTTCCTTAATTCCACCCAGAATCTACATTGACTCCACCCTCACCACTGTTGAGCCCGAATATCTCTGCCCTATAGCCATTATTCTCCCTCCACTCCATCTTGAAGCTCCACCTCCATCACCTCCTCCCGCTCCCAAGTCTTGTGCGGACGATTTTCCAGCCTGTGATGTTCCATTTGACGACCCCTTCTCTACTGAAAACCCTATGTCTCCTATTGCTTCTCCCGGCTCTTCTACTACAAATCCAACCTCACCTACATCTCCTGTGAGTTCTCTGGTTTCTCCATCACCACCCCCTAAAAACCGTCGGAAACGGTTCGTGTCTTCATCGGCCGCTTCGCTACGACGTCGACAGTCGCTTTGACCTCGCCGAGCTTTACGCACCCCGCCTGCTTCTTCTCCAACTCAGCCAGATTTGGTTTCGGACGAGGACGATATCCCATTGGCTACGCTACAACGCCGCAAACGCCGTGCCTCTCATGCAGTCTCCTCCTCCAAACGACGTCGGGGTATGTCACCCATTGCTTCGTCTTCCGCTACTGTTTTGGAAAGTTCAGTTGGTGATCACACCGCCACTACTGTGCATGACTCTACTTCTGATTGGTCGGGTAATTCGTTTCCTTATTATCCTTCATTTAAATTTGAAATCAAGAACGGTCACATTGTTATTGGTAAACGTATTAGTTGTGGTTGGTTGCGTAAAAATAAGCTCTCTATTGTGGCAAGTTGTTTATGCTCAAGGCTGGTCTACTTTTTTGAGTTGGGAACTCATGTCTACTGGGATGCTGTAAAAGAATTTTATCAGAATTTGTGTTTCGAGGATGATTATGCTGTTAAAAACTTAAAACTACTGTCAAGGGTGTAACTATTAAATTGTGTCCTGAACTTCTTGCTACAATTCTGGGTCTCCCTACTGAGGGAATTAAAACTTTATCTCGGGAGGTGAATACCATCGTTCCTGGTCAAAAAGATGAAGAAATGTTTGCTTTCTTTGGTATAGAACCTGAAACTTGAAAAATTCGTTCTGCCCCTCAAAGAATGTTGGATGTTATTGGACGTTTGTTGCACATGATAGTTTATCAGGGAATTGCTCCTCGGAATGATCAACATGGCACGGTCACGTTTTTGGATGTTTGTCTCATGTGGTGTCTCATTCAGGAACTTCTCATCAGTTTATCTATCTTCATGTTCTTCCACATGCACCATGCTATCACCCAGTGTACTTCATCTTTGCCCTATGGATCTTGGCTTACGAAAGTTTTTGAGTACTATGTTATGGACCTTAATGACTACTCTACTAAAGTCATGGATCACAATCATGAAATGTCCAACACAACTTTGGCCAAGATGGGGCTTGGCCTGGTAGGGAACTGGTGGGTTGTGAAACATCTTCCGAAGATCAACACTGTTGTGCCTCATCTCCTTTCCTCAGTGCCTGATCAGCTGAAGGAGATCCTTGACTGCTAAAAGGAGATGGAGACTCGTTTGGTGAAGTTAGAGAAACATTTGGGGGTGCGTCGGTGATTGTTGCTGATAAATTCTTCGGTTTTGCTTCTTGCTACTTTCTGCTTCCTAAAACAACTTTCCAGTTTGATGTCCTGCCACTTTCAGCCACACTTTTACAACTTTTTGTCTTGCTATCGTTTGCTAATAGTCGTGTTTTTTGCTGTGTGATGACTGATGATCTATCTTTCTGCCATTATGATTGTATAAAATGTCACTCGGTTCGTTATGCATTTTTGTTTACATTTCGGGAGCTATTAGTTCGTACCATTTTTGTTGATTGCGCAAAAGGGGGAAGGATTATGGTGAATTCCTCGATTGGCTTTAATTATGTTCCTAGTTGGAGACCTCTCTTATCTTCAGGGGGAATTCCACACTTCAGGGGGAACTCCACGTTTCAGGGGGAACACGCTCTGTTTTCTATGATTCACCATATTTGGTTTGCACACATCAAAAAAGGGGGAAACTGTAAATGTATATGTTTTATACTTACTTAGGATTTTTGATGTGTAACAAACTAAATACCGAGTCGGCCTTATACTCAGTAAAGACTCTCCCGTGGAATTCGCTTTGATAGTAACAGATCGCACCTTGTGCTTGCAACATTTGTGCGCTGTGGGTTGTTAAGATATGGCGCAAATATTTCTCTATTTAAGTGGTAGTTACGGTTATGTATATATTTTCTATAGGTAATTAATTCTAGTATTTAGGAAATACGGATATTCATGTGTATATAAGCATTGTATAGACCTAGTATACGGGTGTGCTTTTGGGTTTTAAAACAGTGATACTTCATACGACAATTCACCCTTTTAGAGAGTGACTAGTGAGTTAAGTTGTTCATTGTTTCTAGGTTAGTTACGATCAATCTAAGAGTGTTAGATTGTAGTGTGATTGTTCAAGGTGTTGAACAGATCAGGTGAGAAGTTTTTCATGCTGTTAATAATATTTAGTAGCTGAGTTTTCTTCTACATCTTTGTTACGTTTATTCCATCTCTGAGTTTGACGCTCAGATCTTAACTGAGTTTTCTAGGTAATCAAGAATTCAAGATACGAACTTACATTTCTTCCATGTGTATTTGAGCGAGATGAAGGTTTAACAGGTGAAACGTAATACCAGCATGAGATCAGGTACAACCATACATCGATTAGCTATATATGCATCCTGCTCATAATTCAAGTATAAACTTTGATTATGAAACAATGGAGATTGTGCTCATGTTAGATCGTCAGTGGTTTTCAATTCACTTCACTTCTAAATTTTATTTGAAAAATTGGTCCACTACTTCCAAGTTCTAGATTTGCAAGGGGACACAATGCATGCTTTTCCGACAAAGAGCCAGAGATTGCAAACATTGTTCATCTTAAATATCTAAGCTTGAAGGATACCAGTTTTAAACACGTTTGACCTTTGATGAACACTTAGGCACCGTTCGGCAAAAGCACCAAAAGTTGTGTTTGGAATGGAACAAAGACACATTTGAGTTGTATAGGTTCCAAACGCATCTACATGCAGGGATGGAATTTTTATGAAGTTATGCCTCTTACAAAATTTGAAGACATTGATCAACTTAGATCCTCACCCATTCAGGATAAATGTGCATGCATTGAATAAATTGACTATACATGGTTTCATCCACTGATGATATTACTACTGATATTGATTTTGATGTCCCTGGGAAACAAATAAACTATGGTGGGGTTCCCACTTCCCACTAGCATGGGCTAGCAACATCTCAAAAAATGGACTCAAGAAGCGAATCAATGTTGTTATTACTGGTATGACGCTGGATATACGTACGGAGCCACATTTGTTTGATCAGTTTTCCCAATCCCATGATGGCAAGATTGATTTAGCCAAATGTCAACTAACGTACCCTTGAAAAGGAACATAAGTTGAACATTTTGGTTTTTCCATCCAGACTATTTGTTTTAGTGCTTTATCCTCCAGCGACAACAGTGATCGCTTGGGTGTTACTAGTCTCTTGTCACACTATTAACTAAGGAGTATATATAAGAATCTTCCATTAGCAATTATGTCATTGAGTGGAGTACTTGAAAGTGAATTTACGGAAGCTAGCTATTGCAGAAACCTGACCGATGCTTGGGCTATGTTCTGTTTCAAAAAAGATAATAAGGCTATGTTCTTGCGATGAAGTTTTCTAGTGGAGCTCATGAAGATTGTTTGGAATGCTACCTAGGTTAGCGTTTGATCTAAAGTACAAATATCAGTCTGCAATATTCATTTAGATTTAGGTCGAAGCTTCACCCAAAACCCACTTCTCTTTTTATCAAGTGACCTGGCCATTCTATAGAAAAACAAAAACAAAAAACGCATTGGATTTGGATTTGTGATCTTAAAACCTATTACTGAATTTCAATAGCCATTCTGCAAAAAGTTCTAAGACCATGTCAAATCTCATCAACAAACACTTCTATATAGAAAGAAAAATAAACAAATCCAACTATCCAATCAAGCACAAAAAGGCCACATATATTTCATTGCCCTCGCACTTCATCACAACCATATTAACTCATGCATGTTCAAAGCCATGCCCAGCCATCTTCATCTAATAACCTAAGGTGGCTTTTTTTTCTTTTTGCAGTCCCCTCTCTTTCCAATAAAAAAAAAAAGACCCTGTCTATCCCATAAAAACTCGTAACATAATAAACAGAATGGGAATCCTCACAGAATGATACACCAAAAGACTAAGAATGGTAGTAGGAACTGAGAATTTGGAGGAGAAAGCAACCATCGGATCCAACCCGAAGAAGAAAGTATTATTCTTGAATAGTACACAGATGAAGGTCATTTCTCTGCCCAAATATATCACTAATCCCTTCCCAGCTACCTTTCTCTCTTGTTTCCCAGTACCCTCCACTGTACTTGAAACATCCATCCTCATCCTTCTCAAACCATCTTGGTTGCCACCCACTCTCTTGTACTCTCCTTGCCTGCATTATCAAACACCAATTGAGCTCATACTTTCTATCTAAGGCATACAAAATATGACACGTGACAATTAATCAAGAGTTGTTCAAGTAAAAACTGGCCTGTCTCTGAAGCTGCTCAAGTCTAAGTTTCTCAGTGTTAGCCAGCTCGTACTCTCCATTCTCCAAGTGCCTCTGATCCGGTCTAAGCCTTGAATCAGTAGGTGGGAGATTCTCTTTCAGTCCAGGGGTTAGTTCGTTCAAGGAAATAGCAAACGATGTCAGATTGTATCTGGTTTTTGTAGGTGTTTTGTCCCTCTCCCATAGCAGTACCGCCTCGCTCATAGGATCATACCCCTTTGGCTTTTCAGTTGGGTCACCCAACACATAGTACATCGCCTCATCCCACTTCCCCATCAACATTGCTACCTTTTCTCCTGTCCGGTTATCTTGAACAAACCCATGAACCTACGAAAGAAAAATTCCTATCACATGCAAAATATGATCATGCGAATTCATCATCCTCTCTGTACATTACAAGTTGTACCTGGTGTGGGTTTCGGTCTATTATAGATTGTTCCTTGAACTTGAGCTTGCAAGAGTAGTTTCCACTGCCTTTGATTCTCATGGTTCCATAGTGGTCACAGTATATTTTACCAACTATGATGTTGTATATGGAGGTGGTGACTTTGCTCCATTGGAAGGTTTCGCCATCTTCAAACTGAAGAGTTAGAGCACCCACTGGGTCAAGTTGGATTGAGCGTCCCCAGAACTTACCCTTGAGATTGGAATCTGCCCAGAATTTCCATCCTCGTCCTTCACAATGGCACGCAACTACCGTCGGGTGATGACTCACCTGAATGAAAGATACATACTGTTAATTTTCATCCAAAATGATAAATCCAACCAAATCCTTTTCCGAAGCTTTCAACTTTCAAACATAGCGAAGCATTTTTCCAATAGTAGTAGTAGTACCTTTTCTGAGAAGAAGCGAAGACCTTTATCAGGGTAATCAGCCTCATAGGTCTCTCCAAGGAGAGGATTGAAAGGCTTGCACTGTCGACCTTCTGTCGATGCATAGCCAGATACAGCAAAAGCAGCCACATTTAGGATTCGCATCAAGTCATTTCCCTGAAAGTAATAGCCAAAATTTGTACTATGACGTATACTTCGTATACTTTCAAACAGATGAATTGTACAGCAGCAGCACTGAACAAGACGACAGAATATCAGACCTCCTAGATTAAGAAGCTAGAAATTGCTTGTTGAGAGTTACCATTTTTCCCCACTCATGGGCCTGGTCAACCAAGTAAGAATATTCCAAGTCTTCAAAACATTTTTGCAGAGAAGAAAGAGGCTCGTTGAAGTATACAGGAAGGCAGACACCAGAGAGGTCCTTTCCAATGTTATCCTTGATAATAGACCATAAACCAACAGGCATTTCCTTCTCTTTTGGTTCCGGGAGGCTATCCCTTCTTTGGACACGTGGATACTCAATTGGTTTTATACCTATCTGAAGAAGCTCTCGTGAATGATCAGAGAACGAAGAGCCTTTCTCGAGCATTATGGAGCTACAAGCATTAGAATCCCTCCCTTTATAGGAAGCACTTCTCAGAAACTCGGATGATAGGTAGTCATTTGTATCGAAGTAAACTCCATCTTCTTCATCAGTTTCAGCATAAGCACCATCTTGACTTTCATTCTCCCCATCTGTATCGGTTCCACTGCCCTCCGACATGATTGAGTAAAAATCTGATGCGTGACATGGTTGCCAATGATCAGGAACATAATTTGATACAAGGACGTAAGCTTCAGTGATAATAACCGGTGATGACAAGAACACTCTCATACAACAAAGACACTCAAAGACACTAACCACTGAATCTTCTGTTGTCATTTCCACAGCAAGAGTCTCTTCCCTTTGTTTCATCCACTACTGTAGCCTCCAACTCTATCTTCTCTGACTATAAATTTAAACAAAAAGGAAAAGCAACATCTTTATCAACTGTTGATCACCCTATCTTTATTTCTATAACAAGACAGCTAAACACATTTGACATGTCCAATAGAATAGGCCTTCAAAGTGATACAATTAACATTGTCTTTAACACATACTATAATGAACTCAAGTGGCTTATCTAGAAATACATATATATGTAGGGAGAGGTAGAAGATACCTCCAACAGTCTCAAAGTATCCATCAAGTCCATATGCTTCTTTTGCAGGGTTCTAAACTGATTCTGCAACTCAGACACTTCCAACAGCATGATAGATTCGCAGTCTTTGATTATAGTCTCCCCAATGCCTTCTTGCAGCAACCTCAGTCTCAGCTTCTCCGTTGATACAGCAATTTCCTCAAGAGGAGCAACTTCATTGCTTGGTAGAGCTTTGGGGAAAACATCCTTAGCAGCTAGCAGTGCCTCTATCCAGGCTGCTCTGTCATCCTTTGAGACACACCGTAAGTGAAGAGTCTTTGTTCCTGAGAATATGCTTAGCCTTTTATCATCGGATTTGCTGGCTCGAACTGACGAAATCTGTGTTATAATAGTTCAAGTTTAGAAACTATGTCAGCAGATAGTTCAAGTTTAGAAACTATGTCAGCAGATAGTTCAAGTTTAGAAACTATGTCAGCAGTAATAACCCAAGGCTGCTCCAATTATTGGCAGAAGAGAAGATAAGCCTTTGGCTTCCCATAGAGAATGAAACATAGATCTTTTGGTGCTCCTGTCAATCTTTAAACTACTACAAACTCTAAATATCCAAGGTGCTGTCCATTCTCACAATAGAAAGCATCTTCTTTTCCCTCAGATGAGCGTAGAATTTTTCCATGTATATTTCCTTATTTGAATTTGTTACTTTGATTATTCTCCATTTCCAAACGGAATGTTAAGTAAACAGGACAGGATCAAAGCAAAGTAAAAGCACCAATCACATTTAATACCCATATACCAGCGATCTGGACCCCCTAGCCCGCCATAGCTAGTAGAAAGTTAAAAGTCGGACAACTTCAAATCACTCAAGACCAACAATTGAATTCTAGCCAAAGAGTCCATACTCAAACGATAACCCATAACACAGCCAAGAGAACAAAAGAAAATAAAATTACGCTTAAAATCTCCAAAATACAAGGGGGAAGGGGAAAAAAAGAAAAAGAAAGAAACAGACTTCCATATACCTTCAATTGCACTTCACCAAACGGCTTCCCCTGCTTAGCAGAAACACTTAACCGGTTATGCCCCCAACTGTTCTTCCTCATGTACTTAATACTCTCCTCCCCGATAACCTTCACACCATTCTTCTCTCTCTTAGGGCTCATCAGTATCCTATCAGTACCATGAACTTTGTAGTAAGAAAGCACCCCATCTTCAAGAACAAACCACCTCGACTTCCACCCCTTACCATAGTTGACCCATTTGTACAGGATCCCAGCCACCGCCTCACCTGCCGCAGCAGAGGGTCCGCTAGTACCGGCGTGGACTCTCGAACTCCTTCCGTCTGTTAAGACATCTTCCGCCTCGTGATGCAAGACCAGTTGGTCCAACCCAGTGGGCCCCTCTCCACTCACTTGAGCTGCTGAGTAACTGTGTCTGGAGTAGTAGCTCACATTCTTCGACAATAACCCTTTGCTATCCGGCGCTAATTGGCACTGCCCGCCGCCGCCACTTTGTTGATGCGATGAGATCACGTTTGCGCTCTTTTCTCGATCGATTGAGACCGGAGCAATGCAGCACAAAGGATTCATGCCTTATGGACTAGTATTTTTACGTTTATCCTATTCCCTTTTTTGTGGGGTAATATCGGAGAGTAATCGGGTGGATCAAGCTCGAGAGGAGGTTAAAACGAAGACCCAGTGACGGAATGAAGAGATCAAGCTAGCTACATTTGAACCTTCCTTCAATGTCTATATCGATGGGGTAGACAGAGAGAAACCACCAAAAGTGGAAGTGGGTGGGGCCAAAGCAATCAAATTTTGCTGCTGCAACCCTCTAGCCGTTTCTTTCTCTCTCACGCTCACTGGCTGGCAGATAAAGGGGAAATAAGATTTCCAGTAAGAGAAAGAGCCAGTGGGCGGTGGCGCAGTGAAGTAAAATGGCATTAGCTGGCAAGAGGGATGCGGATGGAAAGAATCTCCCTCACAGAGGGAGAGAGAAAGCGAAAGGGCGGAGTTATGATAAATCCTTTAGAAACGGGTGAGTTGGCTTTGGAGTAAACCGGGGAACTCGAACGGGTGGGATTGGGGATCGAATCAATGCAAGTTAAGCAGTGGAGGAGGGAAGTAGAAGGATGCCGGTGATGATGATGGAGATGGGTGCGGAGGGAGGGTGAAGAAGCACAGATCAAAAATTTAATTCACTGAAGCAGGAGGGAGAGAAAATGCAATACAAACGCATTAGCATTAAAGAAGGAGGAGAGAGATGGTTGTAGACTTGTAGTAGGGGATTAAAGCACTGGGTCGGAGGTGTAGTGTAGGACTAGGAAGTAGCAGGAGCAAGGCCATGGGGTAGCCCAACCTTTACATCAGTGAATAAATTAAAAAATGTTGTTGTCATGGATTTCATCTATACTGGTTAAAAATCGTGAAGGAGAAAAAATGTGTTAGAAAACTTAGGTAAATAAAATAGAGATTTTAAGAGAATATAATAAAGTAATATTTTCTCTGTTAATTAATAACTGTCGTTTTAGATAGTGATTTTTGTTTAAAAATATCTGTCATTCTAGCATTTTGACACATCTTTTTCCACTATTAACCCTACTATTCAGTACAAAAGTAATTATTATCTAGATAGAAAAGTAAAAAGTAGGGTTACATGCGTCATTTTTCTACTTTCCTTAATAAGTGTGCAAGTTTTTACAATGACAGATATTGTTGAACGGAGGGAGTATTTGTTAATGTGTAGAATCTATTTTCTTTATTGTGGACGCCCCATTCTTTTGATGATTGAAACTGACAACTGATCAGCTGAAATTAGTAAAAGTAGAGATAAAAAAATAGATAAGAGAAAATGTAAAAAAGTTGATATGATCATTGATATATGTGACGTATAGAGAGAAAAAAAATGAGATGATCAAATTGATAATGTTTTAAAATGATGGGGCCTTAATATCTTTCTTTAGGGTCAATTGTCCATTCATGCCAACTTATGGGGCGTTTGTTTTCGGTGATGAGGTGAGTGATTATGATTAAGTTTGATGCTGGTTATTTATGAGTTTTTTTATTTTGGGTAAAAAAATATTGGATTATCCTAAAACCCTCTCATTTTATTTTTCATCTTATGAAGTTATATACTCTAGTTTTAGAGACTTTTTTTTTTACCCAAAATGTATTGTGGGCTTGTCCAACTATTATGACGGACCCATATCATTAGGAAACTACGCACATATGTACCAATATTTCATAAGGTTATTATAATTTTACAAATAAATAAGAGAAGGAGGCTCAAAAATTTAATTGTTTGAGAAATTTCACTATATACCCCTAAAATTTGTTGTAATTCACAATATACCTTTTTTTAAACCTTGTCACAAGATACCGCTAAAATCTTTCGAAATTCACAAAATGCCCCTTTTTCATAAAGTCTGTCAACTCCTCCGTTAACCCCACCAGGAAAATGACATTTTGCCCCTTCCTCTGTTTAACCCTTATTTGTACTATTCCTGTAAAATTATTGTTTTATGTTTCCCTCTTTTCTTCCTCAAACCCGCACCGAAAAATCCCGAATATAAACTGCCTATCACTTGTATTCCAATAGAAGAAGAACCCTAGATCTCGCTATCCCTTAAAAAGGGTGCTCTTGCCGAAATCGATGAGATGGCGTAAAACCCTAAATTAAACCCATATCTAGTCGAGAAGCCATTTGTGTGGTTAGGTGTCACTCGTTGAGGCACCATGGTCACGTGAAGAATACTTGTAACACCCCGGATTTTAGACCACCTAAACTCAGGACAATGCAGCGGAAGACTTACAAACTCTACCCGAGGTGCTACCGTCATACTTACCTACTAGTGAGTGTTAAGGCTAACTACCACTACTAAACCAAATTAAGTTAAACTCTTATATATATGTGCTCAAAGTCTAACCACGACTTTAAATAACTTATACATCCAAAATCATCTGTCAACCTTCACTAACACCAACTAACAACTTTTTTCATAGCTAGTCATTAACTTATAACGTCATTACTAGCTTACACAAAGAGTGTAAACCTATTACTGAAGTACTTTGTGGGAATAATTACATCACCCTCTAACTTCAGTCTTTAGTCCTCTTTAGCTCCACTCTCTCATGCAGCTTCATGACTAGGGACAAACACCGTCATTTCCTGTACATATGGTCAGTCATACAATCACGGAGAAAAGACCACATGGCATAACACCAAAATCGGCAACGCTCAGTAACTCCCATCACAACATGAAAAGTAGTACATTTTACCTCGTAAAACTCCAAGAATACATAATCACAGCAATAAAGAGAATAGCACAACCATACAAAAGGTTAACACATAACATCACAGAATAGCACCATCTGTTGCTTACCTTAGCATAAGGTGCATTAATAATCATTCAAGATATTACAAAATATCACTCACCAAAATAATCATTATCAAACAGTAGGATACATAGCCAATGTCAAGATCCACCTAGTACAACATTCAACATCATAATACAATTTCCACCTGTCTTTGGGCAATCGGTCTTTTGACATAGAGCACTAACACTCTCGACCCCTAGGATAATTCACCTCAGATAACTCATCCACCTTAGATAACTCATCCACCTCAGCCCATGCCCTTGAGTGTGCACACCACTTATGAATCATCAGTCCATATAGTAGATCATGATGGCTTATCTCCAATACATTGGTAGGAGCAATAATAAAAGATCCCAATACATTGGTAGGGGCAAATCTTGGTAAACTCTAATACAATGGTACGAGTAATATTTCATAAACACATGATTAATCACCACATAAAGTCAATATAATCACAACAGTAACCGCTGGACAGAAATAGCATCACAACAGTAAACATCATTGTCCCATAGTAAACACCTGCACACTTAAGTGCATCTCAACAGAAACACCAAATTCATCAAGCCAAGTAATCATCCAGCTTCATATAACCAATACAAACCTTAATTGTCATTAAGACACAAGATAATCAAACCATACAAGCTATCCCATTCTCGACTGTCAAAATAACAACAAAGAATGCTTATGGGTTTATAGTTGATTTGCAAGGTAACTACCTAGAGGATTAGCCATATTTTTACCAATTGGTTAGGCACTTCCATGCCCTTACTTTCATATCAATAAAGCACAAGTTATAGCACCACAAAATATCAGTATAACCAGACATAGCAATTGCTGGACAGAAACAACACAAAACAACATTTACAATTGTAACAATTTGTACACTTATGTGCATTCAAGCAATGTCAATAAGTTTCACTTGAACCAAGTTGTCAACCAGCTTCTTATAATCAATATAAACTCAATTGATCACTAAAACACAGATGAATCAACTCATACAAACACTTCCACACATGGTTGTACAAAACAACAACAATAATAATGACAATTTTACAACAAATTTCTTAGGTGACTTCCCTAGTGCTTTTAGCCATTCTTTCTTATTATTATACTCACCCAATACTTCCTATAAACCATATTTAATCAAGGATAACATACATTCAAGCTACTGACCTAAACAACAACAAAACTATCCATTGTCATTTAATAACAATCTTGCACTTTAACAACTTTCCCTTTTACAATTTGTGTAGTTGTGTTGTTTAACCTAATTTACCTCAACTAATTGATCATATACTTTTACCTAGACCTTATAAACCTTAATGAATCATTAAAATCGGAAGAAAAAATCTCCCACAAACACCTTTCAACTCGGTTGCAACAACAACAACAATGACTTTTATATTTTTGTACAACTTGTACATCTTAGCATATCTAGGCAATTCCATTAGATCTAATAAATCTAATTGTTCTCTTAGCTCAATATAAGATAGACCATCCTCAATGATCTACAAAATCCAAGAAAAACAACCTAAACTACTCCATAATCCAACCGAATTCATCTAGTACAACAACAACAACATTTTTTGAATAGATTTAAGTTTTCTTGTCATTCTAGCTTAAGAAATTCATGAAATCTGCATCCCATTTTTTCATGGAGGTTTATACACCTAAGAAGCTTACTTTCCCCAACAATTCAAGCTAAAAACTCAGAGAAAAACAATCCAAAACCTTAATATACAGAACCAAATTCAGCTAGAACAATAACAGCTACACTCTTGGACAGATCTGAATTCTCTTGCTATTCTAGCCTATGAAACTCATCAATTCTTCTTCCAAATTATCCATGGATGCTCACACACCCAAGTATCTTCTTTTACCCAGCAATTCCAGCCTAAACCATGGAGAAAAAACATTAAGAACTCGGCTACACAAAACCGATTTTTAACAAATTCTTAAAGCACATTTTTCTTGTCACTTTAACTTGCTCTTCTTGTCTAGCTTACTTCCTACGCCTAGCTATGAATGACAGTTAAACAGAGAGGTTTAAGCTCTAAGATCTATCTAAGTACAGGCTCAATCAATCAAGGAAAGACAGTAAGAAATCAGCTCCTTTTGAAACCGCAAAAACAACACTTAAGGAATCAGATGTGAAGGTGTGTTGTGTATGAAAGTTACCTGAGTCCTCCTAGACATTTTGGCTAGTTCTTTATAAGGTTTAAACAGCTAGAGCTTTCCTTTTCTTCCTCCTATCTTTTCTCAGCAATTGAACTTGTTTTCCTCCCTTAAATCTGGTAGAAAACAGCAGCTAGAACACACACTTGCTCTTGGTTTTTCCTTGTTGATTTTTGGTGTTTGATCTTCCTAACTTTGCTCTTCCTATTGTGTGTGAGTTTTACGTGAATGAAGAGGTAGAGGAGAGTCATGAGAGTGTGTGAAAATATGGAAAAATGACTCCTTATGTAGGCAAAATAATGACTTAATAATTAAGGCAACTAATTGGGTGATGACATTTGGCTAGTTTTGTCTTTGTTCTCGTTGGTTCATCTATGCTGATCAAATAAGATGGTGACGCCTAGCACCCAAGGCTGGAATGATGAGCTTTGAAGAGCCTTAATTGCTATAGGACAAAACTCATTAAGAGTAAATAGTAAAACAACGTTGTAAAACTAAATAGTGAAACTTAGTACTTTCATAGCATTACTTGCTTAATACGTAGGTTACTTAACATAGAATATCGATTAGCTAGTTATTTACATGAGAATAATGCTTTTAATACTCACATAATACAAGAAATCTAATTAATCCCCTTACTTATGCAAGTACACACCAAAAACACTTGCTAAAACATGCATTAACTCATGGCAATGTAAGAGCTTGTTTTTCCCTTATTTTGCTCTCTATTTTAGAGCCTTGTTTGGTATCCTAAAAACATGTTACATTTGATAATATTATAGCTAAATACCTTAGGTTATAATAGGCATAAAGAGAGGATAAAACTAACTAGTCATTACATGCACAATCTAGCACTAATTGTACATTGTACATTGTACATGTTAGGAGTTTCTATTTGTATAAGTTGGAATCTAATGACTCCTGTGGGAGGTAACATAGTTAATACAACATATTGGTGTTGTATAAACACATCCACATGCTTCTAACACTCAAGACCATAGTAAGTGACAATAAAAGGTGTATCTTTGGAGTTATGGTTTTCTAGGGTATTTCAATACTGGTGCTGAGAATTTGTTACCAGACTTCAATTTTGACCATACAATCGGTTGGAAACTGGCAACAACATTGGGAAGAAGGTCGGTAGTGTTGATGGTGGTGGACGCAGCCGATTTCGACAGCTCAATCCTGAAAAGGTAGCGAATTTAATCTTCAAAACTATCGACGAGTGTTATTCCAAATGAAAGGAAGGGAAATACGAATATGTACCAAGGGTGGTGCTGGTATTAACGATACTCGATCTGCTACTAAGCTTAATCTCCCCAATGAGATTGGAACATTGGATAAGATAGAGGGCGAGGGAAAGTGAGCGATACAGTGATGAGTGTGCATATGGTGGGTGCGGTGAGGGATTTGGGTGTGAAGAATTTCATGCTTGTCCACACTATGATCTTAGAAGACTCATGTGCTCCACATTCATTTCCACAACACCACTAGTAGATGTGTTAGTAGATGATTTTAGATTGTTTTGATATCTTTAATGGTTTGGATGGTCTTGACGTGGGTTGAAGAAATGAAGAGAAAATTAGACACAATCGGTCGAAGTTGATGAGAGAGAAGAGGGAAAGGGTAATTTTACAAGAATAGTAAAAAATAGGGTTAAACAAAGGCAAGGACAAAAATGTCATTTTCCAACTGGGGTTAACAGTGGAGTTGACGAACGTTACGAAAAGGGGCATTTGTGAATTTTAAAAGATTTTAGGGGTATCTTGTGACAAGGTTTAAAAAAGGGGTATATTATGAATTACGAAATATTTTAGGGGTATATATGATTTTTCCCTATTTGTTTTAATTGTTAATGTGAAATTGTATATATAGATGTTACATATTATGTTTTACATTGTTTGATTTCATTAGTTATCTAATAGTATGGCGCACATCAATTATAACAACTACTTTATTCTTACTCTTATAGATTATCATACCAATGCAAATCTAACACCACCATTTAAAAATGTATTTAACAAAACGGTACCAACATGGTACAACAAAAATGAGTTTATAACTTTAATCTATACATATTTTGGTCAGTTTATATTAAATCTCTATAACCTTAATACTACATTACTTGAAACTAAAAAGTGAGGAGTTTATGCTTTGAACTTAAATTCATTTTATTTATATCGTGTGACTCTACAGTTTTCCTTTTGATTTTTTTATAAGTGGGTAGGTTTTGAACCCAGGACCTTTGGTTCGAGGACATTTCCCTTTTGATTTATGATGTCCAGTTTTGTTTTTTTAAACCATGGTTTATATTAGATTAGAAAGTTAGGAGCATTACAGTCTTAGATAACTTAAGATAAGAGCCAACAAAACTAACATAGTTGGAGATCAAAGAGATGCCACTAATAAAAAAGATGCAACTATCCACTATACACAAAAAACCCCTTAAAGAAGTTTGTGTTTTTGGTAGATGAGGCACAATTATGTCCTAACATAATTCTTAGAGAAAGACCAACTCCAACCAACAAAGTTATTAGCGACAAGATGACAAAAGACAAACAAGAAAACCTAGGACTACGATCATTAGCCATAATTATACTACAAAAACTTAACAAGACAAGTTGAGAGGGCACACTTATGAAACATTGAAGGCTAGGTACATGGGTTGTGCCCACATCCATGGAACCATCCAATAGCAATTTAACCACTATAACGATTCAGGGTGGGACCCCTAATCGCTTTTCCTTTCTCATAAGCTGTTCGACCACCATCATCATCCTTCCCCGAGCTTCCATCAATATCTTCAATTTTCTTACCTTTTCCTTTTATTTTTGCCTCTAACAAGCACAAATCCCAGAACTGTGAGGCCTCAAGAAGTAAGTCATTGACCTTTCACTTTCGGGATCCAACCAAGGGGGTCGTGGCCTCATTACTCAAACCAATTCCTCTTGTATGGCCTATAATCAAATCAATCAGACTCTTGTCAGCCCAAACAGAGGTCTGCGGTGGGGAGGTAAGATTGGTGAGTCCGCTTGAAGCTCTTGGCGGGTAGAAGCATCCATGTGGGGGAGAGTTATGTGTTCGAGATTGTGCCCTTGTCTGGTAGTGGTCAGTACTTAACCAAATGCGATAAAGGAATCCCCAACATCCTCCGGTCAGGGCTTTGAACACATCTAAGCAGCATGGAGGAAAAGGCCACATTTTGAATATATCATAGGCATACTGTCATATGTAATTGTGAAGACAAGGAAGTCTCCACCAATCTCTATAAGCAAGGATCTGAGCATGAGGAGTTGGACATTCATGAAGACTTTAGAGTGAAGATATCGGAACCCCGCTAAAGCTCTAACTTCAACAATCCCAGTAAATTGACCCAGCCTCATTGCAGCACTTCTTGCAAAATCCCAGTTATGGAGAGCTTTTGGAACATTATACACTCGGACCCAGAAGGGGATCCAAGTGAGTTCGTGCTTATCAATAGGAATGACGGGGTCGAGACTTTGGATGACAAAGAGTCTATCATTGATAGACCCGCCTCATACAAGTATCGATTGCATGGTTGAAATGGTCTTGAACTCACATGTTGCCCCCACCCAGGTGAAGTGGAATCCGTCAAACTCGCTCCAGTGTCCTTTGAGGAAGAGAGCCAAAGCATTCGTGTAAACCGGGGTGGTGGATAAGAATTAAGCCACAATGCATTGATGAATCACGTGCTTGACATCATTAATTTGCACTATACATGGTCACGGCAACAAGGGCAGAGAGGTGCGATGAGAATGTTGTGGAATTTGAGTGAAAGACAGGGAGTCGAAGGGAACAAGGAAGAGACGGCGAGCTGGTGAGTTGTTGTGGAGTGACTATAAGCGGGCTGATAGACGCGAGAATACCAGGAGTCAGGGGGAGGGAGGAAGAAAGCAAAGATTTGGCGGCCACATGCATGCTGCATGCTTCAATAATAGGGGGCAAATGGAGTCGTGGAGAACCGCTCATGCAGTGTGCTGGTGTCGGTACGGGAGACTTTCTCCACTCCTTCAAAGTAGATGTAATCATTGCCTTTGATTACCAATGCAACACAAGGGAAGATGAAGAAACGGGAGCCGATGATGTAGGTTCCTCCTGTCATAGGGAGACTAAAAATTACCGGTATCGCTAGGAAGAAAAGGGAGGTTAGCACTTAGCAGCATACACATCTTTGCTAACTTTCCTTCACCTAGTACGGGATTCAAGCTTTTGAAGCGAAATAAAATGAAGAATAAATAGGTTATGCCTTCGTATTCGACAAAAATAAATTAAAAATGAAGAAGACTACCATGTAATGTATGTTTAGTCACATATATATGTTTTGATGTTCAGTTGGACCTGTTTTAAATTGGCCACATTGTGTTATACAGTTTTGGACAAATGTGTTTGAGTTTGTATTATGTTAATTATATACCTCAAAAAAGTATGTTAGTTATCAGGTAATCAACTATGAGCAATTTTTTTAGATTGAGCTTGATTAATAATTAACCAGACGCAAAATGTAATTTTGACACGTTTACTTGAAACAACATCATACTGTACCATTTTTTTAATCTATAAAATTGTTAAGAATGTATATAAGTCATAACAGGTAGAATACTGTCTTTTAATTACTTACCGGCAAGTCTTCCGAAGAAGGCCAATAGAGGGTTATCCAACAGAATGGGCCTGAGTTAAAAAGGAATATAGCCCAAGCCCAGCACTACAACCCTAGCCAACATCCCATCAACGTAGTTTAATGGCGGAGAGGTTTAAAGCTGTGCCCTAGCCGATACCACGACCCACCGCACGAAAGAAAGAGAAGAAGATCCGATTTCATATCTGCGGCGGTCGAAAATGGTGAAGTATTCAAGGGAACCCGATAACTCCACGAAGTGTACGCCTCTGACCTCTATCCGTTTCGTGATTCCATATGAGTTGAATTGAGTTATCTCCATTTGCTCATCATTTCATGATTCTTCATGAGTTGATTTGCGGTTTCTGCATATATTCATGTCATTAACTCTGTTATCTGTTTCAATTCCATCGCAGCTTGTAAGGCTCGTGGTTCTGATCTCAGATGTCACTTCAAGGTCTGCACCTCTCTCTGTGATCCTGTTTTCCCCTTCCTTTTTTAAGTTCTTGGATTCCTCTCGGTTTAATCTGTATGTATAGTTAGAACAATTCTATGGCTCATGCGAGCTCCTGATATTTTGCTTGTTGTTGCATCGGCTGTTAACTATTTTCATCGATTTTTGCCTTGGTGTGAATCTGTCTGCAAGGGTCTGTAACCCAACCGCTGACTAATCGACATTTCAAATCGTGATCGGGGTGTATGTAGAAGAGCAGTCTGTAACTTGAATAGTGGATGACATAATATTGCGGATGTGCTAGGGTATTTCACACGGTAACTGGAACTTACAATGATTTGGCTTGGCATAACTATGTGGAACTAGGCTTTGTGATCTTGGCCTCTCAGACGCTTTCATCGAGCTCATGCTCTATAACCAGATTTTTTTTTTGTTGGGGGGGGGGGGTTGTTAGAACGTGATAGTTTCTTTTACATGATTTGGTAAACAGCATTGCTGATCTTTCTTTTAGCCATTGTGTTCTCATGACGACTGTTATAGGCATTAACTGCCTGATAATCTTCATTACTGGGCTTTGCTGGTTTTATTGTTTGCTCTAGTTTCTATTAACCTAGGATAGATGAATGCTCATCTTATATTAGTGGCCAGTATTTGTGCCTGCAACGTACCAGATCAGCTGATATTAGCTATATATCTTTCTTGCCCATCTTTCCGGTCATAAATCTATTGTATTTCTGGTGCTTTCTTGTAGAACACGAGGGAGACAGCCTTTGCTATCCGAAAGATGCCTTTGGTAAAGGCTAAGAGTTACTTGGAGGATGTTCTTGGTCACAAGCAGGCCATCCCATTCCGAAGATTCTGCCGTGGAGTTGGAAGAACTGCTCAGGTTAAGGACAGGCACTCCAATGGTCAAGGAAGGTGGCCTGTTAAGTCTGTCAAGTTCATCTTGGACTTGCTGAAGAATGCTGAGAGCAACGCCGAGGTATGTGCTCTTGCTTTCGTTTTCTCTGGGTAATGAAGGGCAAAGGAACCCTGTGGTATCTCCTAACAATATTTGTCTTTGCAGATGAAAGGTCTGGATGTCGACACACTCTATGTTTCTCACATCCAGGTGAACCAGGCGCAGAAGCAAAGGCGTAGAACTTACCGTGCCCACGGGAGGATCAACCGTATGCATCTTTTTCCGTTATGATCTCAAATATCCAGTTCTGATGGTTATGTTTAGGTTTCTGAACGCTCTGTCTCCTATATTTTGACAGCTTACATGTCTCACCCTTGCCATATTGAGTTGATTCTGTCTGAGAAAGAGGAACCCGTTAGGAAGGAGGTAGTTTCTTTCATGCTAGAGCTGTATTTCTTACCTGTTTATAATTTTCGAAGATCTTTTACTCTTTCCTAATGTTCTATTGTATATTATGTTTTCTGCCGTGTGTTTGCAGCCTGAGAGTCAGCTAGCGACAAGCAAATCAAAGAAGTCCCAAGCATAAGAGGAGCAGCTTCCAGTTGTCTGACTACATTTCTGTTTTGATTTTGCTTTGTTGAGGGAGTTTTGATCTTTTCATTTGCGTGGCCCTACTTAAGCTGTTTAAGTGCACATTTTGGATGAGGATTCTCATTGCATACTATTTATTAGATCATCTTTGTTCAGCTTAGATGGTAATTCTACGCTATCAGTATTCAACAAAGCAAGTTTTCTTCACTTAACTATAACTAGAATCAACATCTTAGACTCCAAATTTTCCTTTAATAACTGGTGTCATTCATGGTATATGAGCCTCGAGGTATTGCCTCACCTTCGTCCACTGTTAGGACCCAATATCCAATTACTCTTCGTTATAGTTGTCGATAGCTGATCAATCCGATTTGAAAAAATGTGCAAAATTTCGGGCGTGTGGGTTGATTTGGTCTAATTCAACTAATTATTATATATTTATTATTTAATATGTCTAAGTATAATAATTATTTAATTTAATTTCATAAAATATATGCTGAGTATTTATTAAATTATACATAATATTTATTTAGATTACATGTAATATATTTACTTTTTAAGAACTTTAATAATGATATAAAACACTAGGGAAAATTATATGCCCTGAAATTTCACATTTCACCCACATGGTTTCAACAATTACTTTCCCCACCCATGTGATTTCCCTTGTTTTACATTCAGCAACTTTTCTAATTTTTGTTCAATTCAAAAGATGCCTAAACGTTATCCGAAATTGATGAAACTTTACATGGATGATGCTAAAGTGATATATTTGATCTTATGTCAAATTCGAAGTTTTTTAAGCTTAAATGTGACATGTGGGACCCAATGAAACATGTGACATGTTCATTGGGTCCCACATGTCACATTTAAGCTTAAAAAACTTTAGATTTCTTATTGAATCAAAATATAACACTTTAGCATCATCTATGTAAAGTTTCATCAATTTTGGACAATGTTTAAGCTTCTTTTGAATTGAACAAAAATAAAAAAAGTTGCTGGATGTAAAACGGGGGAAACCACATGGGTGAGGAAATTAATTTTTGAAACCACGTGGGTAGAATATGAAATTTCGCCAAACATCATGGGTGGGGCATGTAATTTTCCCAAAACATTAAAACTGATAGTTTAAAAGATTAGTGTCTAGCCTAGCCTAAAATTTTATAAGTGGACCTGGACATATCTAGTTGTCTAAAATTTGTGGGTAGCCTGACTTGAACCTGGCCCGCCCTTACGTAATATGTAGGCCTAGCGGTCTAACATTTGTGGTTAGCCCGTGTTGAACCTGGTCCGTCCGTCAGCTTAGCCTGAGCAACTGAGTCAGTCCATACATCATTCTAAAAGCTAAAAGCTAGTTGATGTAAGTCTTAGCATCGTACTAGGATTAGATAAAGACTGATTTATCTTTACCATAAAGACAATAATATACACCATCGATATAAAATTACTACATCCGTCCCGTCATAAGTGTCCTATTTGCTTTTTGGCACGCTTTTTCACATCAATTTTAAACATATAGGATAAAATAATTTTAAAAAATTAAATTGTACAATACATAGTTTTCCACATAAGGATTCCATTATAATACATAAAATTATAAAAATATATTATATACATGTTAAATATTGAAGTCAAACAACACATTCAAATAGTAAACTGGACATGGGAGGTGGGACGGAGGCAGTATATGCTGTGGGTATACATAATATTAGTCATGGTTATATATAAATAACAACCATCATATAAAAAAACTATCTTAATATATAAATAATGTTTAGTAATAAATTTAAGTGAATCTTAACGTTTATGAACAAAAACTTTCCTATGTTGGTTTTTATGGTGTGTGGTGTAGGAGAATCATTTTTAACTCGTTTTATATTTTATAATGTCGTCATTGACTCGACACATTTTAAAGGTTTGTGGTAACAACCTTAAACCTGGCCTTCACTACAAACCCTAAAATAGATTTTCATTGTTTTAACTTTCCTATGGTGGGATTTAAGATCTATGCTGACTAACATGTTCAGATATACATGTACGACTAAAAATCTTTTATTTATTAGTTTAAGCTTTTATATACAAAAAATATTTGCCATAGACAGTAAGATATGTAAGCCATGTATACATAAATATGTATACCATGGCTAAATAAAATATTGGCCACAGTTGTATATTGTTAATATTCCATTACTTATATAAATAGTTTATGGCTTAGGGTCTTACAATGCTTGTATCACAAACTATAAAAATGTTTTCGGTATTTTTTAACTGATCATATAGTGGTTTTTATGGTTTGTGGTATAGGGTAATGTTGGTGTAGAGTAATCTTAAAAAAATCGTTTTTGAGGCCGGCTACTGAGCCTATAGCTTGTATTCTGTCGCCAACAGCCTATGAGTGCATTTAGTAATTTTGTAACTGCAAATAATAACTTCCTAAAAAATTATTATTAGTTTTCTAGTGGCTATTAATTTTCATATATATATGATCAATATTATTCTATAAAAATGGCTAAAATACCTTTATGTAAAGGCAACTGCGTAGCCACACCCATTAGCAGCATGAAATATAGGTTCTCGCAATGTAGGATCACATCCCCTTTCAAGTTTCTGTTCGCGCCGCGCTGTCGACGCCCAATTCAACTCAATGCTCATACGTATTTGAGTTGGAGTGAATGTGGATCTTCTCTTTAATAACTCAATACCAGCGTCTATTGGATTTGTGATGTAAAGTGTTTAGTTTTGTGTGTTTGTAACCATTAGCGTGTGTGGACTGAATATTCAGATTGTATTCAATCAAAGAATGTATCTAATTACAATGCTACTGCTCCTTTTATAATAGCAAGAATAAAGAAAATAACAAGATAAAATCTTAACAATATCTCTAAGATCTAGCATATCTAAACAAACTAGAATTAAGTGAAAATATGACTATAATAATAAATAATAACTCTAATTGCACTTGGGCATATAGCAGGTTGGCTTAGGTTTAATCTCTCCAATACCCCCCCCCGAAGCCGTAGGGTAGGCTTTGCTTAGCAAGGCTTGGACTGATCCCGCATCCCATGTGTTGAATTTGCTCCTTATACCGAGTGCCAGGAAGGGCCTTGGTCATCATATCCGCTAACTGTGTAGAAGTATGGTCGTGTAAACCACATCAACTAAACCCTGCTGGATTTTCTCTCGTACGAAGTGACAATCGATCTCAATATGTTTCGTCCTCTAATGAAACACCGGATTCCTCCTGCGATATGTATCGCTCGCTACTGATTATCGCACTTGACCGGTATTGATGTGATGTCAGTGACGCCTAGCTCAAACAAAAGGCGAGTCAACCAAGTCAACTCCGCCGTGACACGCCAAAGAGATCGATATTCTGCTTCAGCACTGGAAGGAGAAACTGAACCTTGTTTCTTGTCTTCCACGATATCGGACTTTCTCCCAGAAAAATGTAATATCCTGAAACAGACTTCCTTGTATTGGGGCAAGCTGCCCAATCAGAGTCACAATATGCCAAAAGATCCATCTTGCCTCGACCTCCAGAAGATAAAAGAATACCGTAATTGATGGTACCTTTTACATAGCAAAGCGCATGAACAACTGCTTCCATGTGGACGTCAGTAGGACTTTGCATGAACTAACTGAGAGTTTTGAACAGTGAACTGATATCAGGACGTGTTTTGGACAAGTAATTCAACTTGCCTACTAGTCTCCTATAAGGCGTGGGGTCACGCAAAAGAACACCATCATTGGACAGCAACTGTGTCCCCACGGTCATAGGACCTCGGGTGGTCCTCCTCTGCTGACAATCCAAAATCCTCTATGAGATCCAAGAAGAACTTCCTTTGCGAGAGAACATACCCCTGCTTGACGCGAATAAACTCGCCCGAGGAAGTAATGTAACTCCCCTAAATCTTTAATTTTGAAGTTGAGATCAAGGGCACTCTTAATACGATCGATCTCTACCTGCTGGGCTCCAACTACCAGTATATCATCAACATAAACAGCAAGAAACATTCTCCCACTCTCTGTATCGTTGTAGAAAAGCGAGTAATCGTTTCTTGGATTGGAGAGAAACCAAGAGTTCTGAGAAAACTTCCCAATTTTGAAAACCACTACCGTGAAGCCTGCTTGAGACCATACAACGATTTCTTAAGCAAACAAGCTTTGTTGCTCCCATGAACTTCGAGCCCGTTAGGGATACACATGTAAACCTCTTCATCAAGCTCACCATGCAAGAAGGCATTATTCACATCTAGCTGGTTAATAATCCAACCGTTGTTAAGAGCAACACAATCAATGCCCGAATCGTTGTCAACTTAACAACAGGCGAGAAAGTTTCATTGTAATCAAGCCCATGTCGTTGTGTAAAGCCCTTAGCGACCAGCCGTGCCTTGTACCTTTCCAAGGACCCATCGGACTTGAGCTTGGTCTTATAAACCCATTTGCACCCAATAACCTTTTTACCCGTGGAAGATTAACAACATCCCATGTGTCATTCTGATGAAGGGCCGCCAACTCAGCATCCATGGCCTGGTGCCAATGCTCATGTCTCACAGCTTCCTGATAAGTAAACGGTTCCTTCAGATCTGGAGCGACACTGGTCTGATTCTGTGAACTAGTCAACAAAGCCAAGCAAGTGTTGGGTCTGAGTTCTGTAAGACTTGTACACCCAATAAGATTACTGGTAGACCTCTCACTTTTGTAAACTCTTTCATCTAGCACCTCTTGGAACACGGTATTACAAACATAGTCACTCAAATAACCAGGTTTATGACTTTCTCTGCTAGAACGCCAAACCTGGGGTAAATCAACATCTACGTTCGCCGTTTCCACACAACTTGATGAATCTGCTTGCTGTCCTACCACACATTCATCATCAAAAAAACCGTAACCCATCTGCTCATCACCCCCTTCATGCACCCCTGTTTGGATATGAAAGGGACGACTCCCATCATGCTCTCTGTAAGGAAAAACATCAGTATGGAACTTGACATCTCTGCAAACCTTCAGTGTCTGAGTGGCAATGCTTAAGACTTTATGCCCTTCTCTTCGCGCGATCATCGCCCAAAAAACACAAGCTTCTCCCCTTGGGTCAAACTTACCTGCTTTAGGAAGAACAGTTTTGTAGCACAAGCACCCAAACGGCTTGATTTCTCATATGCTACTGTATCACCATAAAGTACCTCAAACAGTGTTTTTCCTCCAAGAGCCTTCGTCGGCAGCCTATTAATGAGATAAACTGCATGTAAAATACATTCACCCCAATATACCAACGGAACATTAGACTGAAAATATAACGCTCTCGCTGCTGTTTCAAGCAAATATTTGTGTTTCTTTCGACCACAACATTCTGCTGAGGAGTGTAAGCACATGTAGTCTGATGGACTATCCCTTCTTTCGAAAAGAAAGTCTTCCCTTCTGTAGACTTCCCAACTCTTTTGCATTATCTGTTCGAATCACTTTGATTTTCGTCTCAAATTGTCGTTCTATCATCCTGATGAAACCGACTATTATTCCCCAGGCATCACCTTTCCGTCGAACAAGGTGAACCCCGTGGTTCTGGTGTAATCATCGACAAAACAGACAAAATGCTTATAACCATTATAAGTGACGGTTTTGAACGGTCCCCACACATCAATGTGAACCATCTCAAAAGCACGTTTCGTCTTGATAAAAGAGTTGTCAAAAGATAACCGTTGAGCTCTACTTTTGTAGCAAACATCACAAGCATAATCATTAGGACAATCTGACTCTGATATTAATTTCATCGCAACCAGTTTTCGAAACGGTACATGACCTAACCTAACATGCAACTCAGCAGCTTTAAAACTGATATTAGAACCACGGCCCAAATCTTTCTCTTCTGTTCACTAACGTAAGCTCGACTTGGACTCATCTTTGATTCGGCCCCGACTTCCTTCACACGCGGCCCATTCTCACCCAACATCGAAGTAGGCCTGACCCCTTGCTCACGCGGCCCATCCTTGAAGACATCCAACACAGTCACAAGGCTCACGCCGCCCAAGTCGTTCACTCGTCCCTGTAGAGTGGTCCTGAACAAAACAGTCACCACTGTTAAACACCAAGGAAATGCGAACTGGTCTGCTAACTTCGCTACGGAAACCAAATTAAACGGAAATCGGGGATAAACAAGACTTCTCTAAGGTATATTGTCTTCCCCAACCTCACGTCACCGATGAATTTCACCGTCCTAGTTCCACCATCCGGTAAGACCACTACTTTCACTTCTTGAATCTTCTGCATATTCTCGAAAATTTCCTCGATTCCAGAAATATGGTCCGTAGACCCTGAATCGAGAATCCACTTACCGGTAAATGTATTGCGTGAGCTCATTAAGAAGTAGGAGGGCTTACCAGAAAAATTGCAATAACTGGAATCCTCAGGTTTGATCGCGGTAGTAGTGGACCGTACTATTTCTGTTATCTGTTGTATCTGTTTCGCCGTGAATCCACTCTCTATTGAAGTGGTTTGTTGTTCGTCTGGCTCTTCGACTTTGACATTATTCGCATAAGCTTTCTTTTTGCGGGCGAGAATTGTCTCTCTGCCATGAAGGTGAAAACACTCACTGTCAACATGCCCCGTCTTTTTACAATAGCTACACTTCTGTCTCTGGAAACAGACCTCGAAACTGTGTCCGACTTTCTTACAGAAAGTGCAAGTTAACCTTTTTTTATCACTCTCACCTTTCCTGCTAGGATTAGGGTTTCTGTGATTCTCTGTATTTGTAGATTTATGAGCGTAGAAGGACATTGCATCATCTGTCGAAGCTTTGCCTCCTCGTTGTTCTTCCTCCTGCATAACGAGTGCGAAAGCCTTCTCAAGACCGATGGGCTTTTCCAAGGCCAGAATCTGAATCTGCCCCCAAATTGAGAGGTAATCCCGGTTAAGCCCCATAAAAAAATGCACCAATTTATCCACATCTAGTGCCTTTTTGATAGATTTGTTGATACCGCAATTGCATCCATTACAATCGCATCTCTGTGGTGGTTGAGCCTGTTCGAGCTCCCCCCAAATTTTCTTCAATTTGTTGTAGTATTCTGCTACTGAATCACTGTCTTGTTTGATTTCTACAAGCTCACGCTTCAAGTTATGAATGACTGCAAGATTACTATGCTGATAACGCTCACACAAGATGTCCCATATCTCTTTCGGGTCATCTTGATATCGGACGCTACCAATAACATCAGGACCTAGCGAGTTCTTTATCCAGGAAACAACCAGAGAGCAAGACCTCTCCCAAGCTGAGTAACGAATGGTTCTTCCTTAGGTATTTTAATTCTACCCACAACAAATCCATACTTGTTTTTAGACTTGAGTGCAGTAGTTATATCAAACTTCCAACCTAGGAATCCCTTTCCATTAAACTTAGTTACTAAATTCAGACCTGGGTTTTCTGCAGCATGGACATATATGTGATCATTAACATCGATGCTGTTGCTTGCTGAAGAAGTAGACGGTGGCGTCTCTGCATCCTTCTTTCCCTTGTCGTCGCCTTCTGCCATGTTTGCTGGTGAAGACAAACCCTAGAAACTTGAATCCTTCTCCTGCGCTCTGATACCATATTGGATTTGTGATGTAAAGTGTTTAGTTTTGTGTGTTTGTAACCATTAGCGTGTGTGGACTGAATATTCAGATTGTATTCAATCAAAGAATATGTCTAATTACAATGCTACTGCTCCTTTTATAACAGAGCAAGAATAAAAGAAATAACAAGATAAAATCTTAACAATATCTCTAAGAATCTAGCATATCTAAACAAACTGGAATTAAGTGAAAATATGACTATAATAATAATAATAAACTCTAATTGCACTTGGGCCCATAGCAGGTTGGGCTTAGGGCTTAATTCTCCAATAGCGTCTTGTTTCAAAAAAAAACTCAATACCAGCGTAGGTTTGGTAGTGAAGGTTGAAGAACAGATAGTCACGGTGAGAGCAAAGGATGAAAGGAGTTGCTTGCTGTTAATGCACATGTGCAGAAAAATAAGTGGTAAAGTGTATATGAGTAAAAATGACATACTGGCTACGCTGATGATTTTTCTAAATGCACGGTTATGGTAAATATCCATTGCACACATATCGTCAACATATTGGGTTCGTTGGGGACAACTGCTGGGGGCTGCTGTTGGGTTCTACTGCTGAAAATTGAGAAGCTGTATGCTGATAGTTTTATAGAAGCTGTCAGCTGCTGGTTTTGGTGTCTGGTGGAACGCCTGCTGGTAGTTTTAAAAAGTAGAGGCAGTTGTTAGGTTCTGCTGTCGGAAATTGAGAAGCTTTCTGCTGATGATTTCACAGAAGCTATCAGCTGCTGGTTTTAGTGTTTGATGGAAACCTACTGATTTTGGAAATTGAGAAGCTGTTAGCTGCTGGAACTGTTCCCAAACGAGCTCATTGCTGGTTCAATTCGTGAGCATGCCTAAGCTTCCATTAGGACGTTTTGGAGGTCGATATTAGACCTTTATTCAAATTTATAGGTCTAAATTTAATTTATATAGTTATTTAATAATTTATCAAATATTAATTAATAATTTTTAATTTATAAACTAAAAGCATTTTTTAGCTAAAATAATCTTTAATTAATTAATATTGTTGAAAAATTAAAAAAAGAAACACATTTCATACTTAAGTCTTGGATAGTATCCACTTTTAAAAGTTAACCTCTTATATGTCTGTGAATATCTTAACTTAATTAATCCTGTTTGATATTTCTTTTACTAACACCATATTTTAGTTGTGTATGATTTAATATTTTATACTAATAAATAATCTCAATTTCAAATTTTAAGGACTCACTTAATGCATAATTATACCAAGCTTTAAGTTATTAGCTATCTTATTTTAAATATTAATTACTACTTTATTTATAAAAAAAGTTATACTTGAATAATTAAAAAAATAAGATCCCTAAAAATAAGATTCCATGACACCACACGGACATGCTGAAAATCCATAAATATCTAAAACCCACCTTAATGCTTCCCCCGAACTACCAAGCTATTTTGATATACAAGCTACATTAAAGTCTTTCATCTGCCGAAATCTCTTTGGATTCTTAGTTGAAAAACCACTTTTCATTAAGCCAGATGCCACTTCCTCTACAAGATATCATAACACCCCAACTCCATTAACAGATGATCTTTCAATGCTTGTTACCAAATTCCAAAACTGATTCCAGGAGTTCCAAAAACTCAATAGCTTGTTATGAAATTGTAGCTGCTTGGATGTGTTGCTTCTAATAGCTTTTGCGTACACATTTTATGTTATTGTCTTTGATCATTGGTGTGAGGATGCTGATAAAGATCCATCTCACTTCTTTTCTGGTTATTTATGTTCTTCTCATGTTGTTCTTAGTTCTAGATATAAAAGAGAGTTTCTGTGTATATATACCAGCCTAGTATCTGACGCAGTAACTTCCCAAAAAACACACACACAAAGTGAGGAATAGCATTAATAAATGCAATACATGATACAAAATGAGCACAAACTAGTAACCACAAACCAAAAACCATGCTTAGAAGAAATTCAAGCTTGTTTGTTATGTTCTTTTAAGTTGCACTGATCAGTTGAGACATAGTTGTAACATTAGAAAAATGCAACCTTTACAAAAGCTATAACTTCAAAGAAACCTTCCATAAACTGCAACTTGAAACTTGAAAGCTCCATCAAATGTGACAGTTCAATCAAATTGAAACAAAAAAGAAAAAAATTGTTGTACAGTAAACACTAAGCTACTAGATCTGAGAGAGAATATACCTAGTATTATATTTGAAAGCTTGTTCTACAAATAGCATTGTCAATCATATAAAAATTGTAACGTATTATAAATGTTGTAACAGTATAAAAATGCAATAGTGACTAAAATAGAAAGTTCAAACAAGTTGCATATTATATCTGAATGCAAGTGCTGCTACACAACATGATCTAAGCCTCATTTTCCTTTTGTTCTCACATGATCGTTGCCAATTCACTATAGGGGTCTTAAGTAGTTCTTCTTTTCATGTATAATCTGCATTTCAACAAAGGTTCAAGCGCAAATGGAGGCAATGTGGGGACAATTCATATCAAGCAAGATGTCTAGCTTGAATATGAGTCAGTTTAGAATTAGTGGTGGATGGGGTGAGAGTGGGAGTGGGAATGGGAATGGGTCATGTGGTGCTTGATAGTCTACATTGTGAGTACTATATATCACAAACTTTTGGATATTGCTTAGTTTTGGATATTACAAACTGAGAATATGGTAACTTTTTTGGATATTGTAAAACCTTGGATGATGTCTTATTGACTCAAGATTTGTCTAATGTTTGAGTTGATCATGGATTTGAAGTATTGGTATAAATGTTTGAGATAATACCTATTGGTTCAAATGATGCTATATGTTGTTATATTGCATATAATACTACATTTACATTCTGATTTTAAGAGCAGGGATGAAATGTAATGACTGGATTTTTTTTTCTGGTTAGCATGTTTTCGAGGACTTTCCAAGGAATTTCTCATGATCTGCTACTTTCCAAGGACATTCTCTCGGAAATTTCAGACTATAGTATACCTAAAATAATTCCAAGGACTGAATCTCTTGGAAGTTCTATAGGACTTTTCCCTCGGAAATGTTTGAGGACTTGTTGCTGGAAATTCCTCATAAAGTTTCTTATCCGTCGGAAAATAAAGTAGTAGTCAAATTCGTCGGGAACATTGTTTCCGAGAACATTTCCTCGAAAATTTTTGAGGGGTACATATTTGGTCGAATTATTTTTTTTCGACGAGGCTCTTTACGACGATATTTTTCCTTGGAAAGTTCTCGAAAATCAGTATTTCCGACGAAATTTAGACTGTTTCCGAGGACTTTAATCACTGTTTTTTTAGTAGTGGTAAAAGCTTTTCTATCCATTTTAAACAAATTGTAGAAGGTAACAACCGAGTATTATATTTATAGCTATTGGGTTTGTGTAATTTATTAACGCATGCATGCGTATTATTTTGGTATGGTGGTTTATCTTTTGACTTCTTCCTAAGCTGCATTGAAGAAGAAAAAAACACCCATGTTTATGGATTGAAGTTGGTTTACAGTATCTTGCTATATCTATTTTTAAAGATTGTGTACAGCCAATTCTACAAATACGCTACAGGTTTATGAAACTTTGAAAAATAGATTGGAAAAGGTAAATTTAGGCAAGAATATATTATACTTCAAACAGCCTTTGCCCACAATAACTTTACCTTACAGTCCAGTTCGAAAGAATAGGCGTACATTTTTACCCACAAATAGATTCGTTGCTATAGGTGTGTTCAATTCGTTATAACAACAGTTTTACAATGGTTAACAAACCGTTGACATAGACTTTAACCCCTTCTCCATAGGGAAATACCCACAGTACCTATGCTAACGAATTTTTATATCCGTTGGAGTTGCAATTTCGTACCTATACTAACTTTTAGTTTATGCTAACGGAAATTTTCCAACTCATTTTTTTGTAGTGATAGGCTTTATGTGCTGTGAGATTATGAAATATATTACTCGCAGCTGAAATAAGTTTCCATTAACATGGCTATGCAACTATCTTAAAAGTTCTAGCATCTAGCAATATATAAATTACATGGAACCAAAATAGTACGAGTTCTATCAGCCCCAAAAATGTGTATGAACACTATTTGCCCCGAAATGTTGTAGCACGCTCGTGATAACCTCTATAGCCATCAACAACTCCCCAATTGGTCCAAAGTTTACTCTCATATAGCTAGATAATACTCATTTAAATTTGAACAACTTATGGCATATTTACAATGCCTAAAGTTATCTTAAAATAGATTGAAAAATTCAAGAGACATCAATCTCATTCAATCACTATGGTTGACCATATGTAGGATCTGAAGTTGTAGATGTCCAAACACCTTCCCGCATGTTAAAACTTTGCTGTTCTCTATTCGATTGCTAGGAATTTTCAACTGTGAGATTTAACACACCGTCCTCCCCATGAGCATGCCACAACATAGGTGTTGTTACTTGATTGCTTGAATTTCCAGGCTATTCACATGGCCTATATGATTTGACGTGGAGGATCCAAACAAAATGTTAGCTAACGTCCCCAAAAAACAATATCAATGAAAAAAAGTCAGGAAACAAAAAGCTATAAGAAAATAAGTGAAGGTAAACGAAGATAGTAAAAAATATATTGATCTTTGATAAATATTTGCATCATATTTTCTTTAAGTAATGGATTGAGTGTAGAAGAATATTACAAAATACTATAGTTTATCACAGCGCTTTAACAAAAGAAATTCATGGCGTCTATTTATACTTTGAGTGGGCTTGGCCCCCTCAACTTAAAAAAAAATCTTAATAGAAAAATACATATGCTATAATGTATTTTATAATGTGGCCTATCTAATCTTTTTGTATAGCCCCTCCAAATTCCAAAACTTGGCTCATGTCCATTGGCAATGTAAATATATATATTTATGTGTGACTCTTAAAAACAAGTGTTTGTTTCCTTGATAAAGTGAATTTTTTTTTGTTATCATGTAGTATACAAGTAGAATTATTTATATTTCATTTAACCCCATCAATTACTTAGATTGTGGTGTATCTTAGAATTTTAGGGTTTGTATAGATGTAAACGCGTGGAATTTAATTTATAGACTATCGTGTATATTTGCATATATGAAAAAGTATATTTACAAGCCTATGATGTCGATGTATATATACTGCAAAGAGATAAAAACTACTGTGCTAAAATATCTCTAAAGATCTAAACTGTCAAAGATAAGACTGCGATAAGATAGCAAATAAACTAGCTAATAAGACTTATTAAATTAAATGGCTAAATAGGAAGTATGGGTTAAACATCCCAACTCCAATACCCCCTGCAAGCCGCAGATGAACTTGTTCAGTAAGACTTGTGATATGAAGTAGCTCGCATCCCCGTAGACTGAAGCTGTTGTTGATATCTCGTTTATGGGAGAACTTTTGTTAACATGTTAGCCAACTGTGTGGAAGAATGAGTGTAAACAATGTCAACAAGACCATGTTGTATCTGTTCACGAACAAAATGACAATCTATCTCAATGTGTTTTGTTCGTTCATGAAATACCGGATTTTGAGCAATATGGATCGCAGACTGATTATCACACTTGACCGGTATTGGGACAATATTTTCAACACAAAGTTCAGACAGTAATCGAGTAAGCCAAGTCAACTCTGCTGTAACCCGACGAAGTGAACGATATTCTGCTTCTGCACTTGAAAGAGAAACAGAACCTTGTTTCTTTGTCTTCCAAGAAATAGGACTATGACCCAAGAAAATATAATAACCATACATTGATTTCCTAGTGTAGGACAAACAACCCAATCTGAGTCACAATACACGATAATTTTCAATGGTGAAGACCCCCATTAGTAAGAACAAGTCCATAATTGACTGTCCCTCTAATGTAACAAAAGGGCATGCAACGCGGCCTCCATGTGAACATCAGTAGGACTTTGCATGAACTGACTCAGAGTTTGCACTGTGAAGCTGATGTCTGGTCGTGTATTCAACAAATAATTAAGTTTGCCAACAAGCCGTCTATAAATTGTAGGATCAGGAAGTAAAGTACCTTCATCAAATAATAAAGAATGCCCCACTATCATAGGACTCTGTGCAATGCACCATTTGTCACAACCAAATTCTTCAATGAGATCCATGCAATACTTCTGTTGGGATAAAGTATAACCTCCTTTGGTTGGAAGGAATTCTATCCCTAGGAAATAATGTAGAGGCCCCAAGTCTTTGATTTCGAAAGTAAGATCAAGAGCACGCTTGATGTGATTAATCTCTTATTCACATGCTCCCACAACTAGAATATCATCCACATAAACTGCTATGAATATTCTTCCATTCGTTGTATCTTTGTAAAATGAGGAGTAGTCATTCTTAGACTGTCGGAAATGAAGAGTATGAAGGAAACCTGCTAATTTAGAAAACCACTGTCTGGAAGCTTGTTTAAGCCCATATAAGGACTTCTTCAAAAGACAAGCTTTGTTTCTGCCATCTACCTCAAGGCCATCAGGAATACGCATGTAAACTTCCTCATCTAAATCTCCGTGTAAGAAAGCATTATTCACATCAAGCTGATTGATTACCCATCCTTTGCTAAGAGCAACAACAATAAGAGCACGAATCGTTGTAAGCTTAACAACGGGTGAGAAAGTTTCTGTATAGTCTAACCCAACCCATGACGCTGAGTGAAACCCTTAGCCACCAGCCTTGCTTTATATCTCTTAAGAGTACCATCAGACTTTAGTTTCACCCGATAAACCCACTTACAGCCTACCACCTTCTTACCACATGGCAAATCGACAATTGTCCATGTCTCATTTCGTTCAAGGGCCTGTAACTCTTCATCCATAGCCTTTCGCCAATGAGCATGCTTGGAAGCTTCCTTATAATGAGAAGGCTCTTTCATATCCAAAATGAACCACCCTGAGAGCTTGTCAACAAAGCCACACAATGATCTGGCTTAAGCTCAGTAAGACTCTCACAGTCGGATATGAGATTATTAGAAAGATTACCACTTCTGTAAATCCTGTCATCTAGAACTTCCTGGAAAGTACTGTTACAAACATAATCATCCAAATAGCTGGGTTTATGAGTTCCCCTATTAGAACGACGAACCTGTACTTCTTGGTCCATGGTGTTCTCACTCAGGGTTAGAACCGGTTGTTTTACTTGTTCACTTGTCTCTTCATCAAAACAACAGGTGAAACGCTTGGAGACGAATAAAGCGAATCATGAGTAAAGTCTTCATTAAACAGTTCCCCTGTACAAGGAAAAACATCCATATGAAACCTCACATCTCTACAAACCTCCACAACTCGTGACTGAAGCCCCAAGACCTTGTGCCCCTTTTTCTGTGGAGCTTCTCCAAGATAAACACATGCCTCTCCCCTGGGACTGAATTTACTTTCTTTGTGATGAACGATTGTTTTATGACACAAGCAACCAAAAGGCTTGATTCCATCATATTGAACTTTGTTCCCATGTAAAAGTTCATACGGCGGCTCCCCTCCAACATCTTGGAAGGTAGGCGATTGATCAAATAGGTAGCATGCAAAATACATTCTCCCCAATAGGCAAGAGGAACATTTGACTAAAAATATAGAGCTCTAGCAGTCTCAAGAAGATACCTGTGTTTCCTTTCGACTACTGCATTCTGCTGAGGTGTATGAGCACAAGTAGTTTGATGTAGGATTCCCTTGCTAGAAAAAAAACTTTTTCTTTCATTAGAGCCACCTAGTTCCTTTGCATTATCAGAACGAATTTTTTAACTTTGGTATCAAACTGTCGTTCCACCATGGTAATAAAATTAACAACTGCTTCCCAAGCCATGCCTTTCTGTTTTAAAAGATGTACCCAAGTTGTTCGTGTAAAGTCATCAACAAAACAAACGAAGTATCTGTATCCATTGTATGTCTCAACTTTAAAAGGACCCCATACATCCACGTGAATCATCTCAAATGCTCTCTCAATTTTAATAAATGAATCATCAAATGGCAATCTTCGAGCCCTACTCTTATAACACACATCACAAGCATAGTTGAAAGAAAAAGCTGGCTGCTTTATTAATCCTATTGAAACAAGCTTTCTGTAAGATACATGCCCGAGTTTAATATGAAATGCTTTGGCCTTAGAAGAAACAAAAAAACTGAGGCCCATTTCAGAACCTACGGCCTTATTACAAAAGAAAAACGGGCCTAATCCTTGTGCACTAGCAGCATGTTCGACCTTCGAAGGAGCGTGACCCATTCCAGTTATGCGGCCCACTCCATTTCCTTTTCCCTAAGTAAGTGAGCCCAAAATGTAGAGTCCATGGAAATCCTGCCCAAACGCCTCAGTCATCCCGGTCGATCGGTCCTAAAGGAAACATAAATCACCGTGGATAACCAAAGCATAATCACAACGCTCTGTTAATTTCTTCACAAAGAGTAAATTGAACTTGAATTCCGGAACAAAGAGAACATCTCTCAACAATAATAGCTTGTTTACCCTTACATCCCCTACTAGATTCACATTATGCGGTGTTCCATCTGGTAAGATAATTTTTTTTTCATCTCGCAACGTTTTAGGGTTTCAAAGCATGATTTAATGCCAGAGATATGATCTGTTGAGCCTGAATCTATTATCCATCTACCTTCAAATAAATTACAAGAACTGGTAAGACAGAACTTGTCGATGTAAATTTGGTTACCTAAAAAATTGCTATAGCTCAAATCCTCTGATTTTGTTGTTGAAGTAACATTGTGAATCATGTCCGAAATCTGTTGGATCTGTTTCGCCGTGAGACCACCATCAGAAATCGACTGTTGTGCCTGTTCTTCTATTTTAACATTATTTGTGTAACTCCTCTTCTTTCGAGAAAGAACGTTTTCTTTGCCATGGAGATGGAAGCAATCTGCTTCAAGATGTCCATTCCTCTTACAGTGGTTACACTGCAACTTCTAGTAACAATTCTCACTCAAATGAGCTCCTTTTAATACAGTAAGTACAACTCATCTTTTTTTCTGTCTGCATCTGTTTTAGAACTCTCAAGCCTGGGCTTTTTGTATTGACTAATTGAGCTGATTGCACCTGCCTATGACTGTAAAAGGACGCTGCATCTTCACCCGAAATCTGCCTTCCCCTTTGTTTTTCTTCTTGTATCACTAAGGAGAAGGCTTTTTCTAAACTTGGCGGAGTTTGCATTGCCAAAATCTGCCCCCTGATTGATAAATATTTCCTGTTAAGCCCCATTAAGAAATGGATTAGCTTATCTTCATTGGGTCCCACAGGTCACATGTGAGCTTAAAAAGCTTCAAAATTGATATTGGATCAAATATAACACTTTAGCATCGTCCATGTAAAGTTTCATCAATTTTGGACAACATATAAGCATGTTTAAAGTTGAATTACGAAAATCATAGGGATATATTGTGAATTACGAAAGAAAACAGGGGTATCTCGTGAATTTTCCCTTAAAAAATTAACCATAAACCTCTGTGGTTAGTGCGAGACATATGATGGAATATGAAAATATAATATATTAGAATTTGAATGGAGGGACATCTTGTAATAAAATTGAAATCAGGGGATCTCGTAAAAAAATGAAACTTCAAGCATATATCTCGTAAAGAAAATAAAACCTTAAAGGTATCTCATAATAAAATAAAACCTCAGCGGTATCTATTGAAATTCGCACAAACCTTAAAATATGTGGTGAAATTTCCGTAGATAATACCATTAGTGACATATTAGCATACGCCTCCAATGCTACAAGGTGCGTTCGATGCTATTGCTATTGTTTTAAGATAAAGCAACCTTTATAATAAGGTTAGGTATAATTAGTTAAGGGTGTGTCTTGCCTACAGCTAACTGTAGGCATCTAGCTACATACTGTATATTTTTCTTTTGCATTTTTTCTTTTTTTGAGATTTTTATTCCTTTTTTTTATCATAAAATATTTAAATTGTTGTAACTTTTAATATATAAGTCTAAAATGAAAAAAGTTATATCATTGTTCACATAAATTTGAGCTCTTTAAAACAAGACTAGTCATGGATATATTTTTACAACTTTTTTTAAAAAATTCTACATGTATAGTGTACAGAACGTAAAAGAAAACTTGTACAGATGATCATACAAACCTGTACAAATGTTCATTAAAACATGTACATCCTCACGTAAAAAACATGTACATACTCGCATTAAAAACACACAGATGGTCACATAGACCTGTACGAATCATTAAATATGTACATCTTTAGATTAAAATCTGTACATGTGAGGGAGAAAACTTGTACAGATGGCCATATCAACATGTACAGATATTCATTAAAGAGCATGTACATTTTCACATTTGAACATGTACATCGTTACATTAAAACATGTACATTTTCACATTAAATATGTACATATATCCTCACATTAAATATCATGATATACATGTAAAAATATTTTTTTAAAAGTTGTCAAAATATATTCATGATTGGTCTTGTTTTGAAGAGCTTGAATTTAGATGAACAATGATATTTCTTTTCAGTTTAGACTTATATATTAAAAGTTACAACTATTTAAAGTTTTTATGATTAAGAAAGAAAAATAAAATAAAAAATAAATAAAAATGCATAAACCTGGTTACATGCCTGACAAAAAGAAGAAAACAACACAGCATGTTGCCAAAGATGACTACAAACTGACACATATACGAGATTAATTTTTTATGTGATCTAATTACTATTCTACACCAATTATAAAATGATTCTTTACTATCACTTTTACAAAACTGCATTCATCCACCAAGAACAGTTGTTGCAGGAAAAAAATCTTAAAAGAGTGTTTTGTAGAGATTGGGCTCAAAGAATATGTTTTGGGTCCGTAGCATTACTTGTCTTTATTATTGTCATTGTTGGTCAGCTTGCAATAGGCCCAAATTTCTCTCGTTCATACCGTCATCTCGTGGGTGATCTAAATTTCATTTCTCCCGGTGCCGGTGGGGTTGGCGGAGTGACGTAGACTCTTTGGCTAATCTAACGGTCTCAAACCGATCGATCACATACACCCACCATTTCTTCAGCTCTCCCAAGTCGTACCAGAGATCGACGACCCCCAAATACAAATCGCAGGACAATTGACAGAGACAAGGGAGAGAGAGAGTGAGTGAGAAGAGGGAGAGAACGAGAGAGAGAGAGAGAGAGAGAGAGGAGACACTCTTGTTTGTTTGTTTGTTGTTTGCTACGGAAAGAATTAGAAATTGGTTCTTTTTCGTCTTAATTTTTTCGTTTCTCTTTAATCTCATTTCCTACCAGCACAACACAAATACTTTTATCTGGTCGAACGATGCTGAATTTGATGACACAGCTTTCTGTGTTCCGTTCCGAATCGAAGCTTATTGATTGTTGAAATGGTAAGCGTTATTGCCTCTTGTCTGTTGAGCTGCCGTTTTCGTGCTCACCCAACTCGATCGACGTCGTTGTCTTCATCATCTCTGGCGCTGTTTCTCTTGTCGCCATCATCATCACCGTCTCTACCAGCAGAAGCATTCTCTCTCTTTCATCAACATCCTTATCCCTCTATATCTGAGTGCACTGTCTATTCTTTTTCTCCTTCTTTGGTTCGTCTTCCACGACGATGATCACTTGCCTATACCTCTTACTTGGATCTCGGTTGCAGATCCACCGCCATTTTTGCTATTGCTCTTTCTCTCTCTATCATGGACCCTTCTACCTCTCGTCCAGCCATCGTTATTGATAATGGCACCGGGTAAACATCGATTCCTTACTTCTTCCCATGGATAGAATTTTTCCCTTCTTTAGGATTATTTTGTTGGCTATGCCATATGGGTTACTTAAAGGGGGTTCGTATTTAGCTTTCGGATTATGGATTTCATGGATATATATACCCCTACTAAGTTTATTGCTTTAATATTATGAACTTCATCGTAATCCTTGGGACTTCTCCACAACCTACTGCACTGGGCTTGTTCGATAATTTGTTTCAATGAAAGTCTCCTGAAATTTAATCAAATTTCAGGTATACTAAAATGGGCTTTGCTGGAAACGTGGAGCCTTGCTTTATTGTCCCATCTGTAGTTGCAGTTAATGAATCTTTCCTAAACCAACAGAGGTCTACAAGTAAAGGCAATTGGTCAGTTCAATACAGTGCTAGTGTTATGGCTGATTTGGACTTCTTCATTGGAGAAGAAGCAATGGGAAGATCTAGGTCCAGTGCTACTTACAATTTGCATCGTCCAATAAAGAATGGTCAGGTGGATGATTGGGATGCAATGGAAAGGTTTTGGCAGCAGTCTATATTCAATTATTTGAGGTGTGACCCTGAGGATCATTACTTTTTGCTAACGGAAAGTCCCCTAACTCCACCTGAGAGCCGTGAATATACGGGTGAGATTATGTTTGAGACTTTCAATGTTCCAGGACTTTACATCGCAGTGCAGCCAGTCCTTGCATTGGCTGCTGGTTATACTACTTCTAAGGTTTGTTATTTCAGTTCTCCAAGCCTGTTGCTTCTAGATTCTCCTTATATTTGTTTCAGACGTGTATCAAGTATAGTTTCTGCGACATGAATCACTAATATGGAAATGTTGTAGAATGACCATGAGACGGATGTTAAATGTGTGTGGTACCCGGAGAGCTATTTTAGTCATGTTTAGATTGGAATATTGATTCTAAAAGATGTTGTTTATAGGTCTATTGCTTTAAAGCCATGTCTGTAGTACTGCCTCCATTTCAAGTTGTAAGCTGCTTTGGCTCTTGACTCTATAAGTATGAAACCTTGGTAGGATTACCATTAATTAATCATATCTTATTCTTGTTATTTTACTTTCTGTAATCATTGCTCTGGGCATAATTGGGAAAATACTTAGATGCTCCATTGGAATGTGAAACATGTTCTAGTTTGAAACAAGACAAGCTAGCTAATGCAACTTATATTCTTGTGAAGCAAGGCTAAGTATACGTATTAATCACAAATGAAACGACTAAAATTTTTGTTCAAAACTAAGTTAGCAAAGATAAACAAAGACTATGCATCCCAATCATAGTGAGAATCTCGCTATCCCTTCTATTATTCCTCATCTTAGTACTACTCCAGCTGACCCTAATTTCAGTCTTAATATAAGTAAAACATCTTCACACATTAGGCTCTTTCCTTTGGAAGATTACATCATCCCTCAGATGAAAATGGTGCTCTTTTGCTTTCGCTTGCAAAAGCCTACTCATGCAATGTGTAAACTAGTGAAGGAGCTTGCTATCTAGCCAGTTATAACCGCTTCAATAAACACTTATCTACTGAAGTCCTGGTCAAAGAAAATATGATCCCTGGTCTTCTCCCTTGGGCAGAATGCACAGCTATCATTGATTCTAGGATTCCAGGTTTTAACACGGCCCGAGCTTTGGTTGCTAGTTTATCTTGTCCTGCAAACCAATAGATAAAGGGTGAATGTGGTGTAAATGTGTAATATACTGATGCCAAACAATTTCGTCATTGCCTCCATCATCTGTACTGTTATGAATAACCCTATAGATCTTATTAGTCTGAATACAAGGTCCATTGTCTCAGACATTAAAGATACAGTCTTTTAAGTTCGTCTGCAAGGTGTCATTTTTTTTATCATAATATAGGCCCTCCACCACCAAACTTGATTAGTTTTACACGCTGCCTCCCAAATAGATCCATGAAAAAGGTTCTGTCCGCTCCATCTTGACAGTGCAGATCTTGGCTATCATTATCAAGTTGGAGTAAGAGTTTAACAGCTGCTTCCCTACACCTACCCAGCACATCATTAATTCCAATACCCCCTTGAGCCAAGGGTTTACAAATTTTACTACTTATTTTTGAAATGATAAGAGTGAATTTTAGTCAGTCATTCCAGCAATTATCAAAATTCTTAAATTCTATAAGAATTTGTAGGGACGGTGTGAATTGTGGCAGCCTCTTATGAGAAACCTAATTCACATTCTGAGAAGAGATTTACATGGGTTGTGAGTGACACATAATATTCTACTGGCTAGTTTGCTCCCTTGGTTGGGATTCATAAAACTAATTAGAAATGGCTTCAATCATTTGATACTTCTTATATAATGTAATTAATGTGTAAATGTCCTTTTTGCTTTGTTATTTCATTTGCCTACGTGTATTTTTGCTGAGTGTATATCCCCTTAGTGTGAGATGACAGGTGTTGTAGTTGATGTTGGAGATGGAGCAACCCATATTGTACCTGTTGCTGAGGGTTATGTCATTGGTAGCAGTATTAAGTCGATTCCCATTTCGGGGAAAGATGTCACGCTTTTTGTACAACAGCTCATGAAGGTACTAACACATGACTTACAGGGTGCTATCAGTACAGCTTTTTTCGTGCTATACTTCTCATAAGGCTTTCCTGTCTTTTGAAATTTCATATCATTATGGTGAATTGGTTCCTCCTCTATAGCTTTTCTGATATGAAATGAATCATATTCTTGTAATCTTGTTTCAAGTACTAGCTTGACATGGTGAAGGAGTGATCCCTTTCCTCTTTCTCCGACTCAATGATACCTGTCAAAATCAGAACCACCTTTATTACTCGATACCCTTTTTATATGAGTAGTATTGTCATTTGGTCATGTCACCTTCTAACATGGAAGAACTATTTAAAGTCAGCAGAGTAGACATTTAGAAGATAGTTGAGAGGATAAGAAGGCCTTGTGAGCAATGTGTCCAGGACTTCTATCACTGCAGCATGTCGTTTTATAGCATGACATCTGATCATTCTTCTTTCATATCCCATTCAATAAGAGAATCTATTTTTCTCAATCCCTTATCTTTCTAAGCATCTTTCCATTTGTCCGCATTTAAGTTTTATCATATTTGAAGATACTAGTTGATTGAAGATTTTAGATGTTGTTTCATGTAGGAAAGAGGAGAGAATGTGCCTCCTGAGGACTCTTTTGATGTAGCCAGAAAAGTGAAGGAAATGTATTGCTACACTTGTTCTGACATCGTAAAGGTAATTACTGGTTCCCCAAGTTCATAGGAAGGAGGTTCATTTGGTTTAAACACTTCTGACATTGATCTTCCCTTGAAGAAATATAGTTTATCAATCATTGTTTGGAACTCTAAATTATGTCTTACTCCTTCTTCCATGGGTATGGTGCCTGTAATATCAACATATTCAGGAGTACAATAAGCATGATAAAGATCCTAGCAAGTACATTAAGCATTGGAAAGGAATAAAACCAAAGACTGGTGCACCATACACCTGCGATGTGGGTTATGAAAGATTCCTTGGGCCTGAGGTGCGTGCTTCAATTTGTATAGGCTATAACTACAACTAAAATGCTATTTTCAGTGAGCTAAAAATGTGGAATTTTACTTAATTATGCGATAAAAATTCACCTATGTCTATTGTTTTGGTTCGGAACATACCTCACTTGTATTGTGTAAGTATAATCGGTTGGTCTCTTCTTATGATGCCCTTGATTGCTAAGTTTTTCGCTGCATTTTTTTCATTAGTTATTACAAATCTTGTACTTCTTTGCTCTGTGCAGCTTTTCTTTAATCCAGAGATTTACAGCAGTGACTTTGCCTCTCCTTTACCTGCTGTAATTGATGAGTGTATCCAGTCTGCACCAATTGATACTCGGAGAGCTCTATACAAGGTGAAACACGCTATTTTACTAATGAGTTACCTTCATGAGTGTCAATGTGGTTCGTAGCTGACAAGTTGCTACTTTTGTGAATTACTTATATATATATACGTTCAAGCTCAGTACTTCTACTTCTACTTGTCTATGGTCATGTTATTGAACACAATCCTTAATGGTAAGGTTTTTTTTATGATTCATGCAACTAACGGGTCACTATCCCATTCTAATATGGATGATTCATTGCTGTCTGAGTTTTCCAAATCGTATAGCTCACTCTATCTACCATGTTCTAGTTACTTGTGTTCAATATCCATGTTGGAATCAGTATGTGTTGTGCTAGTTTATAAGGCTTGTAATCAACGTCAAGAATATTCTAGGCTTCGGCATCTATTCCCCTACATTTTTGTTCAATGGAACCAAAAATTAGGTGTATTCAAATTCGTCTAGGAAGAAGCAACGTATCATCATTTGTATACTTCTTACTCTACATGCTTGCCTTCTACTTTATGAGTTCCATCTCTTGAGGCTATTGATTTTTTTATTCGATCCATCATCTGGTCAAGCATCTTAACTGGAAATTTGCCTCCCTATATGCTGGTTATGGCTTATGAGTTAGTTGAACGAGTTTGGTACTGGAGGATGTCATGCTTTGAGCTTGAATGCTTGCTATATCAAAACTTGAAATGTTAGATGTCTTTTGTTGTAAAATTACTGTTTGTGCTTTTGTCACTAATATATATTGGCTTGTGGTAATCTTCAGAATATTGTATTATCTGGCGGTTCAACCATGTTCAAGGACTTTGGTAGAAGGTTGCAAAGGGACTTGAAGAAGATTGTTGATGCTCGAGTTTTGGCATATGAAGCGCGGGTGGGTGGCAATGTGAAGGTAAGAACATCCTATACGTGTGTTGATTCCTTTGCTTTTGCTTGAAGGCTGTCTGTGGTCTGCTTGCTTGGTAAGTAATGTTAATTGGGTTTATGTCTTTTCTCTTCTTCTCGACAGTCGCAACCAGTTGAAGTCAATGTGGTCACCCATCCTGTTCAAAGATATGCTGTATGGTTTGGAGGCTCGGTCCTTGCTTCAACTCCTGAATTCTACGCAGTATGTGGTCTTAGATCTGAAAGCCAGTTTCTTTTGCTCAACGACTGCATCTTTCTAAATCTAGAGTTTCTTTTGACTTCGTAAGATAGAATTGGTTTGAATGGATATTTTGTTAATTTGAACCCTAGCATGTGATTCTAAAAATAAGAGCCCTTTGTAACAGCTAATCTCCTGACTCTTTTTTTCCACTGTATTATTGTACTTTATATGGGGTAGCCACTGCAGTTAATGAGCTGAACAGTGAAGAACCAAATGGTTTAGTTTTCTTTCTTCTAGTTAAACATCTATGTTGACCAATTTGATTTGTCCTTACACGGTTTCAGGCATGCCATACAAAAGAAGAATATGAAGAACATGGGGCTAGTATATGCCGGACGAATCCTGTTTTCAAAGGGATGTACTAAATTCTGCAGACTCATCCTTGTTGGTTGGCTGCAATGTTTGGTGGCAATTTTGACATCAATTCGTTTACATGGAAGAGAGTTGCTCATTCCCACAATTAGCAAGAGGAATCGGATCTAACTTCGGTTAGATGACTGTTTTTTCTTTCCCGTTCGGATCTAGGGTTTTGAATGTACTTCTAAGATGTCAATTTCCATGTGTGGGTGGGTGGGTTGTAAATCAGCTTTCATATTTGTCCTTAATAGGGACAGAATGGGGAAGGGAAAGAGAAGAAGTGCTCTCTTTGTAATTCTTTTTTTCTCTGTCATAGGATGCTGTTAGGGTCGCGTGATGGTACAGTTAGTCTTTACAGAACAATTATTCCCTGCAGTTTTTAATCGTTAATGGACACAGGTTAAGCCAATACGTTGAACTCTGCCCATTTTTTTTATCACTTGTTTAGCTAATTCGATAATAATCCATTGAGGTCGAAGAAGATTTTGGGCGTCTGTGATCTGGTCTTGGTTCTCGGATCGTCTAATGTTGGATTTGTAAGCCTCATCTGTGCTCTGTTCCCAAGATTTTTGTCTTTCGTGAGAGAATTCTTCGGTATGATGATGACAGTTCTTGTCTGATTTATGAAAAATTGTAGACCTGTCATATATTACTGTTACTATGGCTTTTCAATGTTATAGGTTGTTGCAGCTCATAGTGTGGTTACAATGTTGCAGCAATTAGTGAGGGATCAGTAATGAATATTCAGGTCACTTGTATACCTGCGTTGGGTGTGGGCTGGCCTGGTAAGAGATATCTCCTCCAGCGTCATTGATTAATTTGCAGATGCTCGCCAATTTTCTTCTGATTCCAGTCTTGGATTTGGTACATTAGATCCCCTAGGTTAGTGTCAGGTAATGGTGGCCACGGTTCCACCGGTTCCCGTTCCAGAAAATGTGTATTCGGATTCGGAACCGGTTCCAAGCGGTTCCGGTTCCGGACTCTGTATTGGCTTCGGATTCGCACAAATCAACGGTTCCGACCGGTTCCGGAGTGGTTCCAGTTCCGGTTCCGACCGGTTCCGGGGCGGTTCCAACCGGTTCCGGAAAGATTCGATCGGCTCTAGTTTCTTCGTTTTAACTCTTATTTTAGATCTGTTTGCGTGCACATATTGCTCTTTTCATCCACTTTTCTCTAAGCTAGATTATTCCTCAAGTTTATAATCTTAAATGTGTAAGAACCAAAGACTTAAATTTTTGTATTGAATTTGCAGAAATTAAAGAGCAAAGCGGATTTTATTATATGATTCACTGCCTCGTTAAAACCTTATTAGGTAAAAACCCATTGGGAAAACCCTAATAAGGAAAAAGAGTACATCTACTAATAGGTTACATGATTTCAATTTGGAAGTCTTAAAATATTACATGGAAAGAAATTAATACTAATAGGTTACATGATTCACAACCTCGTTTTGGCCCGATTCCAACGGTAACTTCGCCCGGTTCCGGGGCGGTTCCGGTTCCACAGATTCCGGTTCCACGGTTCCGAATCCGACGCGAATCCAGGCGGTTCCGGGCGGTTCCAGTCCCGGTTCGGTCCCGAATCTCAAACTTGTATTCGGATTCGATTCGCAAGGGGGCGGTTCCGGTTCCGAATCGGTTCTGGCCCGGTTCCGGCCGGTTCCAATCGGTTCCGGATAGAACCGCCAGTTCCAGGTAGATTCGGATTCGGTGGCCACCATTAGTGTCCGGGCAGTTGATTAAATGATAGGGGGCCAGTGATTGTTATGACTTAATGTTGGAAAAAAGCCCCTAATAAGGACCAAATGTTTCACCTATGGAACCATTGAGGATTAAACGTTTCTGGAATTCCACTAAGTACTAAGGCTTTGTTCAGTATCACTGTTTTGGCAGCATATTTACAGTATATTTGGGTAGTTGTTTTGCGCTGACATATTTGCAGTATATTTGTTGGTAGTTTTGCGTTGGTATATTTGTAGCATATTTGTTGGCAGTTTTGTGCTGGCATATTTGTAGCTGTTTTGAAAACTGCTATTTGGCGGTGCGGCATATTTGCACCATAAATTAGTTAAGTTAGTTATGTGCACTGTGTTTACCGTTTTCTATCTACAATTATAAATATTATATTACAGTTTAAAACTATATTTTGTAAAAAAATATAAGGTTAAATTCACAAACAATATATTACTATGCGTATTTAATTTACAGTAAAAAACCTATATGAGAAACCAAAGAATATAAAAATATTTATATAACCAATAAATTTTAGTTTTTATTATTTAAGCAAAAGTTGTAACTTCTAAACAATATATTGTTATTTTTTTATAATTTTATAATTCTTACAAATATAAAAGCGTAACGAAAAGAGAACAAGAGTTTCAAATTTTCTGATAATGTTGTATGAATTTATTTAGTGAAATTGTAACTTTTAATAATATATTATATTCTTGTAATTTTGTATGTTAATAAATTTATATACATTCATATTTTTATATACTTTTTAAATATTTTAATTCATATATCAACAAGTGTGTATTTTTTTAATTAATCTAAGTGGTATTATAAATTATATATTGTAAATTAGTATTATTAATGTGGTTTCTTTTGAATTCGGCTAAAGAAGTAGTACTATTTTTTATAAGTTATTTGAATCATTGTGTAATTTGTAACAAAAAATAAATTGTAAAAAATGTCATAAGATAAGTAGCATTTTTTAATCTATAGTCACAGTAATTACATTGCGAAGGGAAGAAAGCAGAAGTGAACGGAAACAAAAAAGCAGCATATGTTGCGGACATTTATGCTCTTTTCAACCGAACAGCAAAACAAAGGCAAAAGTAACATATGCCACAACATATATGTTGTCATATATGCTGAGGCGAACACTACCTAAACATTTATAAAGACAGACTATTAGGAACTTTTGTCAAAAATACTTGTTAACATCCGTTAACTTCACTAAAATAATATTATAAAATAAATTAAACAGAAAAAATTAAAAAAATGAAAGCTTTTTCTTCCTCGCCTCTTCCTCTTCACGGAAATAAGCGTCTTCTTCGATAGAAAATCAGAAAACAACGTCTTCTTTCATCCTGTCTCTTCCTCTTCGACGGTTGTTTGCTTCTGATCTGTTGAGGAAGCAACCGCTTGTTTCTGTCGAAGAAGGAAGAGACGAGAAGGAAGAAGACAGTTGTTTTCTAATTATCTATCGAAGAAGAAGATGCTTATTTCGGTGGAGAGGAAGAGGTGAGGAAGAAACGTTTTGATTTTTTTCTGTTTAATTTTGTTTTATAATATTATTTTAGTGAAGTTAACGAATGTTAACAAGAATTTTGACGAAAGTCCTTATTAGTCTGTCTTTATAAACATTTAGTACTTACTGGGACTTCCATAAATGTTTATTCCTCAATGGTTCCATATGTGAAACGTTTAGTCCTTATCAGGGTCTTTTTTTCCTTACTGTTGTGATTACTGATTGTGACTTTTGATAATAATTAGTGACATAAGTTGATTTCAAAAATTGGTAGGGTGTTAAAAGTGACTAACGATTGGAAGTATGTTATCAAAAAGATAAATAATTTATAAGTTTAACAAGTCACTCTCATGGGAGTGACACTTTGAGCAAAGGCACTAGAGCTACTTTCGAGAAAGAGGAGCAGTGCATTGTCAACAACATGAGAGAGAGGAGCGGTAGAGTGAGGAGCGGGGAAGAGAGGTTGAGGAATCGTCGGAGCTGTTTCTCGCGCAAGCCAGTGCGGGAGTCATGGCGATCCAGAGGGCGACGGCGGTCCCGGAGTTGCTTGTGGAGAGCTTTTCCCAATAGGCGGTCGCGGTTCTCCGTGAGTCATGGCTCTAGGTGGTCTCATTCCAGTCGGGTGAGCAGACGACGACGAAGTCGATGTTTTTCTCCCAGGCATTCTCGCAGGCGTACGCATTCGACGGCCAGGAGACCTGGTAGGTCGGTTAGATCGAGCAGAGTGCCTCCCTCGCAGAGGAGCACGGGTAGTCAGAAGGGAGCAGCAGGAATCGATGGAAGTTATGCTGGAGCGGGAGGTCCAGGGTCTACCCTATTTTTATTGATAGCCTTAACAGAAAGGTTGATGCGAAGGCAATTCATTGGCTATTGCGGATGAAGGAGGATATAGCCTAGATTTTCATATCCAAGAAGAGGCGTCCCAACAACGCCCTCACCTTTGCCTTGGTCCAGATGAAAAGTGACACGCGGGTCAACAAAGCTTTGGGTAAGATTCATGGATGGACCTTTCTAGGTCACAAACCGTTTGCTCGTAGGGCCAAATATTTGTCTGAGAGAGGAAGGAGATGTCCCCAAGGACAGCAAGAGGCAAGACAAGACGATACTCTCTCCAAGTTTTTCTGGTAAAAACCGGGGAGGCATTCCCGATAATCAGTTTTGCGCATGGTACCGCGACAACGAAGGAGGGTGATGGCGGTGGTTCCAGTCAGTGTATTGAATTTGACGATGAACCTGTTACGGTGGTGGTGGAGTCTGGTGTTTCTGTTGAGATTGAGCATGGTGTTTGCCCTGGGGTGGCCAATCGTCGCATCAGTATACGGCTCGTGGTGAGGAGTTGCATTGGGAAAGATGTTGGGTCGAGAAGGGACACGGCCAAAAATAAATTGTTGTCGGCGCAGTTGAGTCCCAAGGCGGGTAACGGTCCGTCCCTTGTAAGCGCATTGGAAGACAAAAATCTTTGGGAATAATGGCAGCAGGCCTCCCGCAGTGGCTTGGAGTAATGCGCTGTTCGTTAGTGCAGGTTGGGCCTATCCGTACTATAGTTATTGGGGCAGGCCCCCCGATCTGTGGTTTTGAGCAAAGTGGGATGTGGGGGCTTGGGCCTGGGTGGGGAGGAGATTGGTTCTACACATCGGCTCTAGGGGTGAGCTACTCACCCTGGATGTGTGGGCAGACTGGTCCAAGTGCCCCAGCAAGCAACGTGTCTGCCGGAAGTTCGGAGGAGTATGGTCGGTTGCCTATTTCCATTCGGAAGCCTGTGAATAGTAAGGAGGTTGTCCATGACCCGATAGCTGATGAGATTGTAATGAGTGGCAGGACTTAAACATACTAATGGGTATAAAATAAAACATTCAATTTCAAAAACTGATCAAACACTCTTGGGCTATTTTGCATAAGGGGATTTTGTAATCTCTCCTTTTTCCGATTTCTAACATTCAGCCCTATTTTTCAAGGGTTTTTGAATCAACCATGATTTTTTTTTATTAAGAACGGGGAATTTAGGAGAAAATAAAAGGAAAAACTCTCATTTGTTAATAAAAAGAAAAAACGAACGAAGAAGAAAGTATTGAACTATTTCGAAAAGAAAGTAAAAAATAGTACCCAAAAGTAAATCAAAGATAAAAGTAGGAGTAAGGTCATATACTCATGTTAATAAAAATAATCATGAAGTTAAAACAGGAATCTAAGAGTCATTAGAAAGATTACCTCTTGAGAGAACAAGTATTTACTCTTCCCTAATCATAATTTGATCAAAGACACACAAAAAGCGTAGTAAAACATTGATAAGATTTCAACCAATCATATTTACTATATACATTACTAATTCTTTTTTTAAATATATAAATGTACGTAAAATAATAATAATAATAATAAGGGAAATTCACAATATACCCCTGTTTTCTTTCGTAATTCACAATATACCCCTGTTGGCACTAGTAGAAAAAAGGCCTATTTCGGTGGTTCCAAGGGGCCTATTTCGGCGGTTGTAAACCGCCGAAATGAGCACCGCCGAAATAGGTATACCTATCTCAGCGGTTGTAAATAAAACCGTCGAAATAGGTGGGCGCCAAAATCAAATTCTGACGACGTCTATCTCGACGGTTCTTAGCTCACAACCGCCGAGATAGAATCATGGTCAATCTCAGCATCGGTCAATTCCAGAAGGCACCATGAGTCTATCTCGGCGGTTGTTAGCTAAGAACCGCCGAGATAGACCTATTTTTGTATCTATTTCGGCGGTTCTAAGCTAAGAACCGCCGAAATAGCCCACCCTTTTTTTTTGTTTTTTTCCATCCCAGCATATATATATATATATTCACCGTATTTGGTTCAATGAGACCTGTAATAAAGCTTCATCCACACAGGGAGCTCCAGCACACATTTAAAAAGTTATAAAAGCTCCCAAATAATATCAACGACGCACCACAATTTGAGAGTTAACAAAACCAATGCAATTACACTTAATTACACACTTTCATTACAAATAAAAAACCACATTACAATTCAAATCTACCATTACACCATCCACAAGTGTACAGAGTTACAATTACATACTCGAAAAAGTTCACAAAACATCTTCATGATCATCAATTCATTAAACTTGTGCAGACGAACTCCGACCATTCCTCAAGCATCTCAACAATTTGAGCATCATCATACTGACCACCTTTGAACACTTATTCGTAAGCCTTGAAGAAAAATGAACATTAATCTAAAACGTACAAGTCTAACATGTAAAGAGCATAACTGAAACTTTCAAAGAATGTTACCTTGTCTAACGAGTGCTCTGGTAAAAGGTTCGACGCTCCTACTATGTCACTCATGAATCTCATGACATAGTATCCACATTCTGAACCCCCAGGCTGCACCAGACACTATACAAACACACATATTGACAGTTATAAACAAGTTTAAACATTATCACACAAATTTATCAATTAATAGAGTACCTTGACAGTGTTCCAAGGGATGCCACGCTTCATTGTTTTATTCTGGACAGATAATGCAGCTCTCATGGATCTATATACATCAGCAATATATATAGTTTTAAGCATCAGTAGCAAGTTATGAAACAATTAATGTTAAGTAATAATAATTGTTGTTTACGATAACAAACTAATTACCTCAGTATTGCGGTGGAGATCTTCGGTCTCTTGGCACCCTTACCAAGTGAGTCAAATTGCAAGATTCGTGGGTGCTTCAACATCACCAGCACAAGCAATGACCAATGTCGACTGTCCATAAATTACACAATGTGTTGAAATCATTAAACAACTAACACAAACTATATGTTTTAGATAATACTAAGAGAAATAGTCAAATATCATACTCTGAATGATATGGCAGCATAATAAATGACTTGTTAGAACATTCAAAGATGGCATTTGTCATATATTGCATAAGGCCTTCCATATCACTTGTCATCTGGACTTCACTGCACATAGTAGAACACAGGAATCCGAATCTGTGATCTTCATAGACATTGATCGCCTTATTATGCACCCACTATGAGGCAATATCATTAGTCATTAACTTTTTATTCAAACATCTAATTCATCACCAATCAATGAATTCAAAATATAAAAGGTAGAAGTCACTCACATGGCGGCTGACTTGATAATCGACACATTCAACCAATCCCTCCTGAAGCACTCCTCGAAGTCGGACATATACATCCCAAATCGATGTATATCTTCTCCTTGAACTTGATAGTGAAATATCCGCTCGTGATCTTCCACAGTGAGGGAATCACAATAAGGTGGTAGCAGCAACAACGATGAGTGCAGAATCTGCATATTAGTCGACAAGCCGGCCAATATTCTTTTCTCCACCAAATTAGGTCTAAGCACGAAATTTGTGGATGCCTTTGATTGCATAGGTGCAGCAATTATTTTCCCTTTTCCCTTATCAGTCTTTGGTCGGCTCATATCCTATGATATTAACTAATTAAGTATATGGATGCAAGGTGGTACATCAATAGTGGAACTTGTTTAGATAAAAATTGTGAATCCCTCTATGATGATATTAGTGATCAAATGAAAAATCTTAATCGTCATGTACTCAATTGAAATGTAAGTCTAACCTTTAGAGATGCATAGGGAAACGGCTCAACTGACTAGACACTACTTCCCACTACCGGTGAACTCTGATGATGAATGGGTGACTCAACTGGTGGTCGAGAAACCTCTTGGCTGCCATGCTTCTGTGTCTCAATCCTTGACATAGCCTGAGCGATCCTCTCGTCGACGCTCTGATTAATCCTCTGCTCCATCACAGCCATCTCTCTCAGGTGCTCCTCGTAGCTAATCATCCTTCCCTGTGCACTTCTGGACCAGGGTACGCCAAATGCCTGGCGGATACCAACGTGCCCACCAAACCCAATGGCACGACCTGGATGATCCTTCTTACCAAGAACGCGTGTAAGAGGATCATCATTCCTCTGTGAGGCCCAGGTGCCCTGGGTGAGCTGAAAGCTTAATTCACCCTAACACAACACACAAATACAGTTATTAGTTTAACATAAGTTCATATACAAATGAAATGAACAGTTCAACTAAAAATGAAATGACATCACTTACCATTTGAGCAATAACTGCTCTCGTGGCATCATCGTATTGAGGATTTTGGGGAGTAGAGTTCTTCGGAATGTGGCTTAACTCCCACACTTTCATTCTTCTGCCAATGGTATCCAATGAGCCATCCGTGGGCAGATATCCCTTTTGCTCCCATTCTGGTACCCTTTGAGCAATACTTTTTCCACCTAAGTGGTGAGGGTATAGATTCTTCTTAGCATTTGCTTGTTGTTGTGCACGGAGAGCCTGCATAAATTAATATGATCATGTTTAGTGAAATTGAACACAAAAGACAAGAAATTAAGAGTAATTTATGTATGTATGACACTAAAGTGCACCTGGAACTCCGGTGTCTGACGTGACTCAACAAATTGTACCCATTGCTCTTCGGTGATTCCTTCGTAAACCTCTCATGGTGGTCTCTCACCGCCAAAACCATGATCTGGATCATCTGGATCTTCTAGATCAGGCGTCTTGTAGATGAACTTGTCAGCCAACTTATTCTTGTGGTCCTGGAACTGTTTCGACATCGATGATAGCACATCCTTTTTAAGTGCGGGATCCATGGAGAAACGAGACTACATACATGATCATTCAGTTAGTAAAGTAAACATAAATATTCTATTATTTCACAATAGATCATAGTAATAATGTAGAGATTTACCTGGAGACGCTCAAACATAGTATCCTTCAAAGATTGAGGCACTTACTTCCAGGAGTGGTTTATGTTACAAAATGTCTTCACCAAATGGCTACCGTAAGCGGTGAAGTCATTCTTCCAATTTCCATGAGGTTGGTTGAACTGATTGAATTGCACTGGTTTTGTAGGAGGGCCCTTTAAAGCCTTCAGCCCACGTGTGGCACCTCTCTTCTTTTGCTTCTTGGCCTCTGGTGGGACAACTGACGGCTCTTCAGTCTGCTGTGAAGGGCCAGCCTCAGTCTCATCGCGTGCAACTACTTGGTCTTTCTTTTCTTTCCTCCTCTTGTGACCCACTTACTTGGTCTACCCTGCTGTGGCTCAGCTTCTCCAGTCAAGAGAAGCTGTTCAACGGGGTCATCCATAGGGTGATCATCCACTGCAAAAAAGAAATAAAGCATTTTCATCAGATATATAAATTAACATAAATACTATGATGCATAACAATAACAGTTAAGATGACATTACAGTCTACATTCTACTAACAACATTACCTGACACTAAAACTTAAATCATTTCATATTGTCTACCCAAACACCCTCATCATGGTCTGATCGTGCGTAGAGCAAATCATTTTCGGTAACATCAATCGAATCCGGTAATCCAGTAGGAAACACAAAATAAACTAGCATGACTGGGAAGATTGTCAAGTAGTCTAGCCTAACTCTAAGGTTGCAAACACAAAATAAACTAGCATTTTAAATTTAACAAATTGTCGCACTTCTAAAACAGAAACCGGTGTTTAAAACAATATTACGGATACTTTTTCTACAAAAAAATCGGCATGACCTTTGCATAATTGTACACATCCCGTGCTTATTATTCAGCACTCACCAAAGTCATCACAACCACAAACATTCCAACAATGGTAGCAACCAACAATGAAAATAAATCAATTCTTTACTAGCTAACTGAAAACCAATTGTAAATTCAGATCATCAAACCAACACTTTCAATTCTCCACTGTATAAGTTCAAACCGGTTTAGAGATTAAAACAAAATCCAGAGTTAAAATACGTACTTGTTTTTTAAGGATTTATGGAGAGGGGAGACTAGTGCCTGAGAGGTAGGCTACTGTGCGAGGAGGTAGGCTTCTGTGCGAGAGATGCAGCAATACCACTTCTGATATGTCTCTGCAAGGAAGCAACAAAAAATAAATTACAAAACAAATGCATCAACAAATATGGAAGGAAGCTAAATTATGTACTAGCACTTATATTTAAATACATAATTGCATTTATTAAACAAAAAATAAGGTTTAGTTACTTACTTGTGCACAGAGGAGGAAAGTGCAACAGTAATGGAAGAAGGCGGGAAACAAGAGTGGTGATTCACGGACTTGAATGTAGTGAGACCTGATAAAAAAATTAGATATTGTTAGACATATACACATACATCAAACAATATTAATTACGAAGAGATTTTGTTAAAAAAAATCGGCATGACTTTTGCATAATTTTACCTATCCCATGCTTATTATTAAGCATTCACCAACCATTCATCAACACAAATTTCCATCACAAATCAAACTAATACGAAATTTATCCATCAAACCAAATTTTAATAATTTGTGGAAATCAAATACAAAGTAAAAAAGAAAAAAGAAAAATATAAGTTAGATTGTATTACCGGTTCTTCCAACTCCGCTTTCAATCTACCGTGCAATGACTGAGGAGAGTTTCTTAACCACTTCTCTGTAGACAGAATAGAAACTCATTATTTTACGTATGATAATTGTTTGTAATTAGGATTGCAAAATTACACATAATGAGCTTAAAAGATGAAAATGTAGGTTGAGTATATCACGGGTTCACAAATGAAATGTATTCAGCCCCGTACGACTTCAATATGGTGAACCCATTTAGTGATTTCCCTCTACAAGGACACAACCATGCTTATTATTAAGCATTCACCAATCATTCAACAACACAAATTTCTATCATAAACCAAACTAATATATACCAAATTTATTCATCAAACCAAATTCCAATAATTTATGGAAATCAAATACAAAGTACAAAAGAGAAAAATGATAAGTTATATTATATTACCGGTTCGTAAATGAATTGTTCTCCGCTCCGCTTTCAATCTACCATGAAATGGTTAAGAAGCTTCTTAAGTATTTATCTGTAGAGACACAAATACATATAGACACAAGAGAAACTCAGTAGTTGTGTTTGTTCCGTATATACAATTAGGTTGCAAATTTACAGTGAGTGAAGAGAATGAAGAGTTAAGTTAAAAACAATTACCGGTTCCTAAATGAATTATTTTGAGCCCCTCTTCTCAATCGGGCGTGCGAGACGCGTGTAGCAGTACCAATCTCTACAGAGGCAACACAGATGCAAAATAAATATGAATTGAGGGCGCAAAACTATATTGCTTACAATGTTTATAATTAGCTTATAATTATAAGCACAAATAATGCTCAAACATTGTTCCACCCCATATATAAGCATAATAAATCTAGCCCAAATAAGCTAACCTAACTATACTTAAAAGAAAGGCCAAAAACAACAAAAAAATTCACTCGGACATTTCGTCAAACACCTTGTGTGCGTACATAAATTTATTAGTTTAACAACCAAATCTTGCAAAGATTTCACACACACAATAAATATCAGCATCCACAATCACAATGTGACAACAATCTATCAATTTTAACAACGTATTAACAATTATTTAAGCAATACCGAAACTAAAAAGTTGGGGTTTATATTCACCGTTGGCGCGTCTGTTGCTGGGCTGGAGGAGGGCGGCGACGACCACCGACACAACAACCACCGACGGTGGCGACGTCCAGTGAAGGCGGGAGGAGGAGGAGGGCGGGCGACGGCAGTGTGGTGGTGGTAGCGTCGGGGTAGCAAATCGCCGAGGAGAACAGAGAGAAGAGGGGTTAATTAGGTTAATGAATTCGTAATTGCGTCGGGACGGGCTGGGGGCTATTTTAAACGACCTATTTCGGCGGTTCTTTGTTAGGAACCGCCGAAATAGACCCTTTGTAATAATAAAATAAAAATAAAAAGACCTGTTTCGTGTAAGGAACCGCCGAAATAGGTCTCTTTTATTTTTTTTATTATTACATAGGGCCTATTTCGGCAGTTCATATCTAGGAACCGCCTAAATAGGTGCCTTCTTTTCAGACTACATACATCTCGGGCCCCTATTTCGGCGGTTTTATCTACAACCGCCGAAATAGGGGCGCCGAAATAGACGTTTTTGTACTAGTGTGGTTTTCGTAATTCAACTTTAAACATGCTTAAATGTTGTCCAATATTGATGAAACTTTACATGGACGATGCTAAAGTGTTATATTTTGGTCCAATATCAAATTTGAAGTTTTTTAAGCTCACATGTGACCTGTGGGACCCAATGAAAATTGCATATGTTCATTGGGTCCCACATGTCACATATGAGCTTAAAAAACTTCAATTTGATATTAGACCAAAATATAACACTTTAGCATCATCCATGTAAAGTTTCATCAATTTTGGACAACATTTAAACATGTTTAAAGTTGAATTACGAAAAGCAACAGGGGTATATTGTGAATTACGAAAGAAAACAGGGGTATATCGTGAATTATCCCTAATAATAATTTTTTTGAAGGGGGGACCGCTGCCCTACACTAGGCAGGAACACTGTCCCCAGTGTTCAAAAATAGAAAAATAAATAATTTGAAGAATAATTTAAAGAAAATTAAAAAGAAAGGATTAAGAAAGGGAGGACTCCCCTGTGGTGAAAGAAGAACATATTGTGAGAGGGCCCGCCCTACACTTAGCCTTTGGCTACTTGGCAGGATGATCAGAGATCTCGATAGAGACTGATTTCGCATGCTCCCATGGATTGACTTGCGCTTGAGACGGGAGTTGAACAGGTTGTCTAGGTTGTGCCAGAAGTTGCTGCATTTGCAACTGCATCGATTTATGCTCCTTGCGAATAGTCGAGATCTCGTTGTGAGCATCCTGGGTCTTGTTCATCAGGGCCGATATCATATCGCGCAGCTCAGCCATCTCGGCCTCTGATGAAGATGCAAGTTGGGATGGTCGGTTTGAAGGGACTCCTCCGTAAGGAGTCTGCATGTATTGCCTCTGAACTCCCCGGTAGCCGGCATGACCTTGGAAATTTTGAGGGGGTTGGTTCCCCTGCTGCCAAGGCTGCCTAAACCCTGCATTGTTGCTCACGTAGTTCACCTCCTCAGCATTTTGAAAATCTTGCAATTCGGGGTTCTAGGCATGTGATCATGCAGTAACCACTTTCGCCTGCTGAGGAATATTATTCATTGCCATTTGCTCCACCACCTTTTGCAGAGCACTAACCTTTGTTGACGTTTGAGCATTGCTCTCCAACAACTGCTCATGACTTTTCATTAATTTGTCAAATTTGGCGTCACCCTCGCCCACTTGGTATAAGCTTGCGGTACCACCCCTGGATCCAACTGTGGCCCAATCTCGAATCTCTTCGCAAAGAGATTCAATCCCACTAAGGAATTGATCTCCTGGCTTTTTCAGTATGTCAGCACCAAGGGAGGATAGAATCATAGTTTTACATTGGTTGATCAATCCTTTGTAAAAAAAATGGGGAATTTGTTCCTTGGTGAGGCCATGTTGAGGACATGTTCGGAGCAAGCCATTGAATTTGTCCCAAGTCTCACAGATGTTCTCCGAGCCCGGTTGCCTGAGGTTGTAGATTTTGGAGATCATCTCCAGGGTGCGACTTGGTGGCAGGAACTTATCATAGAATTTGGTTTCCATGTCCTCCCAAGCGGAAATGGTACTTGGGGTCAGACTATGGTACCACTTGCTGGCGGCCATTGTAAGACTATGCGGGAAGAGGGAAAGTTTGGCATATTGAAGGATGTTGTTTGAAGAAGTTAGGTTATTTGTGTGTTACAAGAATTTTGTTATGTGGAGCAAGGCGTCGTCCGGATTCGACCCATCGAACATACCCAACTCTTTAACACATCGAATCTGATCATATGGCTTTAACTTTTGCCACTCATCGTACTCGTTTTGTGCGAGGAGAGGGAGATCGATCGTTGGTTTTTGGCCTAGATTGGAAGGCCTGTTGATGTTGCGGACGGTTGGGGTTGCCATTTGTGTAGGGGTTGCGTTTGGTCGGTTTCTTCGCTATCTTAGGGACAGAAGAACGGTCCTCTCTATCTCTGGATCGAGGCTGGTTAAATCGTGAGGAAGACTATTTGACCGGATGAGCATTCACCAAAGATAACTTCAGGACGAGCAAAACAAAACGTTATAATATTTTGTACAAATAAAGAATAAGATAATTATGTAATTAATTTCTAGAAAATTAAAAGAAGAAACAGAATTTAGTCATGCCGGGTGTAGCCTGTCCGGCGTCAGACTTCCTCCTGAGGTGCCAGATGTGTCATACCAGGCATTAGGCACGACATACTTACTAATAAATGAACTAATTTATACACGAACGAACAATAAACACCATGTGAGAAATAAATAATTAATTTGAATGTGTCGGGCATAGAGCCGGACGTGCATCGCCCGACATTGGACTTCCTCCAATAGTGCCGGATTGTTCTTACCCGGCATCATGCCCGGCCTGTTCTAACTCAAAAGAAAAATAAATGAACAAAGAATAAAGAATAAGAGAAGGGAGAAATAAAACGATTGGTGTAATAGTAAAGACTATTTACATACGACTCTAATACTTTGAAGAAAATAAAATAAAAATGTGAGTTGAAGTTGAATGTGCCGGATTGTGTGCCGGGTGTATCCTGTCCCGCGTCGGACTTCCTCCGAAGTGCCGGACATATTGTATCTGGCAGTGTGCACGACACATTCAACTCTGTAAAAACAATGGACGAATTAAATCAAAGAATCAAAGAATAAATCGGTAAAAGTATTGTTCCGATAAATAACTCTTCTATAGAGTTCATTAATATCCAAGCTCATTAATTTGCCTCCATCGATCTGAATGATTGGTCTCAATTCGGGAGGAAGAACTGGTAATGTAACACCCCTCTCAATTTAACACGTAATAGTCACTCATGTTAACAGATAAATAAAGCGTCTTACAGCGGAAAAATAAACAACGACATTAAACTCACTTGGGTGTCACCTGCTGTTACTCGCCCATGCGAGAAACAAGACAAAACTAAATCCAACAACTAAAATACACATCACTACTAAACCGCTGTGACAACGAGATATCCCTATACATCATACTAAGTCCACATTCATAACAATAGACAAGTGAGCATCTATTTCAAATCCCAGATAAATGTAACATTACCATCATACGTCTACAGCCTGGTATCGTTATACAATAAATTCCTTACGCAATAATTGAAGTAATCCTATCTACCCTGTTCCCGCACTTCGGCTTCAACGAAGACCAACAACCTGCACAATGAGTGTAGTCTCAGCGATAGACGCTGAGTATGCCGGATCTGGACCCTATTGGTCACTTGTCATTTTTAACCATCTTGATAATAGATTGATTTCATGCTTTGTCATTTTACAGATATATAGATACTGTAACAACATGCATGATTATATAATCATTCATCCAATCAAAACAGTCACTTATAAACATACACAACAATCACACATCATACAATGCGACGGCATTAGTAATTCATACGTCGTATTTTATCATCATCATGTATTACAACATTCGGCCCCCCGGGCCCTCACATATTATTTGTTTTAGTTAGCAATGTCGGGCGTCAATTAGGACAACCCGAAATATATTCACTTGGACAGTAGTCCCACGTACACACAAGGTGCTCACTGCCCTGATCATCCGAAGACTCCGGGACTAATTCACTTTGCCTTTGTAAAGGCGTCCATTTAGGTGGCCAAGGGCCTGGTGCCAACGGTAGCACACTCCGCCTGACGATCTATGTAGGCTCGTTCAGGATTAACTAGGGTAAAACCCGATACGGGATAACCCAAGAGATCTCTACGCGCCACCAGCAGCCAGTGACTGTCTGGATTAAGGTACATCATCACATTCATTCACACTCCACTGTTAACTTTGTTAGTTGGATAGTTAGTTACAGTTTTTTTTAGTTATGGAGAACACCACTTAATTTGTTGGCTGCCCTATGGGTCTTACGCATGCCTAGAATTATTCTAGGTAGTATTCACGTTCGAGTCAAAGCTCTAGAGACCGACATTTTCATGTCCCGTTCCTAAGTGTTTTACTTAGGTTATAACTACATACTTGTAATACTTAGCGTATTAGGTCAAGCAACGGTGGTCACAATCACACATTTCGCATATGTAGTTTTGTATAGGTCGATCTATAGTCGACATAGTATTAGTCCCGTAGGACGTTCGTGCATAAATAATAATGCAGTAAACATAACTACACATCACACACATAAATCACATACATACATTCACACAAGTTATATATCAAACAAATCCGAGCCCGAGGAATTCCTCAGGACAACTCGGATCAAATCCCTTTACATACCGTACACCGTGTCAAGGTCGCGCAGTGTAGACCACTAAGCTTTCTCGAGCGCGCACGTCTAACAGGCGATCTAACAATACGAAGAACGCTATATGTCAATCCACATGACAGTATGATTCGGTATTTCCGAAATGTCCGTAACCCCGGTTTTACACCCCCGGACTTTCAACTGTTAATAGTTAAGGTATCATTATCCTTAAAAACTCTTTGCTCGTAGTATGTATTAATATACGGTTTACAAGGACGTCGGTTTTTATTCGGACGTCGTGGCTAACGTTTTCAAACGTAGGAATTATTTTTTCCAAATCCATAGTATTTTACAAACGTTACGCCTGATTCAGAATTTGCCCGTTCTCGTATTTTAATCCGGCTGTTACGTCGCATGCACAGGTATTGTTATAACCTATAGTTGCACGCATGGTTATATTTGATAACCTATGATTGCATGCATTCCATGCAACGTTAATTTATTTTACATAGTATTTTACTATTCTTTAATATACCCTATATTATACAACTTCCCAATTACATAACAACTTGTATTCATTCATAACCTTATGACATTACAGTATATATATTTATACTTATAAGTTGACATTTATTATCTACAATTATATGGTCTGTAAACCATATTATATATGCATGTCACTTGCGCCAATATTCCTATGTGTATATATATACTTTGTTCCTTAAGGAAATAAGAACTTTATGATATGCACATATTATTCCTTATACAAGGTTTATTTAAACCATCCCAAATCTTACATTAACCATAGTATTTATGTCATTGTATACTATAGTTTATATCTTCATTTTTGATACATAATGTACATATGAATGCGTTAGTAAGATAGTTTTAATAAACTATACTTTTGGTCACTAGGTATTATTTAGTGTTACATTTATATCATGATACCATATAGCGTGGTATTTTTTTTATGTCATTTAACTTTATAACATATAGTTGATAATTACATATATGTATCGAACATAGTGTATTCATATAATACACTTATACTTCTTTATTCCCCTAATTTCCATAAATCACAATATACCCACATAACTTATCCCATGTTATAAGTTCTTTATTTTATAGCATCAAAACTTTGTAACCAATATATACCCCAAGGTTTGATAACCTTTTGTTAAAATTACCGGAAGTGCATATCTTTTTAATTCCATTCCTTTCAACCCTATATTTTCCAAGTATCACATTTTTACCACAATCCTCATCGCATACTTAGCTTACCTTATGCTATATCATTTAAGTCGTATAGTGTAAGTATATTACATGGTTTGAAATTTCCGAAAATACCAAACAGTCCCTTAGGTTCTGTTTGTTTCCGTTTTACCCTTCAACTTTTCATATTTACTCTTTTATCACAAACCTCTTAATATTTTTATCTATATTTGTTACATCGCCCAAACATTACAATAATTATAACATATAGTTTGTATATGTTATTTTCTTCCACACTACCGAACAGCCCACATGCTGTTTTGGTTTGTTCCTTTCTAGCACCATATATTTTCTATACTTGCACAAAGCCACATATATTTTAACAAGTTATACACTTAGGTTATATAATGTAGTTTTAGTATTTGATACCCATATAACCAATAGTTTGATTATGTTTTATTTCAAATAGCCCCCTTCCGCTTCTGAAATCCCTCTCCTTACACACATAATTTTCCTTGTTTACATTTTGACCCCATTTTCTGTTATATACCTCCACATGTCACAAAAAACATATGTTATACCCTTTTATCAACATAGCCTTTTATATACTTCCAAAAATTCCTAAATTTTATGCTTAGGATATAAATCACTATATTAACCAAACTACACCTAACTTTTCGGTAATTACATTGTATACCCTGGAATTTTCATAAATTCCACATCTCACTTATAATGTTAGTATAAGTTCATAAATTAATTATTTATGACATTATATTTGGTCAAGGCTTTTATTTTGGTCAATGTTGACCCAATATACACTAGTTTGACCATAGGTTTATGTATTTGTCGTTTTGACCACACTTACTCAAAATTACCATTTGACCCCCACATTTTATAACTCAATAAAATTCATAGAACATCTCTTTTAACATATAGTTTCCGATTTTATTTATTTTCAGTCTCTTAAATTTGTTTAAATTGCAATTCAACTCCGAATTATTTCGGTAATATATATTTTGTTCTAAATTCATTTTAAATTCATTTTTAACTTAACATAGATATTAAATTAAATGGCCTAAAACTTGGCCTCGTTACATTAATTTACATTGGATAAAATTACACATAAATGTTATAAAAACTATATTGTTTACAGTTTAATATATAGTTTTTCTTTTATGTCTCCCAAAATCATTTAATTAATTCTTATGACATATCATGTCACCCAAACCTTACATTACCAACTAGAAATGTTATAAAACATTATGATATATATATTCAAGTCATTTAAGACCAAGTTTGGTCTCGGTTTTCATCACCCATAATCTAATATGTTTGTAAATCATATTTTTGACCCATAGTTGATTTCCTTGACCTTATAGGTCACTAACACACCAACTAACCAACCAAAAATGTTATTAGGCATTTTAATACATAACCAAGCTATTCAATACACATACACCCCACGGCTAATCCTTCCATGTAATAAAATTTCTTAAAAGCCATATCATAACATAAGGTCAGTATTTCTCACCTAGCTTGATTTTTCCCAAGCTTCCAAACACTCCAACGCCTCCTTGAAACTCTCGGCCTATTTAAACATGGGGTCCAATTCAGTTTTTTTTAAGCTTTAATCATATTTAGTAATATGTCATAGGAGTATGAACACTCACTTTGGTATGGTGTAGTTGGGACTGTTTCCCCACGGTTTGCGCATGGAGTTCTCCATGGGTTTGCAGGCAGCCTTTTAGGCAGAAAGAACACACACACATTAGCCATGTACACAAGGTTACTATCGGTTGTTTTACGTTTGGAAAGTACACGCTATTTACCTTAGTTTAGAGCTGGTTTTCAAGGCTTGTTTGCGCCTGTTTGAATGAGCAAAACAGGATATTATGAAGCTACTAAGATCAGTTCACATTACCGGTGGAACCCAGAGGAAATAAGGTGAAATTTTCTTACCGAACAAAGCCATCTAAGGGAGTTGTCTATGCGCGTTTCATGGGCGTCCTCCCTCTCTGTTCTGTACGTGAAGGAGCAGAGCTATAGGTCATGAATCAGAAGCACATTTTCGGTGGAAGAAGAGCATACATGGGAAGGAAAGTCCTTACCAAGGCTTGGTCGAACAAGAGCAATTGCATGGGTTTGTTCCTTCACACTCTGGGTAACTCTTACTAGTACTTGCGTGAAGAAGACAGAAAGAAGAGTTCAGTACAACCCATGCATACCACCGGTAAGACAAGGAAGAAGGGAGTGAGTGGAGCTCACCGAAGCATGGCCTAACTAGAGAGTTTTGCTTGGACTTGCCTCTGTTTGAGTTACGGTGTTATTCCTCTGTCCACGTACATAAAGAAAACGGGAAGAGTTTATAAGAGTTGGGGACACTGGTCATTTCCACCGGAGCTAGAGGAGAAGGGATGTACAATTTTTTATCAACGATTACTTACCTACATCAGTAGCAGTGGCCATGGGTGGTGAATGTTGTTCACGGTTCTAGAAAACAACCGGAAGGAGCATGGAACTTCCACCGGTAGTTACGTGAAAGAGTAATGCAGCAAAACAAGGAACAAATCTCATAATCACTGGGAACATTGTCCTCGGTTCTGGAAAGAGAGAAGAGAGGTTCATGAGACTTGCTTGCGATGGAGAAAGAAGATAGGCCTGTGTTGTTAACGTAGCAGAGGAAGAAATCAAGTTTGGGTTTAGACCTCACCTATAGCTCGAGCGGCTGTGCTGGAAGTTGGGAGCTTTTCTCGCTTCTAGTTCGTGACATAGCAGCCATAGAAGACGAACATCGCACTCACGGTTCTACAATAGCAAGGATGGGTGCGGTTCGCTACAGCCAATAGCAGCAAACATGGAAGGTAATGTCTCCTCTCTGTTTACGTGAAGAACCAGGAGAAGAGATTCAAGAAGCTTGGAGCATCACCGGCAATGCAAGGAAAGAGCAGTGGTATATTTCTTTACCGTGGCTGTAGCTTGGGTCTAGATACCACATGAGCAGAGGTTGTTCTCTGTTCTTTTTTTTTGTACGTGGAAGAAAGCCATGGAACTGGGCATTGTTCTCGGTGAAGGAACGATATGGAGATGGCATGGACTTCCGACTGGAGGAGGAGGATGGGTATATTTCTTTGAGTCGAAATCACTTACCCACTGCAAGCGGTAGCAGACATGGAGGATGGTTTTTTTTCTCTCGGTCGTGGAGCAACAGAGAAGAATCGGGGTGCTCCCGCTTGAAGAGGAAGGAGACGGTTTTGAAAAGAAGAGAAAGGAATTGGTAATACTGTAATACGTATGGCCTGGGAAGTTCTCTATGTCAAAAAGTCTTTGAGTTTAGTATTAGTTGTCGGTCAAGTGGATAGGAGTAGGTATGGGTGAGTAGGTAATTGTTTTTGTTAATTCATGCTACTATTTTTTTTTTGTTCGGCCGCCATAACACAAGTCAGGCGGGTAGGTGGGTAGAAACAATTTGTTAGTTTAGTTGATATCATGTAACAGTAAGATGTTACTTGTAATAATTCGTTGCAATTTACTACTGAAATTAAGCACAGCTCATCTGGTTAAGGCTACGGGAATGGTACGAAAGGTCTCAGGTTCGAATCCCGTCTAGAGCATGTTTGCTCATTTTTTTTGTTTCAGCTTCTTTATGCTTATTCCTTGTATATGTGCGACTGTATTAATATGTCGCATTTTTAGTTATACGTACAACGTCATAATATTGTAATGTTGTGTATATGTATATATTTATATGTACGTGACCGTATTAATATGTAACGTCAACATATTTCCGGACATGTATATGCTCGTACTAATTTTTAATTGTTCCTTCGCTCACAAGTCGTTATATGCTCATAATAATGTACACATTATTATTTAGGCCATAATTTAATTGGTTATACGTCTCATCCATATTTAATTAAGTAGAGGTATTTCAGGTAATAGACACAAAATCATCCATTCTGGTTCTATATTTATTCGAATGAAATGCTTAGCTAATTCCATGTGTCTAACCAAAAAATCTTTTCTTCTTCCAACTTTTCGATCTTCCCATTCATTCCCTGTAGACCCTTCTTCCGCTAACTCTTTCCATTCTGCCAACAGAATAAGGCGTTTTACCGATTTTAGGACTTGGACTAATTCCAAGTTCCCGACAACGACACCATTTTGCTAACAAAGAATTTGTAGGGGGAAAGAGGATGTACAAAAGAATAAAAGAATAAAAAGAATAAAATAAACCCTACAGCTCTATACGGGTAGCAAAAATCCCGGTCGGAGTATAGTGTGACTAGATTACGACCGAGAGTATCGAACCCAAGGGACTTAATAAAAAATCAGTCGTAATCCAGTAATATCCTATTCTAAAGCAAGAGGGAAATGTAAATAACAATTTAACTAAAAATCCTAACTAAATAAAGATTTGTCATAGATTCAGGATTACATCAACCAAGTAACAATGTGATCACGCAATGAAACTTCAAGACTTGAATTTAACCAAACAAATGAATGCGCCGGATGTCCTGCCGGACACCAGATGCATGGCACATTCAAAGACCTTGAATGTGCCAGACACCAGATACCGGCAGTGCATCTGGCACATTCAAATTGTGAATACCACTTTCCCGCTTCGGGTCTGACAATGAGAAACTCACTACCCATTATCAAATCGAGCATATATCATGCCACGAAATGAACAAGATAATGGGGGAAGATGGGTTAATTCTCAATCATTTATGTTATCTCTAAATCATAGATGAAAACATTAAAGACCACTAAGATTTGTTTAACCTATTATACTCGTGGACTTTTCTTCCTTAAGTAGAATTTGCACAATGAAAATGAGTATCCTACTATATTTACTTGCAAGAAGAACCAAATCTTAATGAACGCTTGAAAATTATATTAAATGATTATAGTGTTTACAAAGAAATAATTCACCCCTAACCAAAAACTAACAAGGAGTTCTACATCACCATCCACACAACTACAAAAAGAGAATGCAAGAGGAGAAGGAAATGGTCATAGCCTTAACCCGACAAGATCTTCTTCTTCTTCGCGTGGATGGATCCGTAGAACTTCCTTGGACCAACAGTGGGATGGATGCGGAAATGGAGTGTGAATGAAGTGTATGGGTGTGTTGAAGTGTGTGGAAAAGTGCATCCCTTCAGCCTATTTATATGCATCATTTTCTCCTTGTGCCGAGTGGCATGCCGGGTCCAGGTCATCCGGCAACACATTAAACATGTGCTAACTGTTAACGGTCGAAACCGCCAAATTGGAGCGAAACGATGCATGTGCTGGACAGGGGAAGTCCGGCACCGTACCCAGCATCAGTTGAATCACCAACGGTAAATAACTGCTAACGTTTGACGAACAGTGATGACTTCTCACTCGTGCCGGATAGGGAGCACCCGGCACAATGCCCGACAAAGCTTCTTTTCTGCTCCATACTTGTGTCGTGCAGAATCCACCCGACATTATGTCCGACATTACTGATCTTTTGGTTATAAACTTTGTTCCTTGCATGAAAAACATATAAAAACTTAAGTCTGAACAAATAATACACTTTAATACATAATATAACTTAAATACTAACAATTTAACCTTATTTGTATCAATAATCTCTATAAATATAGCATATAAATATGATATGTCTGCGGCTTATCATGTAGTAACTGAAATACCCGTGTATTTTGAGTTAGGGAATTCATAATATTAGTCACTATGATTGGGTAAATGCAATAGTTCGTTAATAAATTGTCGGAATTAGTAACTACTATTGGGCCTAGGGAAGCTAGAACGACTATCTTATTTTTTTCATTTTCATCCTCTAGATTAATCATACTTTTATATTATCCTTTTCCTTATCTTAAATTAATAAATTTCCATCTCTTACTGACGTTACAACATCCTCCTGAAATTGAGAATTCAATTCCTATTTTACTTCTTCTAAATTAATTATATGTTAATAACCTTCTCTCCCTTCTCCCTACCTATTTGTCAACATTCTAGTTTCTTCCAACGTAATGACAGTAAATTTTACTTAAGTCAATAGATAAATTCCACTTTTATTTCTTCCTTTTCAAAATAAATATCTTATATCTCCTTAAATAATTATACTCATCCTTATCTTTACGCAACGACAAATCATTTATTTCTCATGTACTTCAACTAATCATTTGATTTATTACTTATTTCTTTCAACTGAATATCCTTAAGTGATTTATTTACACTCTTAAATTATTTACAATGTTACTCTAATTCTCTTCCCTCCTCTTAAATAAATTACAATACTGATTTATTGAATATCTTTCCTTTCTAAAATACTAATAATATTCTATTTGAATCGTGATTCCGTCACTCTCTTCTTCCTCATCATGACGTTCTACACTCTTCTTCTCAACTACAATATTGTCGTTTCTTCACGATTTCGTAGAGTTCTTCCCTGGTGCTAACATAGAGATTAAAGAGGGTAAGGTCTAATACTTAGATAGGGTTCCAATTTATTTGATTGTGGTTGACATATTTTGATCGTGGATTATTATAAACCTAGACACCGGTATTGTTGGCGAGCGCTTCTAGTGATTTTGTTGAGTTGTCTTCCTGAGTCAAGGGAATAATCAGGGATTATTTGTGCTCACGGTTGTTTTGTTGATGTGAATTTTTATTCATCAAAAGGTATTTTGGGAACCCTGATTTTGATTGGAGGATTGGAATTGTATTTCGTGTGTTATGGATGAATGGTGGCATTTGACAATTGGAAATGGATTTGGTTTTGGGAGCTCTTCACTGGAAATTAATTGTTTTGGGGGTTCTTGGGGCTCCCTGATTCACCATGTTGGGGTTCTTGGTGCTCCATAACTCACCATGTTGGTACTCTAGACCGTGACCATGAATTATTTATATATATATATATATGTGTTGCATACAATGATTGCAGTTAAGCTCTATGATCTACTCAATGGGACTGATGTTTCATAGGGGGTGTGCACACTTAAGGACTTAAGGTGAGGTGGAATGGTAATTCAGTCCGTTCGTGACTGATTGATTTATTTTGTGGTTGTTTCTTATTGAAGGCTCCCCAATTATTTTAGTGGATATTGATTGCTGGAAAAAGGATTCATATTGTTGGTTTATTGATTCTAAATGTTTTGTTTACCCAATTGCAAAAGAGATTTCAAAATGTATTTTACACAATGAGATGGAATTTACTCAGTTTCACTGATTTGCATGATCCCTTCGTGCTTTTGTATATTGTTTTCTGATCGCAGGTACTGAGTGCTGATTTGGGGATTGGGAACACGCTACCACGTAGACTAGGAAAATTCTAATCGTTTCTAAGACAATAACTGGAATATTACAGTGGTTTGAAATACAATGTTCGCATTATTATTATGTTTAAGTTACAGTTTTTGATCTACAATACTCAGCTTCCGTATATTTTGGGATTACAATGTTTAATCACATGTTTTGATTGTTTTGTTGGATATTTAGCCTGAGCACTCAAAGGTTTGAGTGTGGTGGTAGCACCTTGGATTTGAAGTAATTTCCGCTATGTTTATAGTAACATATCTACATTGTTATAAAGCATTTACAACTTGATGGTTTTCTTCCTAATTCTAGTCATTATCTATTGTTTTCTTCCGCTGTTTACATTCTTAAATTCACATTTTAGGACCTGTCCGAACGTCCGTCCGGACATCTATGTTCGAACAGGCCCTGAGAATGTTTTAAATTTTCAATGTCTGAGTGTGTCCGAACATCTGTCCGAACTTACATGTTCGGACAGCATACGAGGACGAATCCAACTTGTGAGTTTCGGCTCATGTCCAAACTTACAAGTTTGGACCAACGTTCGAACCACGTAAAGAATTTTATCAGAACTTGTGTCCGAACTTACATGTTCGGACACATGTGGATGCTTTATATTTCAAATCTCGACTAGCGTCCAAATATCAATGTTCGGACACAAGTTCAAACGCTTTTACTTCCTGATTTCCAAACTCTCGACTTGTGTCCGAACATCGATGTCCGGACACATATTCGGACGATTTCACTTTCTCGTTTCTAACTCTCGACTTGTGTCCAAACATCAATGTCCGGACACAAGTTTGGACACTCAGGTTCGTGCACTCTGTTTTCTTCTCGACTTGTGTCCGAACATCAATGTATAGACAAAAGCTCGGACAAGGCTTAAATTGCAGTTTTAGGACTTGTTTGAAGTCCGTTTTTGAAACCGTTTGTGGCGTTAGACTCGTATCGTCGTGTTATTTCAAATGAGGTGAAATCTAGGGTGTTACTGTAACTCTCAAACCTATGTAAACATAATGGGGAGGTTAGATCTCTACATAATCCAAGGGTTTAAAGACTTGTTTAAGCACCAAGGCTTGATTTCACTGCTTTGGGTTTTTCACTGCTCTGTTTTGCTGGTTTGGTTGTTGGGTTTGATATTAACTCTAGTTGATCGTTGTGTAATTTGTGAAGTAAGATATCTTTTACATTTTTCCAGCTTGTATTTATCCAGGGAAAAAAGGGTTGGTCGGGATTTGGTAAATCAATTTGATGAGGTGCTTGTGGGTGAATTTCTTAAGTTGTTCACTGTGTTCGTGGATCTTAGTATCCCATACCTTCTTTCTTCTGAATAGTGGCCTTTTGGATTTAGATCTCGTCGTGTTAGAAGATGTAATCTTAATCTTTTCTTGTAAGCCCTTGTATAATTGGGGCAGGATCATTCATTCGAGATGTAGGGGTTACAAAAAGGGTCCAATGTAGTCAATGACTCGGTATTCTCTCAGAGCATGATAATCCCCTTCTCAGAACAAGAAAGCTTACGATTGGCTTTTTACCTAACTTTTTATTTCCATTGTAATTGGATATGATGAGTGGCTTTACCTGGATTAGTAAGAGATGAAGTATTTATTGTAGTTGAGGACACTTTCTCCCTTGGATTCACATTTAAGAGATGGACTTGGATCCTTTCCAATCGATGGGTTGGAGAACACTTAGCCCCCAACCCATGGATGCGTCAGTACAATATATGTCACTTCAGTGCTTGTGCACATATAAGAAAGTTATGTTCTAATACATATTTTTTTCTCAACTTTTTCCATGTTCATGATGGATTAGGTGGAAGGTTACTTTACTTGTAAGCTCTATGTCTGTCTCTTAGTCTCAATGAACCCAGTAGCAGAAGAGCGACTGGATTATGGGGGAGTGGGAAAAGAGGTTCCCAGAAGCTTCAATGTCAAGTAAGTGGAACTATCCCAGCTCTTGCAGATGAAGAGCTAATGGGAGAAGATGATGAATATGAGGACCTTTACAATGATGTTAATATTGGGGAGGGTATGTTTCAGTTTAACCAAGCTGAACCACTAGCTTCATCTACTACTTTTGGCAGTACTGGTTTTCAAGCGCAACCATCTAATATATCCGAACATGGAAGAAGATCATTCAGGGTGAAAGACCTTCACTCTAGGATTGATACCAACGAGAAGTTTCTAAATCCTTAGGTCAAGCACTCTGCACAGAAGGTAGATCTTATGGCTGATAAAAGACCACAATCAGAGGTTGTTAACTATATAGGAGAGGCTTCAATCTCAGCAAAGGGGACCTATGATGCTTCTCCCGTAAATACTGGGTTTCAACATCAATCATCTACGATCTTAAATCCTGCCTTGAGTGGCACAGACCAGAAGGTGATACCTGCTGGTATTGGAGGCTCAGGAGGTGTTCATTCCCTTCACGGTGCTTTAGTTGATCATGCAAGGAAGATAGATGCTCTCTCCAACCGTGGGGTGGCCAGTGGTAATTCTGCCTCATCTAAGGTAGATAATGGTATGACCACCCTCTTTGTGGGAGAATTACACTGGTGGACTACGGATGCGAGCTTGAAAATGTGTTATCCTAATATGGAAACGTGAAAGAAATCAAGTTTTTTGATGAGAGAGCTACTGGGAAATCCAAGGGATATTTCCAGGTTGAGTTCTTGTATTTTGGTTCTACTACGCATGGAAGGAAGGGATCAATGACTATATCTTCAATGGTCGGGCATGCGTTGTTGCCTTTGCTACCACTCAAACTCTGAAACAAATCGGAGCTACTTATGTGAACAAAAACCAGTCACAACCTCCTCAGAATCAGCCTCTAGGAAGGAGAAACATGAATGAATGATGGGTCTGGAAGAGGTAGTGGAACAAATTTTGCTGCTGGAGATTCCAGGAGGAACTTTGGAAGAGGTGGTCGAGGAGGGGGCGAGGATCAATGAATGAGGGACCTGGATTTGGTGGGTGGGAGAAGAGGTGGACAAATGGTGGCAAAAAATTCCCTTACTAATCTTGCTGCTATGGGAAAGGGACAGTTGGTAATAATGGACATGGTTTACCTGGCCCTTCTTTTGGGGGTCCTGCTAATGGGATGATGTATCATCATCAGTCTATGATGGGGCCTGGGTTTGATCCCACATTCATGGGTCAGGGAGCTGACTTTGGGGGATTTTATGGCCCCACTTTTCCTGGTATGATGCCTCCATTTTTTGTTGTCAATCCAATGGGACTTCCTGGTGTGGCACCTCATGTAAACCTTACCTTCTTTAATCGGGAAATGACACTTAATGGGATGGGCGTGATAGGGTCTAGTGGAATGGATGGGCTTCATGGTGAAATGTGGGGGGCAAGTGATCCAAACACTGGAGGTTGGGGAGGGCAAGAATATGGCTGAGGTCAAAGGATGAGAGGGTCCAGTTATGGTGGGGATGATGGGGCTTCTCGTTATGGATATGGAGATATGAATCTAGAAAAGGGTGGCAGGTCAAGCTCTCATGAAACAGAGAGTGCTTCACAGCGTGACTGGCCTGGAGGAAATTCTGGCAAGACACACAGGGACGAGACTGGGCAAGGCTTTGATAGTGCTGACAGAGGGCATAGGTACAGGGATGAGAAAGATGAAGACCGTCGATCAAAGAAATGTGACATGGCCTATGAGGATGATGGGATCGAGGGGTTTCTTCGGGAAGATCCAGGAGCAGGTCCAGGGTTGTGGCTGAAGATGATCATAGGTCTCACTCAAGGGATACTGAGTATGGAAAGAGGAGGCGCTTCCGTTCCTTGAGTGATACACACCATGCTGGATATCCCCTCTAAGTCAGCTCATTACAATGTTTGATATTCTCTAACTATGTGACTTCACCAGATCGGTTTTTCTTCACGCCTTCAACATGCTTCTAGCCTCTGCTAGCTCCTATAGAACAATTGGCTCCTTAGGTAAGTGCTTCTTTGTTACAATTTGAAGGGATATTATGTAAACGAATGTAAAATAGAGACTTAAGTGGTTTCTTTCGATTTCTCAACTTCAACTTTATTATATTTGTTGAACACTACTTAGTTTCTGAATGGAAATGGTGATGGGTTGATGTTTCCAGTAGTCTTATGGGCTAACTTCGCCTTCCATGAGCCGTGTTTATTTGATTTTGAGTTCCTGAAGCTTTCTTGTGTGAATTTAGATTTATGATCTTGGTGGTATACATCTTGTTTTTGAAATATTCCACTCAACACTGCATAGTTTCTCTTTTCACTTAGGAACACATTTGCATTTGCACTTCCTTTTTGGTTTACATATATTTTTTCAAATTAGATACCCTTGAGCTTCCTTGGTGCTTGATGTCCAAATTGTCCATCTATGGTGGAGTGATGCTAATTTTAAATTATGTGTTGTTTTTTACTCAATGGTATGCTGCATCTTTTCTGAAGACCTACTTTCTAGTATCTTGATTGTGACTTTAATGGATGTGCATACTATTGTTTTGAGATTGGATTGTATGCATCTCTCATATGATTCTACGTTTGTGTGCATAATTAGATTTAAGCCTCTTGATCTCCAGATTGTAGACAAACATTGACTTGTGGTTCTTTTACAATATTTCAGGGAGCATGCTTTGCTTTCATGATTCAATCAATCAGCCTTTGTTAATAATTCAAAGAAAATATGTCCCATCCCTTCTTGTGCTAACCAGTGGTTCCCTCATCAGAACACGTGTCTTTTTTTTGTTCAAAATAGTGTTGGATGGAGGACCTATAGGAAATGAAGCTAATAAATAAACTTTTCTCAAAATAGCATTACTCAATCTTTTCCTTGTGAGGATTCACTTTTTAGTAAATCTGAATATGTAAGTATGGTGAGTTTTTAAAGAATGTATAAGTTAGTAACCTGCATTTTGAAGGCATTGTACTTCTTTCTACTCATGTAATTCTTTCAAAGTGAGGTGTTTTGTTTTGACTCACTGTTTGGTTGCCTATTATAATTAGGTCCTTGTCAGGCCTAAACGTATTCGTTGTTGAGGCTTCCTTTGTATCTATATGAAATACCCCTGAACATTAAACGCATAAAATCATAACGCGTTTTATAATTCGGACATAAAATAACACACGAACAATTAAATCTAGGATATATACATGTCCGAACGTGGGACGACGTTACATATTAATAAAGTCACGTACTCATATATGTACGAATACGAAAACTACATGTACGTAGCGTTACGATATAGTAACGTTGTAATAAAAATGATAACGTCGCATAACTTTGTAACAAATAAATAAATAAATATAACAAGATATAATATATAGTCTTACATATATATAAGTAAGCATGTATATAGTTATACAAAAAATAGAGAAAAGGAGCAAAGGCGCTCCCGCTGAGGTTCGAACCCGAGACCTCTCGTATACCTTATAAACACTTTAACCGATTGAGCTATGCTCGAATTCGGTAACTAAACCCAACAAACTAAAACTAGTAGCAAATCAACTAAACTAACTACACAGAAAGAAAAAGAAAACAAAGAGAATCACACGCATCTGTAGCAGTTCCTTCTCCTTCCTCGGTGCAGCTACAGATCGAACAAGATGAAAATAGAAATCAGAGGAATAACAGGCGACAACTCCTATTTCTATGCTAATGCCCATGCCTCTCCTTGTAACTTGAGAAAACACAATCCATGTCCCCTCTTAAACCTCTCGCCCTCTTAGTCTCTCTGTAATGTATGGTAATCAAAACAAAAAAACGACGACAAACTTATGCGTCTGGAGGGAATTTCCCTCGCTAATCTTTGTAAACAGAAACCAACACCTCATAACCCAATAATTAACTCCATTCTCCATACTCCACTCCCTCTGTAGCATCGTGAACCAGGAAGGCCACTACAACAGACCACAAGCACCATAGACAGAGCCGTGCCTGTTTCAGAATTTTATGCACCAGAGCCATGACCTTACCAACTTCCACGCACTGCATTAGTTCTCCCGTGCTTTGTGCCATTTTATTCAAAAACCCATAGACCATCTTCTCCACTCTCCTGCTGTGTATCGTTTCTGCATGGGCAGGAACTTCTAGTCACGCTCTCTGATTCCTGATGCACAAGGTAAGAGCAACTGAAGTTCATTCCCTCTTCTGTTTCTCCCCTTGTCCGAGATTCCACTGCTACCTAACTCCTTCTTCTTTCTCGACTGTACATGCGTGGCTAGAGGAGAAACCAGGGAGCAAGACCAAAAAAACAAGTAACTACTGCCACCTGCTACTCCCTGTTCGAGAACCCATTCAGGTAGTGTTTTTATAACTGCCTGCTACATGCCCAGTGTTTCTGTGGAATCGATGTTGTGTGAAAGTCTACACTCAACACCTTTGTTTCTTTTTTCATGCTCGATTCCCCCCCCCCCCCATGCAGTCCCCATAGGCTGTGCTCAAAAGATCTCTGGGTGGAGCTGCGAAAACTCATTCTTGAAACTTAACAAAAGGTGAGGTTTCTGAAACAAGTTTTCTTCCCTTGTTTCTATCATTGTTTCCTCTGATTAATCACACCTAACACCTAGGAGATCTTCCCTCAGCCGTGCTAAATAACCCAAGTGCAAGAGCCTGGTAGCGTGCCTAGACCAACAAGGGAAAAGCCACTAAGCTGTCACTGGTGAGCTCTACTAAACTGATGCTTCGATAAGAAAAAAAAAACAACACAACATCAACATATTGAGTTCTGTTGATTCAGTTATATAGCTCTCTAAGACTTTGTTTCTGTGTAACTAAGCTCCAACACTGTTATCAGAATCTTACCGATTTAATGATGAAACTGATAGAGTATTAATGCCCCTAGCTAAGTCCTAGTCCCATTAGGAAAAAGAGTGAAACCAATATGTAAGCAAGCAAGGAGAGTATATCAATAGGATTGGTTTCTGAAATTTCCCATTTCAGTAAAGGAGAACTTCAGTAGTGTGACAGGTTGTGTTGGGCCTGTTTGAGTGGCTAATACAAATACAAACTTATAAATGCTCCTGACTGAGGACTTATGCGTGAGAATGTGAAAGAAGAAAGGAAAACAGAAAGGGAAAGAAAACAGAAACAGACTTTACAATTGAAGAATAGAAGAAATACATCAGTTTCAGTTCTGAAAGAAAAATATGTCTTTTGTATATGAACTTCTCAAGGGTGTGACTGCTATGGTTGGGTTTAAAATGTTAATAGAACCTGAAACTAAGTGAACAAACCAGAAATCAAATTAACAGAAGGAAACAGAAGATATTAGTTTCTGTTCTGTGACAAAAAAAGGGTTATTATCAGGGATGTGGTCTGTGTTACCTTGGGGCTGTGAGGAACCTAAAACTTGAGCATACACCAAACCACGAGAGCTAGTAATTTAGGAAGAGATTGGAAGCCATGTTAATAATCGGGGAAGAAAAACAACAGTAAGTAAATGCAACAGCTCACATCTGGCAGTTTCTGTTTTCAATTTCTTTTCATTACTGGTGAGGAGCATTTTTCAGCAGTTTTACTTGTTGTCTTGAGCTGTCTGAAATTTGGAAGAAAAACAAACATACTGAGATGTTTTAACTGAGTGGCTAAAGGGAGTTGGGAGAAATGGGAGTCAGTCTGTAAAACCAAGAAGATAAAAACAGCAGAGGTGTCAAGTTTCAGTTTCAGTTGGTGAATTAGCTTCTGTTATGTACAGGAGACTGAGTGAGTGTTTATTGGCGAAACTTTGGGTTTAAAATAGAGATGAAACATCTGACTGGGTAATAAATACATAGGGGAGAAGTTTGAAAGACAGGTTTGTAAAAGTTACAGAAAAGAATCAATGAGGAGCCACAACAGATCTTACTTGCGGTTTCAGTCTGTCGAGTTTAGTCTTAGGCTTCTGTCAGTTGGGGTCCGTTTGGGGGATAAGAGCTATATTAGGACAGTCAACTAGGTAGTTAGATTATCGTGTGAGAGGGAAAACAAAAAGACAAGAAGAAAGGAAACCCTGATCTGTAACAGGAGGTAACCAAAAGAATGATAACAGAAATTGATACAGCAGGTTGGTGTTTTGGTTTCTGAAAAATTGATTTCTGTGTAACAGATTTTTCTGAGGCATTAGGAGTGTAGTGGGGTCTTAGGTATGAACTAGGAACATCATTACAGAGGTAAATTAAGTGGCAAAATCATTGGAGGATTTAGGAATCAAGCAACCGATGAAAAACAGAAGAAAAAAATATATACACAGTGGTTGGTTTTCAGAGTTTTAGCCTTCTTGCTTCTGTATGATGGGTTTTCGAAGGGATTAATGGAGTTGTTTTGGGCTGGGTTTTATGAGGCTACCTGATATACTTAGCTAACTTGGCAAGCAACTTGGGAAACGTTGGACAACAGATTAGTGAGTGAACAGATGGTTAAAGAGGAAGTACTTAAGTCATGCTTCAGTTTCAGTAATGATAGAGCTTCTGTATAACGGTGTTACTAGGGTGATATAAGAGCGATCCTAGTCTAATAATGAACTCAAATAATAGCCAATGAACCTAACTAGGATACCGAAGCATGTGGAGAAAGTTACACGTCAATTACTACAATAAGAGTAAAGTAGATAAGGTGTTACAAGGGGACTTGTGTTTCAGATTTTAGAGCTTTTGGGACTGCTGTATAAATGGGTTTAGGGGTATTCCATGATCTATATTATCATTATACAAGGGTTAAAACATTCCTCACCTAGTTATCAAAGGGGAGAATACACATTAGACATGTTATATATATGTATGTAAACTTGTTACATAACTAGCGCTTAAAATGCTCTAAAAACATTAACTAAGGAAAGAGGACTTAGTTAACGTGTAAAACAAAGATATGAACATCCTAGGAGTAAAATAAGCCTAGAACTAATGCATGTGAGGTTCTAAGAATTAATATAAACCAAGCATTTAATAACATATATAGGGAATAACATACGATGTCAAGTGTCATCACATAAATAATAAACTGACACATTGTTTTAATAACGATAGGGCCGTAGCGAACTCCGACCGGGACTCCGAGTGTGAGACAACTCGTACTTGCGAAAAAGGTATGGACATGTGTGGTTCGTATGTTGTCGTGTTACACTACTTGTTTGTTGTATGCTCTGTGTGAAAACGACCATAAGATTTAAGCATGAAATTGGCTTGTCTGTTTATCTTGCTTATCTGGTTGTTATATCATTGTGCATGTTGCTTGCGCGCACACAGTAGTTTAGTCCCTTCTCGTTTATGGAATTTGAGATGAGATAATGTGAGCTATGAAAACCAAGAAAATTCTATTAAGGGGAACTCCTCCCTAACCATGGAGGGCGTACCATGACACCCACTAAGGTGTCTATTCATTAATGATAATAAAGAGTAAATATCAACTAGTGGAACATGAAGATAACCTGGGAAGACAACATCTCGGGCCGCGCGGTATTGAATATATTCGGGAGTTTGGTATCTACATCAGATCCTTCCCGCCCCATCGTGGAGCACATCTTGGGGCTAAAGACGACCCCTCTTTCTCAACGTACAACACCGGGATTGGAAGATTGGCAATTTGGGAAGCATGACCTGGGTCTAGAGATGACCCCTCTTTCTCGACATGACGTCATTTTGGAGGATCAGCTAATTAGAGAGCATTACCTGGGGTCTAAAGATGACCCCTCTTTCTCGACGCACGACGCCGGGAATGGAGGTATGAACTATGGAGGAGACGTCCTCTAACGTGCGGTGATAAGAGAAATCATAATTAATCCATAAGAAGCAAGAAAAGATGGGCACCTATACTATTGGGTCACGGGAACTAACCTACATCCCCAGACCTGGTGCAAGAAAGAGAAAGAGAAGTACACATGATGGAAACAAAGGAAAAAGAAATGAAAACACACAACGTTGAATGATCCACTGTGAGGATCATCATTATTCAAATTCTTGTAAGCTCTACTTGGTTTACATGCTTAAGATGCTTGGTGTTATCTCTACGCCCAACATGTTGTGAGTTGCTATATTGATGTTGTATTTTGTGTGTTATTGCTTTACTATTGCATGAAATTGGACTTAATCATATTCGACCAAGTAGTCGTGTAGCCCGGTAACATGCGGGCTTTACACGTTCATACTCAGCATAGTTTGCTGAGTCCTTTATTTTTACAGGTATGAAGCGGAAGCTGGCGGAGAGTAGGCAGGGTGACTACCGTAGGGGTAGTCCATATGGCAGGACTTTTAGAGTATGCTTTATGTATGAGTTGAGACTATGTATCACTAGACCGTTGTTGTATGTTTCGGGTGTTGTTATTTTAAGTAAGACTTATTATGTAGACTCTCGGTATCGTTTTATCGTTTGTTTGTACTTGGATTTGAGTATGGTTTTAATTCCAGTCATTCAGACCGCAGCATAGTATTGATGGTGTTGTTGTGTCAACCACGCGGGTGGTTGGCGTCTGTGACACCCGGTTGGGAATGTGACTCCGCTGTTTAGACTTATTGTATCATCATTGGCGCATCGTTCGGACTACGGTTTGATTAATCGGGGGTGTTACACTATAACACATGTGTTTTTTTTTATAGGTGGGATAGGTTTTGAACCTTGGACCTTTAGTTCGAGGACACCACTCCTCTACCGACCAAACCATTAGGACTTGGCTATAACACATGTGTATAATCTTTTGTAAAATAAGGTAGGGTATTCTTATTGTCACAGGGTAGGAGAGAACCAACTCCCATGTTCAGCTCTTGGAGAAGCCAAAGAACAATGCCAGCTCCGTTCCCTAGGATTAAATTTGTGTTGCTACACAGAGCATCTGTTTTATTTTTTGTCTTTTCCTGGAAGAAATCTGACCCACTTTGACGAGCATTGTAATCAGGCCTATCCTGAGTTTCAAAAGAGATTGTAGAAGTGTACAGTTTTCCTACCCATGTATTGCCCAATTTGTTTTGTTGTAAACATGAAATACCCCAAACCTTAGAATATTGATGAGCTATCTAATTATAATATATTAAGGCTATAAGATGCCTTAGAAACATTAGAAAAGAGTTTAAACAACAAATTACACAAAAACATACCTTAAGCGTTTAAACCGAAAACGCACCTTAGAGCATGAAAGTGTGCTTTAAGGAGAGATGTGCCTTAAGCATTTATACATGGAACTAAAAGGCTAATGAGCCTAAATACCATTAAGAAGTAAGGTAACAACAAGAAAATGGTCATGGGAGCCATAGCGTATACACACAAATTAAGTATACAAGTCCACACAAAAACCGGTACTAAACCGACGAAAGTCAAGGAGAAACCACTAAACGACTTGGTTTAAGTTGGAATTAGCAGCATGCTATTTCACGAACAAAGTTTCCAAAGGTACCAAATGTACTAAGAACACATTTAAACTAGCCAAAACAAATTTCAAAATCAATGTGAACCGGGAAGCACATAAAATGTGTTTTTTAAGGCATTTTTGGCCTTGTAACATACCTATAACATGTTATATGTCATAATGAACGAAATCAGGTCATTAAATGTTACATAATATAATAAGAAAACAAAAAAATCAGATCAAAAGGAGGGGGAGGCTGCGACAGCAATAGGTAGTAAATAAGTGTAATTTGCTTTTGAAATTCACTATTACACCTAACCAAGACTTCCTAGCATTGCATAATTACCTTGTCCCCTTAGTGAATGATTACCAGACCCTTACCTATCAAATGAGAGCTTCAAAATTCGGAACTTATCCTCTCTATGAAGGAAGAACACAAAAACAAGCAAACATTCACGGTTTTGATTCTTAAAGAACACCCTTCCTTGTGAGGATCATAACTTTCTCGTCCTAGCTCCAAATTACAAGTTCGATAGCTCGTTGGAATCCTCTCTTCAAGAGCTTTACAACCATAGCTCATGAGCCCCAATATTCGTAGGAAAAACCTCTGAAAAGTGTCGTTGATTCTCAAGGTAAAACATTGCCTTCTTGGAAACTTCTTATTCTTTGGTTTTTGCTACAGCCGATTGGCAAGGGATACTAACCCATCTTATTCTTAATCTTATTGTATAATTTTGGGGACAATTTCTTTAGCAAATTGCTGGCCAAATTTCTAAGGAATTCAAGCTTAACTATTAAGCTAAAAGTTTAATATACAAGGTAAACTCTAAAACTACCTATTTCATGGTTCTAAATGTTGATCTATATATGATCTAACCTATCATATACTTGGTTTATTATTACCGAATTTAGTAGGTGTTAGATTTAATTTTTAGCACCTAAAATGTTATTATTTTGTAAATCTAAAATTAGATCTATAATCCTTATGATATAAGCTTTAATATAAGCTATCATAATATATAAGAAAAGTTCATATAATATTTAGGGTATGGCCGAAAATTAGAGGGCTTATTGAGTTAGAAAATTATATAACTAAGTTAAATTAAAGGAATTAGTATAATTAAGTGTAATATGTAAATTTGTGAAGTTGGTAATATATTGTAATTGCCGAAAACATATATGAATTATTATGAAATTTATGAAGTTTAGATGATGGGAAAATAATTGTAGAATTAAGTTTACAATTTACAAAGAGTTTATAAGTATTATAAGAATTTATAAGGTTTTTGGTATATTTAAAGTTAATAAAAGATAGTATATATACTACAACATTAGGTAATTAAATCTGGTGATTTAGAGATGTTTAAAATGATTTTTGGTGTTCAAAAATCTGTAGGAAAATTAGTTACGAAAATTAGAAATTAATTGGAGTTAATTTGGTTATTAAATGAGTTAGGATAAAAGAAAAGACCACAAGGGTAAAATGGTAATTTCCCTGGTCAAACTTGGTCAAACGTGGTCAAACTTGGTCAATGACAGTTTGTAAAATATTTAGAGAAGCTAAAATAAAATTTGTAGCAAAAGATTAGATATTAAAAAGATAAAGGAATAAAAAGTTAAGTTAAATTAACTTTAGGGTTATTGTAAATAATGGAAAGTTAAGGGGTTTGACCATAAAAGGCTGGTCAACTTGGTATATTTGATAATTGACCAAACGTATAAAAGAAAATAATTAATTAAGACTTTGGAAAAAAATTAGAAATAAATAACAAGTTTGAACTTATTATAAGAAAAAGAGATTAAGAGGAAACTATGGGTAAGTATGTAAATAACACATTTTTATGTGTTTGGAAGGTTAAGGAATTAAATAAAGAATTTAGAATCAAGTTGTAAAAGAACAGAGTTAAAACGGGGTTAAAAGAGACCCGTATATAAGTTAAGGTACGAGGGGTATACCCGTAATTTAATATAAGTAGAGAATTATTACTTAAGTATTTTAATAAAATACAAGTTATATTGGAAAATAAATAAATACGTGATACGTATCATACGGGCGTATACGAAAATTTTAGCGTACATGAATAGTACTCGTATACGTGAATAGTATACGTATAAATGAATAGTAAATACGTATATGAATAGTAATACGTATAAAGAATAGTAAATACGTATACGAATAGTAATATATGAATAGTAATACGTATATGAATAGTAATACGAGATATATGAATAGTAAGTACTATACGTGAATAGTAAATACGTATACGTGAATAGTAAATACGTATACGTGAATAGTAAAATACGTATACGTGAATAGTAAAATATATGAATAAAATACGGTGAATAGTAAAAATACGAAAATTAAGTTATTTAACCACGCCGTCCTAATGAACTATAGGAGCGGAGTAGGTGACCAGAATAGTCGGGACGTCATCCAGGAGTGGACAAACGTCGATAGGCTAAGGTATGGGATTCTTGTAGCGTGTTTGCTAACGAGGTCTACCTCGGTTTGTGTGCTATGTGTTATTGTGATACGACCAAACAAGATTAAGCATGAAACCGATTTATGTATTGTTATTGTGTCCATTGTACACTAACATTACTTGATTCAGAGCTTGTTCATTAACTTTGTTTAATAACAATTGTATAAGTTATAGTACCCCTATTGTTAGTTGGTTAATACCGAGAGAGGTTTAACTAACCAATTGTCAAAGAGACTTCAGCTAACTGGAACTTGTGAGGAGAGGAATCCGGGACTGACTCCGGTCATGCATGTTCAGGTTTAGGAGTCGGCATCTGCATCAGATCTGTCTTCCGCCTAGGGTCGACAAACTGACCCGGCCATCTCGAGTGAACAGTTCGAGATGGGAGGCAACTTCAGGAGGCGCAGGAGGGTCAAGCCTACATCCCTCATAACTTAAGAATTATTGTTTATTAAACCAATGGAGCTAATAACTCATTGGCTAGGGTTACTCCGACCCGACAAAATAAACAATTCAGTTAGAGAACAACCAATTCTAATAGGAGAATGGTTGACACTTATAAGGAATGGTCAAACACGAGAACTAAACAATTCTCAGGCCTCAGGATTCAGGAATCTAACTTACTCATTAATGGACGTCCATTACGACGTTCGATTTATTTGAGCTGTGAATGTTTCACATAAATGTGTTGTTTGTTATTGTACTTCTTATTATTATTTGTATGAATAAACAATTGCATGTATTCGACAAAGTAATCGTGTGTAACCCGGCTAGCTTGTGGGCTGCACGTTTTCTATACCAGCAATATGCTGAGCCCCTTGGGGCCTGTGATTTAAACTTTACAGGTAGGTGCCAGACAAGGACCCAGCCTGAGAGTAGGAGTGGGTAGAGCACTGTGGGTTTAATTTACATTACGAGTGTGCCTGTACACTCGCGTTATAAATTATGTTAGTAAGTTGTAATAATAGGAGAGACACTTCAGACTCGGTATTGTATTTGTTTTAAGACTTGTACGCACTTATGTTCGGTACACTCGGGTCCATCAGACCGTAGCTGGAGACTGGAATAGGCCTAGTTAGTCACGTGGGTGACTAACGGCGGTAACACCAACTTTTAGTACTTTCTTCCGCTGTGTTGTAATATTGTTGCAGGTTCATTCGCGATGGTTCAGGTTTAGCAGTTGAGGGTGTTACAAAAAGTGGTATCAGAGCGTAGTTACGCTCTGATGACTAGAGTTACCGAACTAGAGTAGGTACCGAGTTAGAGTAGTAATCATGGGTTTGGGAGTGAGATAGTAGTGTGAGATGAGTCAGATAACCACCAATAAGGGTGGAATATCTTACTATTTAGAGGCTACTATAAGTGCTTAGACCAAAGCCCTTGTAATCACGAACTTACTGTGCATTTATACTTATTCAGATGTCAGGAAGAAGAGGAGGACGAGGCCGAGGCCGTGGCGAAGAAGGAGAGGAGGCTGCTGAGATCCCGGGTGGACAGACGATAGCTGAGATCGTTGCTGCCGCCCTGGGGCACATGGGCTACCAGCCCGGTGCGGGACCGCCTGCTCCACCACCACAGCCCCGGGAGCCAAACTGGGTGAAGAGTCTCGCTGACCTTCGACCCCCACCGTTTAGAGGGGAAACAGACCCCACCAAACTTGAGGCGTACATCTCAGAGCTAGAAACCGCCTTCGAGACACTTGATGTACCTACAGAAGCTAAGGTACGACTTGCTGCGTTCTACCTTAAGGATGCGGCGAGTGATTGGTGGAAGCTAGTTAGGGCCGAACATGTGGCCAACCCTAACTTCGGCTGGGAGCAGTACGCGGCCTTGCTGAGAGCCAAGTATTACCCCACCCATGTCCAGACTAAGAAGCGTTTAGAGTTGGACGCACTGAAGCAGACTGACAAATGAGTGGACGACTACTACTCTCGGTTCACCGCTCTTATCCGTCTTCTACCAGGATTGGGATATTCAGACCAGATTCTGGTCGACCGCTTCTATGGCGGGCTGAGTCACCGACTACGCTATGGCATGGGCCCGGCAAGCTACACTACCTTGCAGGTAAAGAAAGTTGAGATTAGTTGAATTGAATAAACGTTATACTGGAATGAATGTGAGACTGATATTTTTAAGAGCAGGAGTGCTATCATGCCGCTGCTAAGGTTGAAATCACCGTCCAGCTGAGGGACGAAGATCAGGCACTAAAGAGAAAAGTTGCTGGTAATAGTTCTGACAATCAGGGGCAGGGGGGACAGAAGAAGGGTAAGTACCAGCCCCCACACCAGAAAGGTTTCAAAGGTAACCAACCTAAGGCTGCTGAAGAGCCACAAAAGCAAACCTACGGTACAACAGCGAAGCCTCAGCGCTCGCCTGCACCAAAGGGTAACAAGTAACTCCTTGAATTGAGTTAACAGTCAGATATCAACCTTGAAATTCAACTACTAATGTTGTAAACAACAGGTACTGAGACCGGCAAGGGGACCGGCGGGGGATATAAGCGCCGCTACAACTGTCGCAGGTGCAACCAAGACCACCCTGGAGTTGATTGTGAAGGCAACAAGGTGGAATGCAATTTCTGTGGTGTGTTCGGACACCGAGCTTTTGAATGTTTTAGAAACCCTGAGAGTAAAGCCTATAGACCTGGGTGGAAGGCCAAGGGCAAGGGCGTGGCCGCTCCGAATCCTGGAACCGACGGTCCAAAGGCGACACAGCCAGCTGCTAACAGGGGACCCCGGGTTGTCCAGCGATCAGGGCCGCCTGCACTACACATGGTGGACCGGGAAGATGAGGCTGAACCCTCTTCGAGACCAGGTACCACTACAACCTATTAGGGAGAAAACTGTATGCTTATCACATTTCATGCATGAATCAGTGATTATATATTCTGAACGAGTTTCTAGTTAGTTAATTAGAACTCATGTAAGATAAATTATTACCACCTTAGGAAACTTCAACATTTGTTATCCAATACCTTCATCACCTAGCCTAGAAGAGATCGACCTAAAGATTCACGAATTTCCAAGGGAGCAGTGTCAGGTCATCCAGCCAGGTATGATCTTATTAAAAGGATACCTGTCACCAAAGGCACAAATCGCCATCATCAGGAGATGTAGCCAGCTAGGAGTGGGACCGGGAGGTTTCTATACACCGGAATACCCTGGAGGATCGAGAATGAAACTAAGAATGATGTGCTTGGGTAAGAACTGGAACCCTTACACCAACACTTACCAAAAGATAAGGGAATGGGATGGAGCAACACCACCAGAGATACCTGAGGAGTATCATACGGTTAATACACAAGCCGTAGGGATCGCTCAACAACTTGAAGCTGATCCAATCCCGAACCTTGAGGCAGACCTCTGCATTATCAACTTCTACGAAAAGGAGGGACGACTTGGACTACACCAAGATAAGGACGAGACAGCGGAGTCTCTTAACCGAGGGATACCCGTGGTGTCTTGGTCCATTGGAGATGACGCCGAATTCCTATATGGCGAGCAGAAGCGCGTAGACCTTGCCCAGAAAGTGGTACTTAAGTCAGGAGATATTCTAATCATGGGTGGGAAATCGAGGTTGCTGTATCACGGTATCAAGAGGATTAAGTTGAATACAGCACCATCGACAGTAATCAATGCCACACACATGAGACCTGGACGCTTGAACCTAACCTTTAGGAAGTACTAGCCATGTAATACACTGAAGTGTTGTAATAGAAAAACTCATAATGTAAAAGGATGGTTTAAATAATATCAGTGTTGATTACTTGTTTTCGACTTGTATTATACCATCAGTACTTATGATCCTTATGAAATACATAGGTTGTGGATTCGGTTCGGAAGGTGCGTTAAGCTTACTCACAGGCACAGGCCGATGAGAGCGGCACTATCCTCACGGGTACCTTTCCGATCAATGGCGTTGATGCATCAGTACTATTCGACTCAGGGGCCTCGCATACCTTCGTCTCATCATCATTTGCAAGGAGGTTGGGGCTAGACGCTGACGAGCTGCCAGACTTTACGGTTACGCTCCCGTCTAAGGAGAAGGTTCGATGCACTCGCTACTACCGAGCAGCCACTATCCGAATTAGAGGGAAGACTTTCCTATCACCTTGATTGAGTTCAGAGATTTAGGGTTTGATGTTATATGTGGGATGAACTGGTTGGAGCGGCACAAGGGTCGTATCCTCTGCGCCGAGCACCGACTGTACTCAGGAGTCCATCTGGGGTTACTATATCATACCGCCAGAGACCTAGAGAGCCTTCAACCAAGATCATCACCGCTATGGCCATGTATCGAGAGCTGAGAAAGAATAAGAAGTGTACCTCTGCTATGTTCAGGATATAGAGAGAGATTCAGAGTTTGACCCCAAAGTACCAGTGGTGTCGGAGTTTCCCGACCTCTTTCCAAGGGAACTACCCGGCATGCCACCACCACGGGAGGTAGAGTTCACCATCGAGCTGCTACCAGGAACCGGACCGATAGCCAAGGCGCCTTACCGCATGGCTCCAGCTGAGATGAATGAGTTGAAAGAACAGCTGAGAGACCTGCTCGACAAAGGGTTTGTGCGGCCTAGTGTATCACCATGGGGAGCGCCAGTACTCTTCGTGAAGAAGAAGGATGGCAGTCTCCGCCTCTGCATCGACTACAGGGAGTTGAATACTGTTACAATAAAGAACAATATCCGCTACCACGCATAGATGATTTATTTGATCAATTGAAAGGGGCATCCGTGTTCTCCAAGATTGATCTCAGGTCAGGGTACCATCAGATTCCTGTTAGAGAGAAAGATATTGAGAAGACGGCATTCCGGACAATATGGCCACTACGAGTTTACAGTGATGCCGTTTGGTTTGTCGAACGCACCGGCGATATTTATGGATTTGATGAACCGTTTGTTCAGGGAACAGTTGGACAAGTCAGTTGTGGTCTTCATCGATGATATACTCATATATTCAGGGTCGAGAAGTGAACATGAAGGTCACTTGAGACGAGTTTTAGAGATACTAAGGGAGAACCAGCTCTATGCTAAGTTCTCCAAGTGTGAGTTTTGGCTTGACCAGGTCTCTTTCCTTGGTCATGTCATCTCAGATGCTGGGATCTCAGTGGATCCAGCAAAGATTGACGCCGTGCGCACCTGGCCAAGACCGAAGTCAGTTACCGACATCAGGAGTTTTCTCGGCTTGGCAGGTTATTACAGGAGATTTGTTAAGGACTTTTCTAAAGTCAGCAAGCCAATGACCAGTTTGATGAAGAAAGATGCACCGTTTGTATGGACAGATGACTGTGAGAGTTCATTTCGAGCTTGAAGGACTCATTGACTTCTGCACCTATTTGACTATCCCAGACGGTACAGAGGGATTTGAGGTATATTGTGACGCATCTGGTAGGGGATTGGGTTGTGTACTCATGCAGCATGGCAAGGTAGTTGCCTATGCCTCTCGCCAGCTGAAGAAACATGAGGAAACTACCCCACGATCTTGAGTTAGGAGCTGTAGTCTTCGCCTTGAAGATATGGCGCCATTACTTATACGGAGTTAGTTTGACAGTTACACCGACCATAAGCTTGAAATACATATTCACTCAGAAGGAGCTGAATATGAGACAGAGAAGATGGTTAGAATTCCTTAAGGACTACGACATTGACCTCCAGTACAAAGAAGGGAAGGCCAATGTTGTAGCTGATGCTCTGAGTCGTCGAGCACACTCGCTTCATGCTATGGTTGCTAGTTCCAGCTTGATTGATGAGGTGCGAGAGGCTCAGCAGAGTGATTCATATATGATAGAGATCAGACAGAAGCTGATAGAGGGTACATTCGAGAGCCAAAAATACGACTTCGAATTACATGATGATGACCTAATCAGATTGAAAGGCCGATTATGCATTCCTCGTAGCAGCACTGAGCTAAAGGAGCGCATACTACGAGAGTCACACTGTTCTTCTGTTTCTATCCATCCAGGAGCTTCGAAAATGTATAAAGACATGAAGCGTTACTTCTGGTGGACTGGGATGAAGAGTGACGTTACTGAGTTTGTAGTGAGATGCCTAACTTGCCAGAAGGTAAAGTTCGAGCACAGACGACCTGGAGGCATGGTTCAATCAATGCCAGTTCCAGAGTGGAAGTTTCATGATATCTCCATGGATTTCGTGGTTGGACTCCCACCTACCAGGGGAGGTCTGAACATGATATGGGTTGTAGTTGATCGCCTGACCAAGGTAGCCCGATTCATACCGATGAAGGACACTTGGAAGGTAACGAAGCTTGCTGAACTGTTCGATAAGGAGATCATGAGACACCACGGAGTACCTAAGACCATAGTATCTGACAGAGACACCAGATTCCTTTCGAGATACTGGAAGACTACACGGGAAGCGCTGGGTACACAATTGAAGCTAAGCGTACGATTCAGACACTTGAGGACATGTTGCGAGCATGTGCCTTGGACTTCCAGAGTAGTTGGATCGATAAGTTGCATCTGATCGAGTTTTCATACAACAATAGCTATCATGCTACGATCAAGATGGCACCTTTCCAAGCGTTGTACGGCAGACCATGTCGCACACCACTCTGTTGGGATGAGTCAGGTGAAGCAGTCATCATAGGACCAGAGTACTTGGAGCAAGTTCAGGCTGAGGTTCAGCAAATTCGAGGAATATGAAGGCAGCCCAGGATAGACAGAAGTCGTATGCTGATACGCGACGACGAGACTTAGAGTTCTCTGTGAACGATCAGGTATTTCTGCGGGTTTCACCGATGAAGGGAATATTCAGATTTGGACAGAAGGGCAAGTTGAGCCCAAAGTTTGTAGGTCCTTATACCATTACGGAGCGGGTGGGCCCAGTTGCTTACAGGTTAGACTTACCTGGTGAGCTGGGTAAAGTGCATGATGTTTTCCACGTCTCACAGCTTAAGAAATACATGCACCACCCCTCCCATGTTTTGCAGGCCGAACGGCTAACCATAGAGCCAACCATGAGATCAGTAGAGACCCCTCAGAGGATTCTGGACAGGAAGACTAGGAACACTCGCCACAAGTTAGTGAGACTGGTGAAGGTTCTCTGGTCCAACCAGGACATCGAGGAGGCTACTTGGGAGTTAGAGGATAAGATGCAGGCGAAGTACCCTTCGCTCTTTTCAGACTAGTTTTCTTGTTAAGGGTACGGGGCGTACCCCTTTTAAGAGGGGTAGAGCCTCTTTACTTTTAAGTTGTAAGCAAACAATCACATTGTGTTGATTGCTGTTTGTTGCTTACTCAGTGTTAAGTATTTGCTCTTTGACTTTAAGTTGTAAGCAAACAATCACATAGTGTTGATTGTTGTTTGTTGCTTACTCAGTGTTAAATATTTGCTTACTCAGTGTTAAGTATATATTATACTTTGTGACGGACCTTATGAGTCTGAACCTTAATAAATGTGGCAGACATTATGTGTCAGAAAGCGTATATACTGTTGTGGGATGTAAGTGATTGATTCTGTATGTGAAGTTACCTGTGTGTTCTAAGAGATATTAGATGCATAGGAACTTTGGGGACAAAGTTCTTTTAAGGGGGGAAGATTGAAATACCCCAAACCTTAGAATATTGATGAGCTATCTAATTATAATATATTAAGGCTATAAGATGCCTTAGAAACATTAGAAAAGAGTTTAAACAACAAATTACGCAAAAACATACCTTAAGCGTTTAAACCGAAAACGCACCTTAGAGCATGAAAGTGTGCTTTAAGGAGAGATGTGCCTTAAGCATTTATACATGGAACTAAAAGGATAATGAGCCTAAATACCATTAAGAAAAGGTAACAACAAAAAAATGGTCATGGAGCCATAGCGTATACACACAAATTAAGTATACAAGTCCACACAAAAACCGTTACTAAACCGACGAAAGTCAAGGAGAAACCACTAAACGACTTGGTTTAAGTTGGAATTAGCAGCATGCTATTTCACGAACAAAGTTTCCAAAGGTACCAAATGTACTAATAACACATTTAAACTAGCCAAAACAAATTTCAAAATCAATGTGAACCGGGAAGTACATAAAATGTGTTTTAAGGCATTTTTGGCCTTGTAACATACCTATAACATGTTATATGTCATAATGAACGAAATCAGGTCATTAAATGTTACATAATATAATAAGAAAACAAAAAAAATCAGATCAAAAGGAGGGGGAGGCTGCCGACAGCAATAGGTAGTAAATAAGTGTAATTTGCTTTTGAAATTCACTATTACACCTAACCAAGACTTCCTAGCATTGCATAATTACCTTGTCCCCTTAGTGAATGATTACCAGACCCTTACCTATCAAATGAGAGCTTCAAAATTCGGAACTTATCCTCTCTATGAAGGAAGAACACAAAAACAAGCAAACATTCACGGTTTTGATTCTTAAAGAACACCCTTCCTTGTGAGGATCATAACTTTCTCGTCCTAGCTCCAAATCACAAGTTCGATAGCTCGTTGGAATCCTCTCTTCAAGAGATTTACAACCATAGCTCATGAGCCCCAATATTCGTAGGAAAAACCTCTGAAAAGTGTCGTTGATTCTCAAGGTAAAACATTGCTTCTTGGAAACTTCTTATTCTTTGGTTTTTGCTACAGCCGATTGGCAAGGGATACTAACCCATCTTATTCTTAATCTTATTGTATAATTTTGGGGACAATTTCTTTAGCAAATTGCTGGCCAAATTTCTAAGGAATTCAAGCTTAACTATTAAGCTAAAAGTTTAATATACAAGGTAAACTCTAAAACTACCTATTTCATGGTTCTAAATGTTGATCTATATATGATCTAACCTATCATATACTTGGTTTATTATTACCGAATTTAGTAGGTGTTAGATTTAATTTTTAGCACCTAAAATGTTATTATTTGTAAATCTAAAATTAGATCTATAATCCTTATGATATAAGCTTTAATATAAGCTATCATAATATATAAGAAAAGTTCATATAATAAGATTTAGGGTATGGCCGAAAATTAAGAGGGCTTATTTGAGTTAGGAAATTATATAACTAAGTTAAATTAAAGGAATTAGTATAATTAAGTGTAATATGTAATTTGTGAAGTCTTGGTAATATATGTAATTGCCGAAAACATATATGAATTATTATGAAATTTATGAAGTTTAGATGATTGGAAAATAATTGTAGAATTAAGTTTACAATTTATAAAGAGTTTATAAGTATTATAAGAATTTATAAGGTTTTTGGTATATTTAAAGTTAATAAAAGATAGTATATATATCTACAACATTAGGTAATTAAATCTGGTGATTTAGAGATGTTTAAAATGATTTTTGGTGTTCAAAAATCTGTAGGAAAATTAGTTACGAAAATTAGAAATTAATTGGAGTTAATTTGGTTATTAAATGAGTTAGGATAAAAGAAAAGACCACAAGGGTAAAATGGTAATTTCCCTGGTCAAACTTGGTCAAACGTGGTCAAACTTGGTCAATGACAGTTTGTAAAATATTTAGAGAAGCTAAAATAAAATTTGTAGCAAAAGATTAGATATTAAAAGATAAAGGAATAAAAAGTTAAGTTAAATTAACTTTAGGGGTTATTGTAAATAATGGAAAGTTAAGGGGTTTGACCATAAAAGGCTGGTCAACTTGGTATATTTGATAATTGACCAAAAGTATAAAAGAAATAATTAATAAGACTTTGGAAAATTAGAAATAAAAATAACAAGTTTGAACTTATTATAAGAAAAATAGAGATTAAGAGGAAACTATGGTAAGTATGTAAATAACACATTTTTATGTGTTTGAAGGTTAAGGAATTAAATAAAGATTTAGAATCAAGTTGTAAAAAAACAGAGTTAAAACGGGGTTAAAAGAGACCCGTATATAAGTTAAGGTATACGAGGGGTATACCCGTAATTTAATAAGTATAGGAGAATTATTACTTAAGTATTTTTAATAAAAATACAAGTTATATTGGGAAAATAAATAAATACGTGTGATACTATCATACGGGCGTATACGAAAATTTTAGCGTATATGAATAGTACTCGTATACGTGAATAGTATACGTATAAATGAATAGTAAATATGTATATGAATAGTAATACGTATAAAGAATAGTAAATACGTATACATGAATAGTAGTACATATAAATGAATAGTAACTACATATATATGAATAGTCAAATACGAGACGTATACATGAATAGTAAAGTACGTATACGTGAATAGTAAAATACATATACGTGAATAGTAAAATACGTATACGTGAATAGTAAAATACGTTTACGGTGAATAGTAAAATACGGTGAATAGTAAAAATACGAAAATTAAGTTATTTAACCACGCCGTACTAATGAACTATAGGAGCGGAGTAGGTGACCAGAATAGTCGGGACGTCATCCAGGAGTGGACAAACGTCAATAGGCTAAGGTATGGGATTCTTGTAGCGTGTTTGCTAACGAGGTCTACCTCGGTTTGTGTGCTATGTGTTATTCTGATACGACCAAACAAGATTAAGCATGAAACCGATTTACTGTATTGTTATTGTGTCTATTGTACACTGACATTACTTGATTCAGAGCTTGTTCATTAACTTTGTTAATTAACAATTGTAGTAAGTTATCAGTACCCCTGTTGTTAGTTGGTTAATACCGAGAGAGGTTTAACTAACCAATTGTCAAAGACTTCAGCTAACTGGAACTTGGTGAGGAGAGGAATCCGGGACTGACTCCGGTCATGCATGTTCAGGTTTAGGAGTCGGCATCTGCATCAGATCTGTCTTCCGCCTAGGGTCGACAAACTGACCCGGCCATCTCGAGTGAACAGTTCGAGATGGGAGGCAACTTCAGGAGGCGCAGGAGGGTCAAGCCTACATCCCTCATAACTTAAGAATTATTGTTTATTAAACCAATGGAGCTAATAACTCATTGGCTAGGGTTACTTTGACCCGACAAAATAAACAATTCAGTTAGAGAACAACCTATTCTAATAGGAGAATGGTTGACACTTATAAGGAATGGTCAAACACGAGAACTAAACAATTCTCAGGCCTCAGGATTTAGGAATCTAACTTACTCATTAATGGATGTCCATTACGACGTTCGATTTATTTGAGCTGTGAATGTTTCACATAAATGTGTTGTTTGTTATTGTACTTCTTATTATTATTTGTATGATTAAACTATTGCATGAATACGACAAGTAATCATGTGTAACCCGGCTAGCTTGTGGGCTGCACGTTTTCTATACCAGCAATATGCTGAGCCCCTTGGGGCCTGTGATTTAAACTTTGCAGGTAGGTGCCAGACAAGGACCCAGCCTGAGAGTAGGAGTGGGTAGAGCACTGTGGGTTTAATTTACATTACGAGTGTGCCTGTACACTCGCGTTATAAATTGTGATAGTAAGTTGTAATAATAGGAGAGACACTTCAGACTCGGTATTGTATTTGTTTTAAGACTTGTACGCACTTATGTTCGGTACGCTCGGGTCCATCAGACCGTAGCTGGAGACTGGAATAGGCCTAGTTAGTCACGTGGGTGACTAACGGCGGTAACACCAACTTTTAGTACTTTCTTCCGCTGTGTTGTAATATTGTTGCAGGTTCATTCGCGATGGTTCAGGTTTAGCAGTTGGGGTGTTACAAAACATGTAAGGTATATATAGTTAGTTCTGATAGAACAAATGGAAGCAGAGCTACTATCCCATGCTTTTGGCTATGCTGTGCAACTTTTTTCCTTTTTATGAAAAGAAATTTGTGTCGTTAGATGGCCTTGTAATCCAACTGCTCTAGAAATAAGGATGATTGATTGTAAAGTGCAGTTTGCCATCAATGGTTTCTGATGTAAAAATGTATAAAAAAGGGGGCATCCCTGAAAAAGGGCTGGAGTACCTTTCTTTCTCCCATAATACTTACTGGCTTGCTGCATTGCTAATAGAATGAACCATGTCGTCAAATATCTCATTGGCATCCTATCCAATTAGGGAATTTCTTGTATGTTTCTATATTCAAGGCTCCTTTGTCATGTTGAACATTCTTTCTTGTTATGCACGATGAAATTCACTGATGTTGAGTTGTTTCTGGCTGATCCATGTTCTTTGAACTCGGTTTCTGCTCTATTGCGATGTCTCAGTTCAGAAGTGAAAGCATAATCAGTTGTGCCATTTGACGTCATCTACCCCTCCGGGTTCAGTTAGTTTCTGCTTTCTTATTCCTACTTTCAATCTGAACTTGGTTTAGATATTGATCAGTTAGTATTACATGTCTTTCTGTTTTAGTTTGCACACTAGCTAAGCAACGCTACACGTAGGGGCGGAGCCAGGATTAAGAATTTGGGGGGGGGGGGGCACTTATTTTTTTAATGTAATATTAAAACATTAGTTCATATTATATTACATATATCATATATGTGTCATACTTTATAAATCGATTGTGTCTAACATATAAAAGCTCACATTATACTTTATATGATATGATTAATCTTAATACAAATAACCCCTAAGGAAGTTAATTCTCACCTGAGAGTAACATTGAGCAATGTTGAAAGACGGTCTTTATCTATCAAGAACCCACCTGTTAATGATCAAATAAATAAATATGTAAATAAGAACATGTTGGCACACATACCATCAAAGCAAGCACACAAGAACAAAAATAAAAAATGTACCTTATGGACTTTAAGTTGTGCACGTCTCTCTTTCACAAGTTGAAATCTCTATTATCTTATCCGTACAGAAAGTCTCGACAATCTCCCCTTTCAATATAAACAATCAGGTAGTTCCGTAGAAACTCATCAGACATGCTACTACGAAGTCTAGTCTTCACAATTTTCATCGCAGAAAAGGCTCGTTCACTTGTTGCAGTTGAAACAGGAAGAGTCAAAACAAGACGAATTAATCTGTCAATCATAGGATATATTCAGACTTTCCAGTTTCCTTCAATCCCTTGCACAATCTGAAACTGAACATACATTCTTCAAGTGTGGATGATTGTGAACGTCTACTCATAGTGTTCTAGCTCCTGTGCTAGATGAATTCTTTCTTGTTCAGTGAAATCATAAGGATAGAACTTTGCCAATCTAACTATGTCATCCACATTGAAGGATATGTATGCATTTCTTGGATCCAAAGCTACACTTAGGCGAGAAGCTCAGTAGCAGTCTCATTAAACCTCGAGTTCAACTCTTGCAATTGATGGTCAACAGCAGCAATAAATACATCAACTCGATAGTGATGCTCGACGGTTACATTGTCTTTCTTATGGCGTGAACGAATGAGGTCCTTGTAAGTTCCATTCATATCAGGGATTGGAATGTCATTACTTTCACAAAATGACATAACATCTTTCAACAATGATTCCCACTTTTCATCCCTCAATTTTTGGATTAATGCCTTCGTAGTAGACACCAGAGACAAAACATTAACAATATCCTGTGACTTGAGTTGCAAAGCTTGACACAACATATCAGTTATCCTCATCAATTCCTTCATCACATGCATCACAATCACAAAATCAAATGATAGTAGTTGTCTCAAAGCAAAACTTGCATCACCTCTTTGAGAAGGCGTTGAACCTTTAATGTTGATGTCATCCAACACCACAATAGTCGGGCCAAACAATTTCATCAAGCTACATATTGATTTGAAATGAGAACTCCATCTTGTATCTCCTGGTTTTTGCAAAGATCTGATTTGATGTGCACCTTTTCCACTTGAAAGCTCATCAACTTCAGTAAGATGTGAAATTTCAGCTAGTTGAGCATCTTTCAGTTGATCATTCCACTTGCAAGATGATCCAATGACATTAACAATGAAGTTTTAGTTTATGAAAAAGGTATGTACCTCAGAGACCTCCTTAGATGCTGCTACCAGAGCCAAATGTCGTTGATGGGCCAAACAATGTACATAGTAAGCATAAGGACACTCTTTCAAAAATAAAGCTTGCAAACCATTCCACTCTCCACACATATTACTCGCGCCATCATAACCTTGGCCTCGAAGATCTTGAACATCAAGCATATGATAAGACAAACATGACAAGATTTCATTTTTTAAAGTCAAGGCAGATGTGTCTTTGACATGAACTAAGTCTAAAAATCTTTCTCTCACATATCCATGTTGATCAACAAACCTTAAAACAATGGCCATTTGTTCTTTCTTTGACTCATCTCGAGATTCATCAACTATCAAGTAGAACTTTGCATTCCCAATCTCATCTCGGACTGCTTTTTGTACATTTGAAGAAAGAACACATAAGATCTCTTTTTGGATATCCGGTGATGTGTACTTTACATTTTTTGGAGCATTCTCTAACACAACATCACTGATGCTCTTGTTGTAAGATGAAAAAAGTTTGATCAATTCAAGAAAATTCCCTTGATTTGTTGAGCTAGACCGTTCATCATGCCCTCTAAATGCACATGCTTGAAATGTGAGCCACTTGATTGCCTCAATGGAAGTTTTCAAGCGCAATCTATTATTCGTAATCTTTGAGATGTTTGCTTGTGTATCATAGTCTCCAAATGACCCAACTTATTCTTCAAATTCTCATAGCAACTCACAGAATATTGATGTGCAGAATTAGAGTTCTTACCTTCATGGTGGACAAAAGCACAATGCTTTCCATCATTCACCTTTTTCCAATTATTGAATCCCTTTAAAGTAAATGTGTCTGACCCACTTCCTTCACTAGGCTTCTTGTCAAACAAATAACAAGGAAGACAAAATGCAGCATCTTTGCTCTCAGAATACTCTAACCAAAAGAAAGTTTTGAACCAACTTGCTTGAAACCTACGCCGATGTCGATCACCCGTAAATGGGTAATTTGATTTATGAAGTTGATAAGGACCGAGCTTTATACATGTCCGTCTTATTGCATCACGCTGGTCACTAGGATAGTCCCAAATTGATGGTCGAGTGCCTGGATCACGGATCAATGAATTAATATTGAATTTATCAAACCTTGGCGTCTCTGAATTTTGAAGTCGAGGATACTTTAGAGGTGGTTCTTCCCTACGAATTGATTGGCCTTGAGGAGTAGATTTTTCAATTGGCTCATCATCATCTTGTGTGTGACTATCACTTTCAAGAGATCTCTTTGGCTTAAAAAATGAATCAATTGTTTTTACTTTGTCCATGATCTGAAAATCACAAAAACATAGACAATGTTACTTATATTGTTATACAATAATCAAAATAAAAAATTCATAGAGATAACAAAAAAGACTGACTCATGAACAAAGAAAGACTAACTCATACACTAATACACCAAAAAGTTAACTAACCAATTCAATCACTAATACACCAACAACTACAAGTTTTTGTTTTATTTGATAACGAGAACAAGAACAACAAAATTTACAAGCTCAAATTCTTTCTTCTTTACGACACCACCCATCATCATTTTCAATTAAAAAGATCTCTCAAATTCTTAAGAACAGAGACTCCATAAAAAAAAAGAAAATACCCAAAAATCTACATAAAAAACAGAGTCATGTATTGTTATATTGACAACTAAAAACAACGTTGGGGCTGGCTACTTACCAACTGGCGACTGGAGTCTGGAGCAGTCTGGAATGATATGGAAGATGAGCAGATGAATGACTATGGCGACTGGAAGAAAGAGAAGTGATAAATTATATTCCATCATTAAACTCGCATTGACAATAGCAGTTGTCCAATTGAGCATCAACCCACAGTTTTCCTTCAATATACTAAAAGTTTAACTTACTGTCTTTGACTTTGTCGCTCGAATGAAGGTACTCTCCTTATTAAAAATTAAATCTCGACAACAGACTACTAAAAGTTTAACTATGCCAGTAGCTAGCAACTGTAACAAAAAAAGAAAAAATGAAACTAACGAGACTAGATAGGAATTATGAGCTCTGTACATTTTTTATTGGAAGTTGGTAGTCTAACACTTCAAACCAGGAAAAAAAAACTGACGACATATAGCTGGAATAGGAGGGCCACATCATTATAAATATATATATCTTTGTTGAATTTTTTTTATTTGGGGGCATGGCCCACCCAACAATACACATACCTCCGCCACTACACGTCGTCTCGTGTCAACAATCAGCAATGTCGTATAGAGACAATTGGAAATCATGCTTTTGAGTTCTAATCATATGCCCTGCTCTCTCTAAAAAATATATAGGACCGAGCTCCTGCCTTAGCCTCAGCGGACATTATAGGATCATACACTTACTAAAACCGTTATTTTGAATAATAGAATTGTAAAATCGTATAAGTAGGATTGTGATTCTAACAAGTAATGGATTAGTAGAATTTCATTTTTTTCCTTTAAAACATTTGTTTGTTTATGCTCGTTAAGTTGAATTCTCTAAGCAAAAAATAAGATTGCAACTGACGTTAAAATAAGGGTACCCATATATTTGCTAATGCTTATGTTTGCAATTTCCCTTTGATGGCAGAAGTTAGGAGACCCTTGTCTTGACTCATGCATGATATAAGTTGATAATGAAACTAGTCCCGGAATGGAAAGTTGGAATCTCACTAATGGACATGGTAATATGATTTTTTGATATCGGTTATAGGGTGTTGATTTGAATAAAGAGCATTAGAGATTTTCAGAGGGAAACAAAATATAAGTTTCTTTTTCTTCCACTATTAAAAGCAAGTGTTTTTATTCCAAATTACTATCATACTATTTGTAGTCGTAAAATGGCCAAAAATTGGAAAAAGAAACACCAAGGGGAAGACTAACTTTTTTTTTTGATAATTTGGGCATATAGTCATTATATTAAATGAAAAAACCTGCTAAACAGGCGGATCGGTATAACGGGTCTCGTTAAAACCTCCACAAGTAAAATCCAGTGGGAAAAACTTGAGGAGGAAAAAGAGTACCCACCATGTCCAATTACAATCTTAAACGTCCAAACAAAGAAGAACACAAAAAACCTAAACATCCACTGCTGGAAAAAAAGAATAAAAAACGGGCTATAAAAAACGCTTTATGTAGGAAGCGTTTTTTTACAGTGGCCGAAACACATAAAAAAACGCTTTGTGTAAGAAGCGTTCTTTAAAGTGTAAGACCGAAGCACATAAAAAACGCTTATATTAGGAAGCGTTCTTTATAGCTCTTAGTAAGACACTATAAAGAACGCTTCTTAATAATAAGCGTTCTTTATATATAGTCGACTATAAAGAACACTTATTATTAAGAAGCGTTCTTTATAGTGTACTAAGAGCTATAAAGAACGCTTCCTAATATAAGCGTTTTTTAAAAGTCAAGAATAATGGACGCGTTTTTTTGGCTCAAATTTGAACATGCCGCTCTTCTCTCTTCTTAATCTTCCATATATTCTCTTGTGGACGTGAATTTTTTGGCTCAAATTTGAACATGCCGCTCTTCTCTCTTCTTAATCTTCCATATATTCTCTTCTGGACGTGAATTTTTTGGCTCAAATTTGAACATGCCTCTCTTATCTCTTCTTAATCTTCCATATATTCTCTTCACTCGCGTTAATTTTGCAACCTGCGTTGATCCTCTTCAATTCTCTTCTCATGGTAATTTTGCAACCATAACTGATGACCAAGGAATATGGATTGCGCCTCTTCCATACTCTTCGATCATAGAAATTTTGCAACCGGCCATAACTGGCGAACAATGAATATGCTCTGCACCTCTTCCATTCTTTTCACTCATGGTAATTTTGCAACCCTAACTAGTGAACAAGTAATATAATGCTCTGCACCTCTAGCTTCCATTCTCTTCACTCACGTACTCTTGTGCTTGCGAACAAGTAACATACTACTCTACCTCTATCTTCTCATGGCAATTTGCAACCCTAATTAACTGGCCAACAAGGAACATGCATGCTCTGCGCCTCTTCCATTCTCTACTCACGATTTGGCAACCCCTGGCGAACAAGGAACATGCTCTGCGCCTCTTTAACTCTCTATTCACAATAATTTTACAGGTTTTCGTATGTCGAATATGTGAAAATGCACAGGGAAAGGGAAAATATAAAAAAAATAAAAAAATAATAATGAAAAACGCTTCCTTAAAAAAGTGTTCTTTATTCTATCAAAAATATGGCGCCAAGACACTATAAAGAACGCTTCTTAATAATAAACGTTGTTTATAGTCGATTATAAAGAACACTTATTATTAAGAAGCGTTCTTTATAGTGTCTTACTAAGAGCTATAAAGAACGCTTCCTAATATAAGCGTTTTTTATAAGGCAAGTATAAAGAACGCTTCTTAAGCGTTTTATAACTTTTACTTTTTGCGTCGCTGTCATAAAGAATGCTTTATAAACGTTCTTTTAAAGCCGAAATAAGCGTTTTTTATTCTTTTTTTTCAACAGTGATCCTTAACTCAATGAAATCAAAATCCGAACACATAAAAGTCTTAGATATCTAAACATAATCCTTCAAGGACATTATGCCTATGAAAGTAGATAATTCATAGGTAAAACTAACAATTAAAGCTGTTGGTGAAGTTTAAAATAACTAAGATAAGCACTTGCTTGTAATGCATTTGGAAACATATAAATGGTGTAATTTTGTTCAATACAAACTTGATGTACAAAACTTTGTATTTCTACCATTATGAGTAGAGCTAGATAGAGTAATAATAAAACTCTGATGATTGGGAGGATTGTAACAATTTTGTTATGATAGGTCTTCCTAAAGTTATGTGATGTTAGGGTTTACCCACCTTGTATTTTTTTTCTTTGCCATGTTCCTTTGTTTGGATTTTCTTTATTTCCCTAAATGCTTACGATTATTGTTTATGTTTTAAAAAGATAAATACAAGGGATGAAGTTTTGAATTAAAAAGATACACTTTGGTTTCTCACAACTTTTTATCAGGTTGACTTAGTTTGTCAACAAAAATTCATATATATCTTTTTTTATGTGATAGTATCAGCAAGTCACAAATCTAATGGTTAGAAGATGAGTGTGACCAATTCTCTTGACAACAATCCATATCACAAAGTTCTCTTGAAAATCTTATTTCCTAACTTGGCAAATTTTCCAATTGCATTTCACGAACCACATTTTTCCAAGGAAAAACAAAATTCACCTGAATCCACGAAAAAGAAGGCCTTCGAAATCTCATTTCCATCTATTTTTACAAATTCTAATTTTCATTTTTAGACAAACCTATCTTTAGCCAATCATTTTTACCATTCATTTGCAACAAACATCCGATATGTCATCCCTTTATAATCCCTTTGTCTCTCGTATCTTCCCAGTGAGCTTTAGCATCAATAAATTTGCACCAACATAAATAAAATAAAATAAATAAAAAAAAAACAGCAGAGGAAGAAAAATCATAAGAAGAATAAACTAAAATGGCACAAAGAATCTTTATCATCCTCGCGACAGTGTTTCTATTTGCCATGATCACCGTAACCCACGCTGCCGGTCCTGAACCAAAAAAAGAGGCAGGAGCCCCTGCCGATGATAAAATTGGAAATGAGGGTCCGACTGCTGCAGCTGCCGGTGGTGCACCTAGCGAGGCACCTAGTGGTACTGCTGAGGCTGCCCCTGTTGGAGGACCTGTACCTAGCGGGAGCTTCTCGGATCCATCAAGTGGTGGAAGTGATGCTGCAGGTGGTGATAAATCGCCGAGAAAAAGAGCGAGACTAGTGTTGGAGCCGTCAATACGGTTGCCCTCGGTGGAGGAGTAGCGGCCGTTGTTTTTAGCTCCTTGTTCATCTAAGAATTTTTTTTTCTTCTTCTTAATTTGTTCTTGTTCTTATGAGTGGCTTGATATTGTGCGTGGATGGAAGGATTCATATCTTTTATGTTGTAAGAATGTATGATCAGATATTAATCAGGATGTTATGGTAAGGAAACAATAGATTATTAATTATGATGTTGATTTATGGAGCTTGTTTTGTCGCTTTCATTTTGATAGCTAATTATGATCTCATGTTAAAAAAACAAAGGCTAATTAATCATGTTTTCCTGACTATACTTAGAAAGAAAACACATTTTGCCCTGATAGTATACAAAAGAAACAAATCAAATTGTACGTCAATAGCAAGTACAGGTTAAGGGCTACCGAAGAGGATTTGGTGACGGAGCCTACATTTCCGTCCCTGACGGACGAGCTCCTTACCGTCCGATTAAGACCATAATGGATTGTCCGGAATGTTTTTTTTTTCATTTATTTCGCATGAATTTTTTGTCGTGTGCACCACGTACTTATACACTATTTTTCTTATAATTTTTTTTTGAAATCAAGTTGGTTCACATGCACTTACACAATTATAATATAGTAAACAATATTATTAATTTATTATACAAACGTCATTTTCCCATCACAATCGCACTTTCATTAAGGCGAATTCGATTGTGCACCATTTTTTTCTTTGCCTTTTTATGAAATTTTAAAATATTATAATTTAGTAAATATAAGTTTAAATAACATAAATTTTATATCATTGTTCATCATAATTCGAGCTCTTCAAAATAAGACCCAATATAAATATGCTTTGAAAAAAAATTAAAATTTTATATTTTTGTATGTACATATGCTTTAAGATTCATTGTGAATCTTAAGTTTAAGAAAAGTGAATTAAAGATTATTAAAAAGTGAATCAGAGGTCGTTACTGACTTGATAGTTTGTATTGTCGTCACTGACTCGATAGTTTTTCAGGGTTTGTAGTGTAGAGCCCTAAACCCTACACCATAAACCCTGAAAATCCCTTCAACGTTTTTAGGTTTCATAGGGGTGGGTTTTAGGGTGTGTGATGTAGGGTAGTCTATTTTGAAGTCGTTCTATACTTTATATTGTCGTAAGTGAGTCAACAGATTTCCACACCACAATTATAAATAATGTTTCCAACGTTTTACATAAAGATGTCCACATATTTAGATAAACGTTTCCACGTGTTTATTTAAACGTTTCCACGTTTCTACAATTCCATGATTATATCGATAACGTTTCCACGACACGATTACATATAAACGTTTCCATTGCATGATTATACATAAATATGTTTATGATTATGTATGATGTTTCCATGACACAACTATATATAATGTTTCCACCGTTTCCACGTTTCTACAATTCCATGATTATATCGATTAACGTTTCCACGACACGATTACATATAAACGTTTCCACTGCATGATTATACATAAATATGTTTATGATTATATATGATGTTTCCATGACACAACTATATATAATGTTTCCACCGTTATACATAAAGGAGTCCACGAGTTCAGATAACGTTTCCACCTTTTTATTTAAACGTTTCCACCTTTTTATTTAAACACTCCACGTTGTTATATATATGTTTCCACATTTTTATTTAAACGTTTCCTATTTCTACGATTCCATGATTATATATAACGTTTCCATGGCATGATTACATATAAACATTTCAATAATTATATATATGAATGTTCCATGTCACAATACGTTTACACGATTTATATATAAACGTTTACACGCCATGATTACATATATACGTTTACACAATTATATATTTCATGCCACAATTAAATATAACGTTTCTATGACACATTTCCACACCACAATCAAGTATAGCGTTTCCACCGTTATGCATAAACGTATCCACGAGTTTTTATAAACGTTTCCACGTTTTTATATAAACGTTTCCACGTGTTTATATAAACGTTTCCACGTGTTTATATAAACGTTTCCACGTGTTTATATAAATGTTTCCACGTTTCTATGATTCCATAATATATAAATGTTTCCACGTCATGGTTATACATAACATTTCCAGCATTATACATAAACTAGATTGTTAGAGTCGACTTTACGTATTTATTAACATTTGATTGTTATATATGCATTACATGATAACTTATAACATGAAAGTTAAAAAATTAACGTGTAATATTTTTTCAAAAATATTATACATCACTTTTTTAATTTCAAAAATAATATAAATATTAGCTCGGAATTTTTTATATTAGCAATTTTCTTAATTTTAATCAGTTTATTGGTGTATTTTGAATTGCTATACTCCATTTTTTACAGATATGTATCAACAACAAATATTATAAGATTAGAAAACTATTATACAATAGCGATGTTATTCCGTTTTTTTCTTTAAAAAAGTAGGTGTTTTTGCATTAATTCAACTTTTAAAATATTTTCAATCCGATATATGTTCAACAATAAAGATTATTAAATTAAATAAATAATATTTAATAATCATATATACATATGAATATAGTCAAATAATTTTTTTATATAATTAGTGAATTATTTTATTAATAACTATATTATTATGGTATGCATTATTAAAATGAAAAAATAATTATACTCTAAATTTTTTAAATGAAAAATCAAATTAAATTTGTATAAAAGGCAAGACATCAATGACAAATAAAAAATTCATGATGACATATAGAATACATATACACCGTTTAAAAAAACACACACAGCAACACCTGCCCGCTGTAAAAAAAAGAAAGAAAGAAGTGTTCCGTCGCTGCGACGGAAAATAGCTCTCCGTCAGCTGATCCACTCCCTCCGCACTGAAAAGGTGAACTTATCTTTCACATGGAATAACTGTGTCAAGACAAAAAAAAAAGTTACAAATGAAGGTAGTACGTAATTTTTTTTTTGAAAACTACTCACATTTGCTACTTGGTAGCTTAACCTATTGCATATTTTTTTTCTTAAAGAAAATCCTTCAAATATCGTGCGGAAATGCATGTCCTTTGGACAATGATTGATTATTAAAACAAAATACTAGCTTTTATACAACTTTATTACAATATGTGACAAAATAGTTGCAACACACAATAAATTAACTTATTTATATGTTTTCATTACCAAAACAATAATAATGTATATTTGATTAGAATTCAAGATTGGGCTGCTAATTTCTTTCTATAAGAAAGAGTTACTAACATCTTAATATCAGTATTGTAAAAGACAAACCATTCCTTTAATTATTAATTGCTCGATAATCCGTTACTGTAGTGAGGGAAAAGTTCATAATTGCCAACTTCGAAATCGCAGATTTGAAGCAATGGCGTGGCCGCTAAGCTATAGAGAAAGGAAGGGGAACAGGTGGGTTACACATCAGTAATTTTTGAGAGTGGTACTAAATTAGATATTTATGTTTTTTTCTTGAGGAAAATTGTAGTGATGTGTGGTTAAGTTACACAATCACTCACATGAAATTGATTTTCTTTTTATTCAATGTAGAAGATACTTTTTTTTTTGATCTAACAGCTTGTGTCTCCTTCATTCATCTTTCAAAAGTTCAACATCCAACTTACATGCCCTAGAAATCTTAAAAGGGATATTCTCTCCCAACCAGAGTTTAAAGAACATGGAGCTATTAAACAGAAGCGAGATTAATACAATAGGGAAAGAGTTTTCCAAACTAACAAAGGAGATCTTGCTAATATTACAAATCTGGACTAGACAAAATAGTTGCACCCAAGCATCTCCTACTTGACAGCTTGTACTCTGCTCTGCTACCTTCTTCAAAAAGAGAAATATCTCCAGACAATTGGTATCGATTTCCAGCTTGTTGTAACCTTCTTCCCACGCCCATTTGATGGCAAAGACAATGCCTTGAACTTCAGCTCCCAGCCAGGTACACGATGAGCTTAGTCTTTTATTGAAAGCCATCAAAATATCTCCATTAGCATTCCTAATCGAGCCCGCAACAGTAGGAGCACAACCCCTTTTGATTTTTGTACCACAGTTAATTTTTAGAGCATCCTGCACAGGAGGAATCCATTGACCCTTAGTTTGGTTAATAGTAACACTCTTCAGACCAAGCTTGTAAGCACTAATAAAGGCATGATTAGATTCAATAAGAGCCATCCAAGAAAGCTGGGAGTTATGCCTAACCGAGTTTTTAGCATCATAAACAACCCACATAATATTGATCACTCTTTCAAGTTTATCATTGGGCCATTTATCTGCTTCAGAGAAGATTCTATCATGCAAACAGTTATCATCAGCTAAATCCATTCCGACACATCAAGCACCCCTTTCCACTACTCTTGAACCATAACACACTCAAAAAAGGTATGAGCCATATTATCAATCTTAGAGCAGAAACAGCAGCGGGCAGAGCCGCCTATCCTTTTAGAAGATACTTGAATCCAGTCTGAAGTTGAACAAAAATCAGGAAATTTAAGAGACAAACAACAAAGTGGTGGGGGCAAACCCTTTCATGATAGGGAAGGAAAAACCCTTGCTTGAGAGATAGACATAAAGTGGATATATTAATTGAACTCTTGAGGTGATGTAAACTACATTGGTCATTTTTGTATAATGTTTGTCACTCCCTTATAAAATCACAATTTAACTATCTAGCCCCATAACTCTAAGACAATTTTTTAAACTTGTGGTCCTTATGTAGGCCAAAAAGTTGAAAACATCATTGCAGTTAACTTACACACTTATAATTTAATCACATTATTCATCATATTTAAATATAATACAAAGGAACAAGAAAATCCAGATTCTAGTGATTTATTTATTAGGTGTCGTATTTGACAGGTCAAATGTAACAAAAATTCATACAAATTTAATCATTTACAGGTTCAAATCGACTCTAATTCAATATGTGCCATGTTCCCTGATTAGGTATATTAATTTATATAAATACTACATCTTAAAATACATTCAAACAAGTAAGTAATAGTAATAAGTTAATAAGGCATTAAGGATTAAGCGAACGGAACAATTAAACATTAATAAAATCCTAAAAACTTTTCTTTTATAAAAAATACTCCCACGTCCTATCGACTTGTTTACTATTTGGATAGTCGTTTGACTTCAGTATTTAACATATAAGATAAAATAATTTTAAAATTTTAGTTTTACATACGATTTCTTACATGATAAATTATATATTATAAAATTTAGTTTTTATAAAATTATTTTATCTATATGTTAAATATTAAAGTGAAAAAATATACCATAAAACAACAGACGGTTAATTCGAAGGAGGGAGTAAAATATATTCATTTAGGATTTACTAGATTGTAGTATTTTACCGAAAAGGAACAATGTTTAAGAATAATGCCGGCTCCCTGCTCCCTGCTCCCTGAACTCGCGTCGCTAGGGCTTATGAGCGAGTAACACAAGGCCATTCCCTTTCTGGCTTATATACACCAGCCTTCCCGTTTTCTGTTGCTTGAACCAAGATCGATTATTCGGGAGAGGAGGGAGACGGAGATCTCGGTCACAGAGAGAGTGGACGACAATGGCATTAGCCTTTGATGAGTTCGGGAGGCCATTTATTATACTCAAAGAGCAGGAGTCGAAGACCCGTCTCAGGGGTTTAGACGCCCAGAAAGCTAACATCTCCGCTGGCAGGGCTGTCGCCCGCATTCTCCGCTCGTCTCTTGGTCCAAATGGCATGGATAAGATGCTTCAGAGCCCAGACGGAGAAGTTGTTATCAGTAATTTCTCTATTTTCCCTTCTCTGTCTCTCTTAATACGGGGTTTTGTTTTTTTGAAATCGGTGGCTGAAGGCAAACCTGAGTAGTTAGTGTCCAGATTCTGGTCGCGCTACTGCGCTGTCTTTCTGTTTCAAATTTGAGGATCTGGATGTGCTCTTTCGGAGTAGAATTTGAGTTTGATTTCAAATGGCAGTATAGCTTAATATGGTACGCGAGTTGAGTTCTGTGTGGTAGAAAAGGAGTTGGTCACTGAGCTTGTAAGCAATAATGTTTTGTGTACATATATAATGGTCTTATTCCTTGATTCACGTTTCCCAGCAAACGACGGGACTATGTAATGGTCAGTGAGCTTGTAAGCAATGTGGTTTCATTTACATATTTATTGGCCTTATTCCTCAATTTAATTTTCCCAGCAAACGACGGTGCTACTATCTTGGAGCAAATGGATGTTGATAACCAGATTGCGAAGTTGATGGTGGAGCTGTCGCGAAGCCAGGACTATGAAATTGGTGATGGCACAACTGGAGTCGTGGTCTTGGCTGGTGCCCTGTTGGAGCAGGCTGAGGCCCTTCTAGATCGTGGGATTCATCCCATTAGGATTGCAGAAGGGTACGAAATGGCTTCAAGGGTAGCAGCAGGGCATTTGGAAAAGATAGCTTATAAGTTTGAGTTTGGAGCTGCCAACGTTGAGCCTTTGGTTCAAACCTGCATGACTACCTTGTCCTCTAAGATGTATGTTGATTTGCCCTCGTCAATTTCAATTTTATCTCTTGAACATCTTTTGTATACTTATTATGTGATAAAGACCTTTATAATGAGTAAATGTCAGTCATTTTCATGTCTATTGTGGTTAGATATCGTTCCTTTTTCTTTACATATGATGTTAAGCCGTTTTAACTTGGTTTATGGATCCACACTGCTCTTAGATTTGCAATATGTCTCTCATGCCATGCCTTCTCTTTTCCAGTTGCCCAACTATTTTTGCATGCCATGTTCAACTTATAGGAATAAGATGAGCTGTTATATTATATATATATTTGATAATTTGGGCTTAGAGCCATTTTTATGTTATATATATTTAGAAAGGCACTTGATATCGAGTATTTTGTTCTATCCATGGTTTACAGTACTGGTTTATGTAGCTTTCTTGGTAAGTATTTTGAATTAGATTACTTTTTGTTTCCAGTGTAAATCGATGCAAACGCAGCATGGCTGAGATTGCAGTTAAAGCAGTTCTCGCCGTTGCTGATTTAGAAAGAAGGGATGTGAACTTGGATTTGATAAAAGTGGAAGGAAAGGTCGGGGGAAAGCTTGAAGACACTGAATTGATTTATGGAATTGTAGTTGACAAGGATATGAGCCATCCACAGATGCCGAAGCAAATTCAAGACGCAAAAATTGCCATTTTGACTTGCCCCTTTGAGCCACCAAAGCCAAAAACCAAGCATAAGGTTGACATTGATACTGTAGAGAAGTTTGAGACATTGCGTAAACAAGAGCAGAAATACTTTGATGATATGGTTCAGCAATGCAAGGTCAGTTAGCCACTGCATCAAGTTCCGAATTGACATTTATGTTTTTATTTTATATTGTAGATAGAGTTTCCACGGCTAGCTTTACAGGATATATGGGTATTCTCTTGATGATTGACTGATTTGGAACTTTGCTTGTTTCAGGATGTTGGTGCAACACTGGTTATCTGTCAATGGGGATTTGATGATGAGGCAAATCATCTGTTGATGCATAGAAATTTGCCTGCTGTTAGATGGGTTGGTGGTGTTGAGCTAGAGCTTATAGCAATTGCCACAGGTTTGCTACCTTGTTTTAGATAGGTCTTTCTCATGCTTTTCAAGATGATATCTTCCTCGCTGTGTACTTGGATGGACTCTTATGCTATAGTATCTTTCAGGTGGTAGAATAGTGCCGAGGTTCCAGGAGTTGACTCCTGAAAAGCTGGGCAAGGTATTACTTAACTTTTCATCCCATTAATGTCTCACAGAGTTTTTTCCTTCTTGTGTTTTGTCTTCTAATGCTACTTGAGGTTTCATCACTCTCTTGAGTACTTGGTTGCACTTGTGTTTGCTTGCTTCCTTCACAACCACTCTATTGTTCTGTATATTTTTGACAATTTGGCTTTGTACAGTAATTATTATTACACTTACCAGTAGTATTTACATTTTGTCTCACTTTAGAAGGGTTCATTTAAATATATAAGGTATGAAATGAGATGTCACTGTCATCTGTAACTAATTATCTTAAGTTGGCCATTCTTTATGTGCCCAGGTCATTTTTTTCCATGTTTAAAGAGAAGAGTAGTGAGAAAATAGATTGGGTAAACTGATGTCTAGAAGTAGCCTGCTATAGTACTAGGCTTTGTCTTGATGGTGTCATGATGCTGTCCTGAAGTTTTTCCTCTTCCATATTCAACACACAATTGTTTCTACTTTTATTGTTTTGGTCTATGTATGATTATATGGATATATAATGATTATATTTGCTTGTATCCTTCCAGGCTGGTTTGGTTCGTGAGAAGTCCTTTGGTACAACTAAAGAGCGAATGTTATATATTGAACATTGTGCTAATTCTAGGGCAGTTACTGTATTTATTCGTGGAGGTACATTTTATTTTTGATTTTCCTTATTCCACTTTGAAAGGCTTTGTTTCCTGCTGCTAATGATTTTAAACTTTTACATAAGCTATACTGTCAGCTAGTTAATTACATGAGACACTGTTGGGCGAAATGATCATATAATCTGTTTTATCATGCGTGCATGTTCACAAGTTTTAAATCTTCCTTGTTTGAGGTCTGATTTAGAACAACATCTTTATCTTCTAGCATATTTTGAAAGGTAGTTTTATGCAGTATTACTTGTGGCTTGATATGTAGGTAACAAAATGATCATTGAAGAAACTAAAAGAAGCATCCATGATGCCCTCTGCGTGGCAAGGAATTTGATCCGCAACAACTCCATCGTGTATGGTGGCGGATCAGCTGAAATTTCTTGCTCTCTTGCTGTGGAGGCTGCTGCTGATAGGTATCCTGGTGTCGAGCAGGTATATATATACACCCCTGTTGTTTGAATACGCTTTAGGTTTACATGCGCCATTTGACTGCTGCTGTCTATTGTTAGCCTGTTGACCTTGGAGAGAATATATTCTAATTCTGAATATTTCTTGCAAATACTTGCAGTATGCTATCAGGGCGTTTGCTGATGCTCTTGATGCTGTTCCCATGGCACTTGCTGAGAACAGTGGTCTTCAGCCTATTGAAACCTTGTCTGCTGTGAAGTCTCAGCAAGTTAAGGTTGGTCTTTTTTTGACTCTTTGCCTAATTTATATGATAGCTTAATGCCTGCTTCTATATTATTTCAGCCTCTCAGTCTATTGTGCCCCTGTAGCTTGCGTTTCATTACGGGTGTAATATTTAAAATGAATGACCAGGCTATATTTTTGGAGCTATGACAGTCAATTCCACTGGTTTATGCGATGGTTATGTTGGACAGTGGATCCAAACTCACAAATCCCTTTTCTTAAAACGTATAACATTTATTTAGCTGGCAGTGCCTTGTTTGGATTGGTGTTTGCTGTTGGCTTTGACCGACTAATGAACTGATTTGGAATGAGATTAATAACGTTTGATAGCTGATGGTACTTTGCAACTGTGATTGTGATAAATGCAGGATAACAATCCGTGCTGTGGGATCGATTGCAATGATGCGGGAACTAATGACATGCGTGAGCAGAATGTATTTGAGACTCTAATTGGGAAGCAACAGCAGATATTGCTTGCTACCCAGGTGGTGAAGATGATTCTGAAGATTGATGATGTCATCTCTCCTTCAGAGTACTGATGGTTGATGTGTGATTTTGGTATGTTTATTTCCATTAAAAGTGTTGTGCCTTGTCACGTCCCGTATTTTCAATTTACAAACTTTATCGTTCATGTATTAGTCACAGCTTAGTTTGGGATTGAACTGGAGGAACTGTAGCTTTATGTGCATTTTGAAGTCATGGATCTGTTGTCAAGGAAAAATTAAACGTTTTTGGTTGCGAGCTTGGAAATGTTATAGTTGATGCTGCCTCCTGTTTCCTTTGTCATATCTTTGTTTGTCATGCTTGTATCATTGAAGCTGGTTTTACTCTTGCTTATAGTTAATATCAGGGCCTGGGTTTACCTGTTTATGAGTAGTTCCTATATTTTTCCGCTTTCCCTGTACCAAGGAGGGCGAGGCAAAGGCACTACTCCGTTATGTTAAAAACTGGTTCTTTTACGAGACCAAGAATTAAAAACAAAAAATCTTGTTGCTTGATTTGTTAGTTAATACAGAAACTAAAGACTGTTACAAGAATAATAATTCAGCTTGACCATTGGTCGATCAACATATGGCGGTGTTAGTTGCTTGCTTTTGTTTCAATGTTCTCGCGAGGTGACCTTTGCAGTAAAGTTGATTTCTGTTCTCATTAATAACTACTCACTGCTCTAGTTGTACTTACTCGAGTAACAGGTATAAATGCATCCATGGAGGATATATAGTATGGGTGGGAAGCAATTTGCCACCATGGCAATTTCAACTCTGACTGACTGAAATTTACTTGTATGAATGATGTTCAGTTCTGGTCATGGATTATGGTATGAAAATATGAATTGAGCCGGATTACATTTATGATGTAGTGGCGGTAGTGGTGGCGCTATAAATGCACTCATCCAAGTACCAAGACTGGACAGAAAGTGTGATTTATCTCCACAGAAACAAAATGCCCCCACTGTTTCCCTCCGCGCCCAACCGCTTTTTGTGTATTAATTCCCCGTCTACTTTCATTCAACACTCCCATGTGAGTACAGAGCCGTTGCCTTGCCTATACAGAAGACATAACTGCTGCTCCTGTCCAATCAGACCACTCATCCATCCATCCATCATCTCCCTTCAATATCATATGGTCGGTTAGTTCATCTATACTGTAGTAACACACCCATCATTCAACAGCCACTGAGTTGAGTTGAGTTGAGTTGAGTTAGTTTAGTCGAGTTTCAATTTTGAACAGAGCATAAGACACTCTGAAGCAGTAACATTGGACTAGAAATTGAACTGAACTCCGACAAATCAATCATAATTAATTCCTTAACTGGCAACACATCTGCCCCATTTCTTGCATAAGAAAAACTATTTGCTTCTTACAATCAATCCCCTTGACCTTTCTTTAGGTGGTTGATTCATTTTGTTGTACATTCAAAAGAGCAGAGCAGAGGTCACCTAAAACTGTAAAATAACTTGAAACAACATTCAGACTAATAACAAAGACTCAATCTTGCTTTACCTTGCCATATTCTTCTTAAGTACACATAGAAAGAAGAGATGAACTAGCATCTTTTGCCTTTCTTGCAGTTGAGAGCACCAGCTCCCATTGTGATAGATGGCACAATGTTAGATGGTCTCGCGCTCAGACTCGATGCCCTCGCATAGCTACGTGAGGATCCATGTTTCCCGGATGGAGTGAAAAATGCTCCGTTGAGCATCAGATCACCTTGAGACCTCCAATTCCAATTCTTCCACACATTCTCTACTGTATCCTCCCTTTTGGTAACCTGGTACAAATGCTAGTTAAAATAAGATGATTGTCTAGTTCAAGGATTTGACGACTAACTAATTAACGAATGGTATGCGCGCTGATCAGTTACCTCCTTGTCGTCTTCAGTATTGGGAGCAAGGAACCTGTTACCCTGGCTATTAATCGTGGGTTCCGCACTCCCTCCAATGGCGTACATCTCCCAATGCGTATAGTCATTATTCACTACATGAAAATAGCCATGTCTACACCTAGGCATCCTCTGCACTAGTCCCTCACCAAAATGATTAAACGCAATCGTGACCTGCATATCCTTATCTTTGAAATACGTATCACTATGCCCCAACAACATCACTTTATCATGGTGCGTCATGTAGTTGTTCGACACGTGATGCCGTCGATCCCGTATAGCATCCACCAACCCATCCGCGCAGCTTGAAAGCGAACAATGATCAACCCACACATGACTCCCTCCAAAGATGGAAACTCCATCTCCATCCGACACCGTCCTCCACCCAAAATGCTCCGGTGAGTCTCGAACGTAGGCATTACCTCCACGTTTGCAGTCATGGATGTTCAACCCGTGTATGATTATGTTTGTCACGTACTGTATGGTTATACATGGCCCACCTGCTCCTATGTGGACACTAACGCCACGACCATCAAGTGTCTTGAAAGAATTGAGCATGAGTTCCTCCTTGAGTTTAATTACCATGTCTCTTTTGAATATGATCCATAGTGGTTCATCCTGGATAGCACCGTAACGTAGTGTCCCAGGTCTCGGGTTAACCGGGTCATCAGATGGGTCCTCAACGACATAGATCTTACCATCTCGGCCTCCAATTGCGTGTTTTCCGAACCCAATTGCGCAGTCGGCTAGATGTTGGCGATTGTTTGACCAATTCGGGTCGCATCGCCAGCAGTCATCGATTGGATTCCCTGATCCACATGAGAAGTATCCTGCCAGCTTTCTTCTTGTTGTACTGTTATTGATTTTTCTGCAAAGATTCGTTTTGCGCGCGCGGCATTGTTTTTAATTTTATCCATATATAAAGATCGAGTATATACAGTACAGCAGCAAGTTTTTTGAACTGGAAGAAAAACTTACTCATTTACTTCTTGTACTACGAGTTCGGGGTCTTGAACCAGTGAAGATGAGTAAACGAAGAGGAGGGATAGCAGCAATCCCCGCCATAGAAAAAGAAGAAGTGGAGAGAAGCTCATGCCGCCGGTATAACAATGTTGAAAAGTTGTTGCCATTATACACAGCAGTAAGTAACTACTGGGCTGGCCTTATAATTTGACTCTGGGAGGGAAAGTGGGAAACAGAGAAATGTATGATAAGGCACTGGGAGTGAGGACATGTAATGTGAGTGTCTGAGTGAGAGTATATATGTATATATAGAATATTGGATATATCATTATTATACAAAGAAGAAAATCCAAATATATATATATATGAATGTGATGGCCTCCATGACTCCATGCATGTGCTTCTGAGCAAGGTCTGATCTGAGATTAATTGGTGGATTCAGATGATACTGGGTTCAACCAAATGAAGCCAAGCAACCAACAACACCCTTCGAGAAAGACAAATTAAACCCCATCGATAGACACATGATCAGATTTTCTTCGGAAGGTTTTAAGTTTGAATTCTTAGAGCATGATTATCAAAATTCTCTCTCTTTCCTATTTCTACATCAGTTTAAGAATTATATTTATTTTTTACCACGAGAACTCATACTTTGGTTATAACTCCCTCTAATTGTCATGTCATTTTACTTTTTACTTATTAATTATTAATATACAAAAATTAATTTTAATGGTTATTACTACCATTTTTAATAATACAAATAATCCTAACTTAATATTTTATTAATGATTAAAATTTATTATATTTTTCAAACAATGAAAATAAAATTATTCATATACATTATGATGAATTTAGAAATAAATACATTGGTACATATTTTAAATTTCAATATTTTAGTATTACATTTTTTATAAATCATAATAAATACTAATATAATGAATATAAATATTAAAAATATAAAAACATAGTCAATATGGATCTCATTTTGTAGAGAATGAGATTTTAAGAATTTTGATATATATATATATTTAGTTTATTTAAATTATTATTAGTTTTTAAAATATTAAGATTTTATAATGTATAAGGATTAACTATTTAAATTTGATATATTATAATTAGAAAAACAAATGGTGGATCCCATTTTATGTGTTCTTAAAAAATCTTCCGGAAGAATCCAAAACTAGAGTTCTCCTCTTTTTCCACCTCATGTTTTTTTTACCTAAATCCTCCTAAAAAAACTATTAATAATCATGGTCTAATATATTGACATAATATTAATGATGATGTGGTCTACATTGTGGGTCATTTTCATGAAAAAGATAATAAATTCTAATCGGATTGGTACTTCATATCATATATAGTAATATTATAGGTGTATAGGCGCACGAAAATCAATAATGTAAATGAATAATTTCTTTATTTATAGGAGTCATATAAATTTTGGGATGAGCACCGACAGTTAGCAAATGATCCTGGTATTCTGTTTTTTTGCCAACATTTGGAGTAAGAAGTAAGAACAGTATTAATAATAATAATAATAGTAGTAGTAACAGATCACTATTCTTTTCACCAACTGAATTTATGAAGACCTATATAGTAGGTTGTTTGACACGCCAAACTGAAAAAAATTATTAATTTGAAAGCTATTTATGTGGATATGCCATTCTATTCATAATTTCATACTAAACGTTATGTCTACCGACAATAATGGTTTGCACCTTAGTCGGTACCTAGCATAGTGGATCAAGTAGATTATGGGGGTTCCGGTGAGGCTCTTGGTTTTACACTTCGGCTCTTTGGGTAGTGGTTTTGTGGTATATATGTAACATTTTTTAGAGTGATATTTTTGGTAAAAATGTCAAACAGTCAAATAATAGTTTGTAAAATTGTCACAATATGTCAGCATAAAACAGTCAATGGTTATGGTGTAAAGAGAATGAATACTATAATTTTATAAAATTACCGTAATGAAGAGAATGAATATCGTGCATATTATTGTTTAAAGTTAGAGTTGCAAAACTATAGCGATTGATGCGAATAAATTAACTGATTTTTTTAAAATCACTTATTATTTGTTTTTATAAAAATGTCATTGAGTAGTAGTTTTTACAAATTATTTACCAACAGTAATGGTAATATTTCATTTTATTAAAAATAAGGTATAAAATTGAAGATTTAATTATATGTACATATAGTAATATATTGCCATATTTTTTAACAACTAAATTATTTATTTTTCTGTATAATGTAAATGTTAATAAAGTTCACTAATTAATTAATATATTTCTCTTTTATTCAAATGTGAATAAGTAGCCTAGTGTGTTAAAACCAAGTATAGTTACAATTGTTGTTATCCATTGATATAATTGTGGTTGATAATAGTGAAGTTAAAACTATAGACCTTAATGTAAATGATAATAAATATTTATTGTAATAAAACTTTTTTGTTTTCCTAATTAATAAGCTATGTATATATTAATCTATATATTTGTTAGTAGTTTCTTTATTTACTTCTTAATTTTTTTTAAATGTACTATAAAATTTATAATTATATCACAGAAATCAATAAAAGCACACAAATATGATAGACAAAACAGTCACACTGTCAAACATCAGTTTTCAAACCAGTCACAGATCTGTCAACAAAAAACAGCCAACAAACAACTGTAAACGAGCTTCGTTGACTAGTTGGCGAAAAGCACTGCTTCTCGTTCGACTTGAAATCCGCACAGATTGGCGGTTTTCATGTTTTACTTTACTTGAGGTAATCGTGCTTTGAGAGGGAGGGAGTTTACGCCAGGCCTTGTCTGAAGCCTTGGCGTTGAACACCTTCGATTTCTTAAAAACAATTGTAAAACAACCACACAAAAACCATACTGAACAAAGCCTTATTCTGTACAAAATTAGTATCTTTTACTTTTACCCTTGATATATGTAATGAAGTCAACTTATATGATTAGTGTTAGGGTGTGCTTTGAGACCAGTTGATCTAGGGATATCTATCAGGTTCAGTTACATCCAAAAACTGAATATTTTCAGTTATTTTTAACCATTTTTTAAAATTTCAGTTTTTAATTAACTGAATTATTTTGTTTAGTTTTCAGTTATTGAAAAGAATATCTTGGTTATTCGAATAACTAAAATATTTTTTAAATTAAATTTAAATATATAAATATTGATCAAAGTTGTAATTTTTCTTTTAAAAATTTTGATTAATCAAATATATTACGATTAACTACATAATTTGGTTTTCAGTTTGATTATTAAGTAGAAAAAAAATTCAATTTTCGGTTAATTCGATTTCGATTATTGAACAGGATTTCGATCAATTCGGATATAACCAAAATAACCAAAAACTGATTTTTTTTTTAAATTCGATTTTCGGTTAACTGAACTAACCGAATGGAAGCTTAGAGAAAACCATGAGCAAGGCCCAATCTTAGGTCCCGTTCGATGGTGTTTCTTGAAAATTGGCACCGATTAATGTGTGGCTTTAAACTTTGACGATTCGCCGACGATCAGGGGGGTGAAGTAATACAGCGTTCGTTTGCTGCGATGGGTGAAATGGCCATTTTTTGGCCAAAAGACGATAATAACCCCAATCATGTTATATAATACTACCATTCGGTGGACAAGAACTCACTGTTTTCTCATCTACAGTCTTCATCTTCAACCTCCATAGCATACTGTCACCGTCGTCACGCAGTTTTATGATATACGTTTTCAACATCTATTATAATTTATGTGTAGATTAGGTTTACTATTAGCCAAATTCATCTTGAATATGGTTAATTATCGATTCGATAGGTTGTCTTCAGCTGGAAGAACATGGGGGTAGGTCGTCTTCAACTGGAAGATGGCTGGGTTTGAGCTGGCATCACCCAGTCCGATAAAAACTTGTTGACATTGCTCGTGGGATAAAAAGGGTGAACTGGTAATTTGATGTGCTGGTAAATTGATAAATCAGCTTTTAAATCTCAAACGCAGGGTTTGGGTGCGTTTGTATAAAGCTCGAAATAACATTAATCCCCCACTTTTCAATGCAGCTTTATCCACTTTTGAGTGCAGCTTTAACAAGATTAATCGCCGTGGTCGAACGGGGCCTTACTAGTTACTTTTAGGTATACAAATTTATGTGACGTCGCAAGCCCAAACCAAGAAGGAGGGGGTGAAAAGTCTGGCCCGTTACTCATTTTGCGGATCGTTAGTAATTCCAAGTTTATTCATGATGAAATATGATCTCTAGATCAAGAATTTTAAATATTTAATACATAATGTCTAGAACAAAAGCTATTGGATATGTTAGTATGTAACTAGGACCATACGCTCAGTGGCGGACCCAGGATTTCGTAACATAGGTGTCAAAATATTAGATCATTATTTATAATGTTATAAAACATTAATCATTTCAATTCAAGAAATGTAAGATGATTAAATTACTATTTAGCAAGTTTTTAATTAATAGTTGAACTATTAAAGACCTAAATATAGAAATCAATTACTTGATAAAAATTGAACCCCACAAAAAATTAAAAATTTGGAAACATATGAAACAAACAGAATATCAAGATATAAAATCAGAAACAAAAATTAAAGATGTTCACTGCTATAAATTTCCGTATGAGCTAAATCTAAAAATACATTCTTTATCACTAAACCAACTATGCCATTAGCTAATTCAATTGAAGGTAACAAATTAAATTTGGTACTCATCTAATCTAATCCATAGCCAAGAATTAAGTTTTAAAAAAATAACAATTCGATATCACCAGTCTCTATCGCCGTCGTCTAATTTGATGTGCTATTATTGCAGTCAGATAAAGTAGGGTTTATAAATAAAAATTGTATATGCAATATAAAGTCCGAGTTTAAAAAGCCCAGATTTTAATAGCCCATTACAATTATACTAATACATAAGTAATACTTCAAAAAAAAAATTAAGGTGTGTCAATAGACACAGTAAGCACCAGAGTAGGTCCGCCCCTGCATACGTTATATACTTTTCTAGTTTGTAACATAGGTTTATACTTTCATGTATTTTATTTCTCAATTCATCCCTATATATAAGGGATCCTTTTCTCTTCTAAAGTAGACACATATAATAAGTCACACAGTAGAAACTCATCTCTCTATACGAGACATACACGATTGTCTCTTCCACATACATACATACTGAAATACATGAAGTTTTTTCTTTAAGCTGCGTACATTTTGTCATGGTACCATAGCACTACCCTACTTCACAATAAGCAAGATGGACGACGATTCCACCGGAAAGAAACCAGAGACTAGCAGCGGCAAAGGCAGCACGAGCATCGACCAGAACAATCCACTATACGTCGCAGCCACTGATAGACGGGTCAAGCACTAGCTCCGAAATTATTCGGTGAAGGTTTTCTAGGCTGGAAATGGACTATGCAAGAGGCGCTCACCGCGAAGAACAAGATAGGTTTTATCGAAGACACCATCACCAAACCAGACATCCAAGACACTATAAGAGCGGTGTCGTGGAGATGGGCAAACTCCCTGGTGGTCACTAGGCTTATATCTCTCTCTCGCACCCAATATCGCGCGCAACGTCATGTACACAATCGATCCCAAACAGATATGGGAATGGCTGTGTAAACGCTTCGAGAAAAAGAATTTGGCAACTCTCCACAATATCAAAACGCAAATTGCGAATCTGAGACAAGGAGAAGAATCAATTACTGAGTACTTTATCAACTCATGAGAGGTTTGGGCCCAGTATCACTTGGCAAGACCTGTTGACGAATGCAGTTGCTGTTCATCCTGCAAATCCAGCGAGAATCAAAAGAAGCGTCGTGCAGAAGAAGAAATTATACACTTTTTGATGGGTTTAAGTCGTTCCTATTCACAATTGCGAGGACAGATACTTGCCATGAGTGAGATCCCAACCTTGGAAGAAATCTATGCCCTAATAATTCAAGAAGAGCAAACCCGTGAAAATGTCGACGCCCGCAGTGAGACTGAGCAATCGGTTGCCTTACTTGCGAAAGGAACCAACAATTTCACCTCAAACAGACAGAAATCGAATGCCGCAGTCACAAATTCAAGACAGACGGTGAAGAAAGGCACAGGAAGAAACGTCGCAGGGATGAAGAAGGACTCACCGAAATGTTCCAACTGTGGATAATTAGGTCACAGCCACGGGGAGTGCTGGTGGCTTGTCGGGTTTCCAACTGATGATTCAAGGAAGCAGAGGGAAACGAGAATTGGGTCGATTCTTGCGGAGCAGACTAAGACCAATTCCTCCGGAGATGGTGACATTGTTCAAGAGTCGCCTGTGAAGGGATTTACAACTGATCAACTACAGCAACTTGTTTCGTTTCTGCATCAACAGAAGGAAACTGCCATCACATCCAAACAATCCAACTTTGGAGATTTTACAGGTATTCCTAAAAACCCTTCGACCTTCTTGCCATGTCTAATTTCAAATACAAACTCTGCGCTTCATGAATTGAATAATTTATGGATCCTCGATTCTGGGGCTACTGAACACGTTAGTGGGAATAAGAGTTTACTTTCTGATTGCGTGAATCTTGAAAGCACAAGGGAGATAACACTGCCAGATGGAAATAAGAAACACATCGATTGCCTTACTAATTTAACATTCAATGGTGAAATCTGTTTGAGAAATATCCTGCTTGTTCCGTCATTTATGTTCAATATAATTTCTGTATCTAGGTTGATAGAAGATTTAAACGTTTCTGTCATCTTCCGTGGGAATATAGTTGTGTTTTGCAGGATTGTAAAGGAAATCTCCTACAAGAAATAGGGAAACAGATTTATGGGTTGTATGTTGTTGACATGAATTCCTTGTGTACTTTCATTCTGAGAAGAAAGTGCTTGTCAATTGCCTGTATAAACTCTTGTATTGAACAAAGAAAGGTTGAACATGCTCATGATTTTGGTTTGTGGCATAATAGACTAGGCCACGTTTCCTTGAAAAGAATGAGCAAAGCAATAGATATTCATTTACCAAAACAGAACAATATACTGCCATGCATTATCTGTTACAAGGCCAAAGCCAAACGCCTTAAATTTCCCGTTTCCGACATTAAAACGATAGAACTATTTGATTTAATTCACGTAGATGTTTGCGGTCCCATGAGAACACAAACATTAGACGGATACAAATATTTCCTAACCTTAGTCGAAGATTTCACTAGGGCTACTTGGGTTATCCTTCTTAGACTCAAATTCGAAGCCATGGAAAATATCAAGAAATTTATAAACTTAATCGAAACACAAATGAACAAACATATCAAAATCATCCGAAGTGACAATGCCCGTGAATTAGGAAAATCACGAGAGGGAATCGAGTACTTTGCTAAAAAAGGCATTATCCACCAGACTACCTGTCCCCATACACCCCAACAGAACGGGGTTGTAGAAAGAAAGCAAGGAAATCTCATGGAAATAGCTCGTGCACTTCTTTTTCAGTCGGGCCTGGATGACAAATTTTGGGGACATTGCGTCGAGCATGCCGATTATTTAATCAATAGAGTTCCCAGTAAAGCCATTCAAAACCTAACACCCTTTGAAAGGCTATATGGCAGCAAACCTAACTACAACGAGATTAGGAGTTTTGGTTGTCTGTGTTATATGACTAACATTGACCCCAATAGAGGGAAACTCGATCCTAGATCTTCCACTTGCATTTACATTGGGAATCTCAAGAATTCAAAAGGTTACAAGGTGCTAACTTTAGAGGAAAAAGATCTCAGGGTCACTCGTGACTTAGTCTTCTTTGAAAACATCTACCCACTAACAGACAAACAGTGGACTAACCTCCTTGACAAAGACCAACACCAGCCAGATATCTTCTTACCTTCTCTAAACCCCATAATGGAGGATGACTCTTGCACGTCTCAGCATTCTGAGATAAGAGAGGAGTATCATCCTCCCAACACACATGATGAAACACCTACAACAGATGATGAAACACCTACAACCACAGATGACACCTCCACGCAAGTCCCAAATGTTAGGAGATCCACCCGTGTGCACAAACTTCCCTCCAAGTATGACGACTACATAGTCTCCTCCAACACTTGTTCTAAGGACCCCTTCTCCGTCATACTTACCCAAAGAATCCAGAACACAGATTCCCATCCTCATCAACAGCCCATTCCAAACACCCTCACTGGTCATATACCTAGAACCACTATTCTGTTATGTTCCCTCCACCTAGACACCAACAAGCTCCTAACCAATTTGCACAACCTCAAAGAACCCACAAGTTATAAAGTAGCTAGCAAAGACCCCAGATGGGTTCAAGCCATGGCTGAAGAGTTTGATGCTCTAAAGCACAACAAGACATGGACAATTGTAGACTTGCCTAAACGAAAAAGGCCAATTAGCTGCAAGTGGGTCTACAAAATCAAACTCAAGGCAAATGGGAACATAGAAAGGTTCAAGGCAAGATTGGTCGTGAGGGGTTTTACCCAAAAACATGGGCTTGATTACGAGGAAACATTCTCACCAGTAGTCAAGATGACTACAGTTCGAGCCCTCATTATCATGGCAGTAAAAAAAGGGTGGATCTTAGACCAGTTAGACGTCAACAATGCCTTTTTGCATGGAGACCTCCATGAGGACGTCTACATGACCATACCAGATGGCCTAAAGGTGAATGGGGAGAACAAGGTATGCAAATTACAAAAATCCCTATACGGGTTAAAGCAAGCTTCTCGTCAATGGTACAAGAAACTCACCACATTCCTAAAGGTCATGGGTTTCCACCATTCATAAAACGATTATTCATTGTTTGTAAAAAGGCAGAAAAACAGCGTAACCCTATTAGGAGTCTATGTGGACGACATCTTGGTTGTAGGAAATGACATCAGAGAAGTGAATCACTTGAAACAACAACTTGATAATGAATTCAAAATAAAAGATCTTGGAAGATTGAACTTTTTCCTCGGGATGGAGTTTTTAGAAACCAACAAAGGTCTAATCATGTCTCAACAAAGATACATTAATCAAATTCTACAGGATTTTGATGCTCGAGATCTCAAACCATCAGTCTCTCCTCTCCCGATCAACATTAAATTGTACAAGGACACCGGGCCCAAATTAGAGAACCCCACAACATACAGATGTCTCGTGGGCAAACTCAACTTCCTTACCAACACTAGACCCGATATTTGTTATGCGGTTCAATTCTTAAGCGAATTCCTTAAAGAGCCCACTTCCGACCATTTGAAGGCAGCTTTCCACACTCTTTCCTACGTAAATGGAACCTTGGGTTTTGGTCTATACTTCAACAAAGAGCCCAACTACAAATTAGAGGCCTACTGTGATTCCGACTGGGCTTCTTGTCCCATCACACGAAAGTCGATCTCTAGGTACTACATCCTTTTGGGCGGTTCTCCCCTTAGTTGGAAATCTAAGAAACAGACATCAGTGGCTCTATCCTCAGCGGAAGCTGAGTACAAGGCCATGCGACAAGTTACCGGGGAACTTAGCTGGTTAAGTAGATTACTAAATGAAATTGGGATCAATGATATCACTCCTATACCACTAAAGTGTGACAATTTAGCAGCCATTCATATAGCTCGGAACCCTGTTTCGCACGAACGCACGAAGCATATTGAGCTCGATTGCCATTTCGTGCGTGAGAAATTACAAGCAGGCCTCATTCAAGTCAAATATGTTCCTAGCACACACCAATTGGCTGATTTAATGACGAAACCACTTACGGGAAAGAGTTATCATAATTCCTTTGGGACTTTGGGTTTACAAGAAAACACATAGCTTTTTTAGATTGTTTGTGTGTCTATCACTCTCTCTTGCAGGAACACGCAGACATCCACACAGGTATATCACTTGTTTTTTGTGCAGAGACAGTTTACCTTCCCTTGCAACGTTGCAGCCAGCGCTCTATTTCAGCAGATGACAACAAGGAGTACACTTCTCTGTTCTTTCCACGCCCAGTGAAGGGTGCACTCCTTGGGGGGGGGGGGGGGGGGGGTATGCTATGTACTTTTCTAGTTTGTAACATAGGCTTATACTTTCCTATATTTTATTTCTCAATTCATCCCTACATATAAGGGATCCCTTTCTCTTCTAAAGTAGACACAAATAATAAGTCACAGAGTAGAAACTCATCTCTCTGTACGAGACATACACGATTGTCTCGTCCACATACATTCTGAAATACAAGAAGTTTTTTCTTTAAGCTGCGTACATTTTGTCAAAAGCTCATGAAATTAATTAATATAATATCCAACATGCATACAATAAATTGAAATTTCATGCATGTTGAAATTTTCCGCATAACTTTGGAATATTATCATCAATATTAACATAGTAGACATTACACTTAGCTTGAATTAAATTTAAGTGTTACATAAAGTGCATGTCCATTAATCCTAACCATATAGTGTAAGTTTTTTCTTTTGAGAGAGATAGACTAATTAGATTTACACTTATATATCTTGATAGAAGTGTGTTTTAAACTGTTCAATATGCTCAACTCGCAGAGACACAAGCACCTCAACCGATCCATCTCCATCACACCCTGGAAGAAGATGCATTACCCCATCATATAGAAGCTCCCCAGGAGACATATAAACCTCCTTTCCCCACCCAAAATCCAGCTCAAATATCGGCAACGATAGCCAACTAATCACCCCAATATCAGGCTTAACGTACTGATGATGATCACCACTACTACTCAGTGCCCTCAACTCCTGGCAAACAGTCAAGTCTTCCAACCTCTTAAGGAAATTAATCTTCGACCAGATGTAATCTTCATTCACAAGTTCGATTGCCGTGCGTATTCTCTGGCAAGTGTACCCTAGAGGGCGAGAGAGAAGGTCACCGACTTGGGTACGTGCTGCCACGACGAAGGAACTGTTGCCGAAGTATTTTGGTGGGAATGAGTGGAGTCTTTGGCGAACGTCGATTGAGATTCCAAGACCAAGGGATTTCGTTTCTTCGTCTTCGGGATTGAATCCACGTGTCTTGCATACGGATCGCCAGATATGGGAAGCTAGTACTTCGAACCGGGAAAACGGGCGAGTGTAAGTGCAATTGGTGGTGGGAAAAAGGGCGGCTGCGGTCTTTAGATTCTCAATTTGGGTCCTAGTTAGTTTAATGGTCACAGTCTTGGTTTTGGTCTTCGTCTTGGAGCTGCTGCTGCTGCTGCTCCTAATCAGATTCAGACGGGCTTGGTCGATAATTAGGGTTGTTGACCGTAGTAGTGCTAGTTCTCTTGGTGGTTCCCCGGCTCTCAGCACTGTACGGTCATGACATGGATACACCTCCAATGCCTCTCCACGAGCAAGCCTAGAGAGATGATTATATCATACTGTATCCTTATAATGTTTAAGCATGTAAATTAACCTAATTAATTATTACTGTAATAAATTACCTGCACCAATCTTTGAGAAAGTATCCAATCCCTGTCCCATCAGTCACGGCATGCGATATCAAAAACCCAAGACTCAACCCTCCACAAGCCAAGTACGTTAGCTGCACCATCAACAGCGGGATTTCCTGAATTGTTCTGCTTTCATAGTAGTGCTTCACACATGGGATGAGGTGCTGGAATTTGTTCGGTGAACAGAAGTCGTCCAAGTCATCCAGTCGGCTGTCTGATTCCGCCTCCACAAGCTCCGCCCCAACATCTAAATCTGATGATGATCCCCCAACGTGGAGCTCCAACCTTCCACCGTCTAACTTATGAATCCGACCTGCTAGTGGATAATAATGGGCCAAGGCCTGGCCCAATGAATCCCTCAAGGTGCTGATGTAGTTTCCGGTGGTGGCTGGTTTGTAGAAATAGATTGTGGGAACATGAACAGGTCCGACGACTTCATCCAGCTCTGACAATTTGATAACATGCTTATTGTAGCTGCTCCACGTTGAAGTAGCTGATGGCTCTACCATGTACCTCGCCTTGATTCTCACGGCCATCAATCTCTGCCCACTACACTTCTATGAGCTAGGAAACTTAAACCTTAATTAGCAGTTCAGTGTTGTTGATCCGTGACTACGTATTGCACGAGTATTAGTAGTATTATTGGACTGTCATGACTGTTCCCGGTTCTATTTCGACCCATTGGTGGTGCTTCGCACTTTTATATATGTATATGAGACTTTGGCTCCTCCTCCTTCATTGCTCGATCCATCTCACACCTAGCTAACAACATTCGTGATGATGTAGTGCAAAATATATGCCCGGTCAGCACGAATAGAATTCTAAAGAATCCTTCTACTATCTTATGGTTATTGTTATGTTTCTGGCTGTTCTGTTGTTCCGACATTGGGTGATCCCCTCTTATCTATAATTATGTAATACAATCACGATCCTTTACGATCGCTCAATTGGCTTTTTTCTCCATTTTTGTTTTCTCACCTAAATCAAGACAGGCAAATCACAAGCATCAAGGATATGGATGATGCGGTCATTCATATCTTTCTTTTTATTTTTAGGGAAATAAGACATAGAATTGATGATAAGGGATTACATGCCTACCAACAATGAAACATCAGCCTGCTCTCTTGATTTTTTCTACTTCAGTTTATTTAGTCAAATTTGTAAGCTGACTTTCGTTTGTTACTGTGTTTGTGTGGCTTCGTGTTTCATTTGCCTTGCAGGGAATCATTGTACTTCTTCCAGTGGTAACCATTCCTAACCTAAAAAAATCCCTCGGTTCTTCTTTGGGCGTATTATCCTCTCTGCCATGTCGCTTAAGGTAATTAGCAATCAGATAACAAATGTTTAGCCCCTGTTTGTTTGTGCTTGTGTACCAATTTCTGTATTCCTGTAAGACAAAATGAGAGCAGGGTCATGATTGTTTAGTCGTTAAAAAATGCTGCTGCTGCTGCTGCTGTTACCCATTCATTCAGGTCTGATTAGTACATTTGTAGAGATTAAACACATCTGGGAACATGACAGTTTTCTTGTAGAAGAGTTAGTTTATGAGTTTATGGGGTCATGAAAAAATCAAGGTGTTACTGGAGAAGTAAACGAAAATATAGAATCATATGCCTCCCAGTTCGTTTAGTTTTGTATAAATATATTATGAAGCTGGTTGTATACACTGAGTAGTAATCATACAGTAACAAGATTTTGAACTAAGTATGTCTTAATGGCCCCACAATAACTCATCTTTTGTGATCTCCCTTTCTTTGAGCGTATCATGATTTTGAGTCTTCTCATAAGAGTTATGTGTAAGCCTTTGGTTGCAATAAACTCTATTGCAAGCGTTTTATAAAAAGAATGCTGGACTTCTCCTACTCTTTGTGGCTCTGTAATGGTTCCTTCTAGAAATGTTGTACATTCTTCTATGGTAGCTCATGGAAGTACCTTGCTATCATAAAGAGATTATCTGTTACTTTTTCTATCTAATGTCAAGTATTATGCTCAATAGGGGAATGTTTCCTACTTGTTGCAGATTCATGATGAAATTAGTGGATGTTGTGCTGCAGCTTGACCACTTGACCATCTCAATATACCCCTTATTGTCGGCAAAGTTGTATTGAACCAAAAATCATAACATTGAGGTTGTTTCTACATCAGTATATGATTTTCTAACACCTGCAACTTGTCTTGAGGTTGTTTCTTCATGTAAATCTGCCGCAGTGTATGATTTTCTAAAACCTGTAACTTGTCATGAGGTTGTTTCTTCCTCTGAAACTTTACCCTTGTTTATGCTCTTGTTGTTTAATTCTTCCTATATGTGCTTCCTCTCTGATGATTTATGTAAACAAAATCAATGTGGTTGATAACTGACAAGCTGCCGCTTTTGAGAATTACTTATATATGTTCAAGTGCAGTACTTTTACTTCTACTTGTCTATGCAACTAACAATGTGTTTTTTTTCTTTTCATTATTCTGATTATCTAGTACCCTAGTGATATGATGCTGATAAGCTTCTTTTATCTCGAAAGACGACTTATCTAGAAATCAGGTTAGATATCCTTTTCTTTATATCATATCACTTTCATTCTTGCTTACAATATTTTGTTAATTAGTAGATGTGTATTTGTATACCTAGCCAATACTGCCCGCTAATTGTACAGAGAAGAGTTAATATATAGTAGTCACCTTAACCGATTTGTAAACCAAAAACCGTTTAGATATTGAATTCAAAGTGTGAACTGTGTAGCATACTACCATATTTGTGTATCTTCAAATCTATACATATGCATATTAAGCTTTGCCTCTTCTTATACGTTCGTTTGAATGTTTCAGCAAAATTATAATGAAACGGAAATCATTTCACCCTCTGGGTAGAGTTTTACATAGCTTCAGCATTGATTCTATTATGTTTGTAAATCATTGATTTATACTTTGTTTCGTTTTGATATTTTTTCCATCTCAGGAACATGTGATTGATGACGCATTGTTGTTGGGAGAGGAGTTCTAGATGCCAACAATCTTACTAGTGAATTTATTTTTCAATTTGATTTTACTTTTTCAAGCTAGGTTGCTTTGCCTTGCTACTACTATTGTAATGGAAATAAAATGACGGTAAACAAATGAGAGAGAAGATAATGAATAATTACTGATGCATTGAGTGATTGTGAGACTATCCTATTTATATAGTCAGACTTATAACGTTAAACTGAGAAAAATAACTAAATAAAATCAACTACTTAATAAAGTTAAAATAAATAAATAGGTAAAACGGCGCTATGATCTATTCTACAGCAACAAAATAGGAAAAGATGACTAAAAATAGAAAATAAAATAAAAAACAAAAATCAGGATTATTAATTATTTTAACATCCTCCCTTAATTCTGATTTGCATCGAAGTCATCCCCATATTTTTCTTTAACTTGACGAAGGCCTCATACTTCAAAGGTTTAGTCAGAATGTCAGCAACTTGATCTTCATATTTATAGTATTTCACTTCTATCTCGGTCTTGGCAACTTGATCGATTAGATAGTGATATCGAGTCTCGATATGTTTGCTTCTACCATGTATGATCGGGTTCTTTGCTAAGTTAAGTGTAGATGTATCATCAACAAAAATCATCACGGGCTTTTGTTGTGGCATAGGATGTGACCAATTAGGTATCGCAACCACATAGCCTGGCAGACACTTGTTGCTGTGGCCACATATTCTGCTTCGCAAGTTGATAGGGCAACAATGGACTGCTTCTTGGATGACCATGAGCATGCGGTTGTTCCAAAATTGAAGCAATATCTCGAAGTGCTCTTCCGATCATCTACATCTCCACCCCAATCACTGTCAGAATATCCTACGACAGAAATATCATCAGCAGACCCATAGAATAATCCATGGTCGTATATTCCCTTCACATAGCGTAGGATTCTCTTTGCTACTTGCAAATGTGGTGATCTGGGAGTCTCCATGAATCTGCTGATCAAGCCAACACCAAAAGTGATATCCGGTCTTGTACAAGTAAGATACCTAAGACTGCCAACAATCTGCTTGTAGTAGGTTGGATCAACATAGGCTCCTTCTTCATTCTTTGATAATTTGGTCTTCACAGGAGTTCTTACCGGGTTGCAATCAGACATCTTGAACTTTTGCAAGAGATCAACAGCGTATTTCTTCTGGGAGATGAAGATGCCGTCATTTCCTTGAATCACCTCAATGCCAAGGAAGTATGTCATCAACCCAAGATCAGACATCTCGAATTCCTTCATTATTGACTTCTTGAAGGATTCAATCATTGTGGGACAGTTGCTTGTAATAATCAAGTCATCAACATACAGACATATGATTAGTATACCACCAGACTTATCCACCTTCACATACAGTGCATGCTCGGAAGGGCATCTGGTAAAGCCACTCGTGCTAAAAAAGACGTCACTGCTGGAAAAAAGGAATAAACAACGCTTAAATTGGACATATAGAACGTTTATAAAGCGCAGTTTATTCGAGCGACGCAAATGAACTAACATTTTTAATGACGCTTCCAAAGCGTTCTTTATACTATCTTTAAAGAACGCTTATTTGCAAAGCGTTCTTTATAATGCGAGAAAGATGACAACATGAAAAACGTTTTAGCCTAGAAAGCGTTCTTTATGCTTAGACAAAAACAACGCTTATATGTGATAAGCGTTTCTTATAATGGTTGGCGGAGAGTTTAAAGAACGCTTATATGCATAAGCGTTCTTTATATCTTCCTTTTTTAAATTTTTTTTTCAGAAATCTCTGTTCCAACAAATGCTACAGATATATCATTACATCAGATCAATGCATTGTTGCATTTTCAACACAGCAGAATCCATCACAACAAACTGTAACAGAGAAATTAAATCTATACGAATTCATTTTACAGCAAAACACATCAGATCCCAGGCCAATTGCAACAAATTAATCAGCTAGTATATATTAGTACCAAATTAACAGAGATTTGCTAGTATTACCAAACATGCAGACAAAACTTAATTACAATTAAAATCCAAACACAGATGGAAGCTAGCTACTAAGTACTTATGTTTGTACTGCAATCTGTAGAAATTTGATAATGCAAGAAACTTCATTTTTCAACACAATGCAAGTGTAGTTGAACTCATGGGGAACAAACTGCATTTACAGGTGCAAATTGGTTCAGTTCAGACACAACTTCAAAGAAGAAAAGAAGCTGCAGCGCGTACTCATGACTTCTGCTGATCTTCATCATCATAAGCTATTGATTTCGTCCAGTAAGCGCACATGTGATCCTTGACAAACCCTAGATCGGCAAGTGAATAAGTAGCTCTTTGTTTTTCGAAGAAGTCAGTAAGCTGCACGCAAGAATTATAAAAGCAATTAAGTACAACCATTTAAACATATCCAACCATGCACAAACAGTTAAATTACTAATTCAAACACAAGACTTATAATACGTACTTCATTGACATTGCGGATTTTATCGATGTTGGACACGATTTCGTACATGTATCGCATCACAAAATATCCACAACTGCTGCTATCCGGTTGCCTGGGACAATATTTTCAATAAAATTATATTATTAATTTATATACACACTAATATACAAAAATATTTACGTATGCATGAGTAAATAGAATGTTTTTTTACCTTTTTCAAATACTGTATATTCAAAGGAAAATTCATTTGCCCGACACTGCGCATACCTTCTCTAAAACCACTGAAATTAATTAAAACAAGCATTTAAGTGACAAGTAATAAAAAAAGTTTAAAATTTTATTTGTGAAATGAAAATATGCACTATTTACTTACTTTGTCAGTAGAGCATAAATGGTGATGTTCCTAATTCCTTTAATAGGGTCAATCACTATACAACATGATGAGTAAATACAAACCACTAACAACAACCAATGATTGCTACAAGTGCAAACAACAACAAATCAACTTCAGCTTCGAAATATATATGAGTTAATATAAAACAATAAAGACAAACGCATAAGGTGGTCAAGCACGCTTACATCTGATGATATGGTATGAGCACAAATCGGCTTTTCCTGGTAACCGCCGCAATTATGGCATTGCGCACATGGCTCTGACACGCAACACCGTCTCTCGTAGCTTCATCGGCAGACACGATTTGTGGACATAGGAAGGTGATCGTATTTGCCATTTTGTTTGACGCCAGCCTCGATAGTAAGGGCCTTTGATGACAAAGGCATTAAATTAAAATTATACATAAAACTTACTATTATCTTTGAGAGAGAAAAAATGTGATACTTACAAGCAGTACGATTGAATCACCAAGATGTTCAGCATATCACCAAGCAGCAGCTCCTTGACATCTCTAATACTGATCAGCAACTCCTGGGGTTGTTTGTTGTGGAACACAGACGCTGGAACCTTAAGGATGAACTGAATGAAATCATCACCCTTCCCGAGTATCATGTTATATACGACCTGCTGACGTAGTGATCATCCTGCTGACCCGATGGTCCCCTTCCTTTCAACGCACGGACTTGCTTACCTTTGTCAACAATAGGAACAAGTGCCTAAGAAATGACAAGTTAAACTGCAGTTATATATGGAATGTTAATTAGTAAACAAATTTAAGTTCTTTTGCTTACCGTACTATCAGATAAATCCACCAGATTGCAAGGCCACGGTACTTGTGAGCCACGTGCTTCAATGACAGTGCTCCAACCATTCCACTCCATCGGTAGTGGAATGGTATCACAGCCTTGACAGACACTGTCTACGACGTACCAGGGCGGAACGCTTAAAACGACATAGTGACGCCGAATCAGTCTGTAGAATTGTGCCTAATGCAACCATAAAGGTGCCATGTTCATTGATCTACAGAAGATGACACTTTTTGGTTTCCTAATAAATGAACAAAACTTTATCATATGCTTCATCTAGGATCTGGTACTTCTTCTTCAAGCTCGTCCACATGATGTTCTTTATTTCCAGATCTTGGTTCCTCCAGTTTTTGTTGATATAGCAATGGGTCTTAACCAATCGACCCATGGCGCTGGCAAACTTCTGCTTAGACGCGCCAGTGGGTCTAAGATACCTGTAATATTAACAGTATATATGTTAGTCATACGTAATATATATAGTACTACGTATAAATGTACAAATATCAGTATATATATGAAAAAATAAGACAGAATAACATATAAGTGTAACATATACCTATCCCACACCAGATCAATCATGCCACTCTCCTTCTTCTCATTTAGACCACGTGACGGTCCTCGTGTCTTTCGTGGAGGGCCCTGAGAGGTCGTAGGAGGGTCCTGAGAGGTCGTAGGCTGATCAGCGGCAACGACAATCTGTGTACGCTCCGTTAACTGCATCTCTACATCTATCTCCATCTCCATATCCTCATCACATTGTAGGAGCATCTCATGATCGTTGGCATCCATAATCTGCACAATATCATTACATAAATATATAGTCAGTGTCATACATAGAGTCATATATAGTCATTTACTATATAGTTATTCAGAGAAACACTATATGAACAATTAAGAAGTAATTAGAGAAAAATTATAAACTAACCTAGTAGTCTGCTTAGTCCTGTTGCTATACTTCAATCAACCAGCCTGTATGAGGTGTGACAATGAAAGTTACTACCAATGTCTGCAGAAGATAGTTTGTACACAAGAATAATTGCATTTCGAATCCAATAATTCAATACTTTGACAAAATTTTCTGGGAAGTCCGATAGAATCCCCCCTAAAAATATAGGGTTTCACCACAATAGAGCATGTACAAGAGGCGACAGTTTGGTTTGCAAAATTAATCCCAAATACACTTAATCCTAATAAACATTAATCTCAAACAGAGCATGTATCTTCCTGATCGACAGTTTGGTTTTGCAAAATTTCACCATAACTACGTGGCTATATTTGTATGCCCAAACACTTATATTTTCGCCTAATAACATATTAATCTCAAGTCCATCTGGACACAACCAGCAAGTATATACTACCAAAAATCAGCTCGCGACAGTTTAATCCGGTTTGCAAAATTAATTAATCCCAAACATGCACTTAATTCTAATAATTAACACATTAATCGTTCAGTTTGGTTAGCAAAATTACCTCCAGCAGAATCAAGAATATAGGCGATAGAGCATCGATCGATATTACGCCAGTTGGGTTGTAAAACTAATTACTGCAGATGATATATGTATGTACTGAGGCGACGGGCATGTATGTTCCTGTTCGATAGCAGGTTGCAAAATTAATAAGAGTGAAAGAGCAGAAATATATATGTTCCTGTACATGTTCGCAGATTTGATGAATTACCGAAACAGAGGCGATCGACATCTAGGCATGCATATTTGGGTCGATCGATCGATGATCATCAGGGCGCAAATATCGGGAGAAATCAACGCGTAGCAGGCGCGAGAGACGGCCGGCCGGAAAGCGGTGGCGGCGGCACGGACGGCGACGCGGCAGTGGCGGTAATGGCAGTGGCGGCGATGGCGCAGTAGCTAGCGGACGGTACTGGCCGGGGTACCGTATGTGAGCTCAGTCGAGAGAGAGGTAGCTAGCTCTTGAGGGTTACGCGCGGGAGAGATTAAATTTTTGGGAATTATTCAGGCAACATAAAGAACGCTTCACTTCAAAAGCGTTTTTTTATGCTGAGAGACAAAAAACATAAAAAACGCTTCTAAACGGAAGCGTTCTTTATGCTGAGCGTTCCAGAGACATAAAAACGCTTTATACGAGAAGCGTTCTTTATACGCTTCATATAAAGAACGCTTGTTTTCCAAGCGTTTTTTTGTCTTTGGGCGCGATACAATAAAGAACGCTTCCTAAGTGAAGCGTTCTTTAAAATGTCCGGCCTAAACCATAAATACAACGCCTTACATTATAATCGTTCTATAAAATGCTAAAAAAACGATTTACAAATATAACCGTTTTAAAAACGGCGTTGTTTATTCTTTTTTTCCAGCAGTGCGTCTATACGCTTATTCCAAGCTCTGGGTGCTTGTTTTAAGCCATACAAAGCTTTCTTCAGCCGGTATACTTTCCCTTCACTTCCCGATTTACCGAAGCCAGGAGGCTGCTTGACAAACACTTCTTCTTCAAGTGGGCCATTTAGGAAGGCTGACTTCACATCCATTTGGTGAATCTTCCACCGATTTTGAGTAGCCAAAGGAATAATCAGCCTAATAGTCTCCATTCGAGCAACTGGAGAGAAGACTTCTTGGTAATCAAGACCGGGTCACTGCTTGAACCCTTTCGCCACCAACCTTGCTTTGTATCTTTCCACCTCACCATTGGGCTTCATCTTTGTCTTGAAAACCCATTTCACATCAATGGCTTGTTGTCCTGGTGGAAGATCAGTAAGAATCCATGTACCATTTCTTTCAATAGTGTCAATTTCCTCATGCATGGCCGCCATCCATTTTGGATCTTGAAGTGCTTCCTTCACTGTCGCTGGCTCAAGATCTGCGAATAGAGCAAAATGCACAATCTTCTCATCATCAAAAAATAAGGCTCTGATACCATTAATGGAAATAAAATGACAATAAACAAATGAGAGAGAAGATAATGAATAATTACTGATGCATTGAGTGACTGTGAGACTATCCTATTTATATAGTCTAACTTACAACGTTAAACTGAGAAAAGTAGCTAAATAAAAACTACTTAATAAAGTTAAAATAAATAAATAGGCACAACGGCTCATGACCTATTCTACAACAACAAAATAGTAAAAGATGACTAAAAATAGAAAATAAAAATAAAAAAACAAAAATCAGGATTATTAATTATTTTAACATATTGTGCCTTGTGGGTATAGGCATACCTCATTTAATTAGGAAACTGATTTTGGTTATAGGGTGAATAGGGGGATACATCTAATTTATTTACTTAACTGTTCTATCTTTATATATGAATATTGTATAAAGAGTATTGTGTACAGTGCATCAAGTCTATTTGTTGTGACCATGGTGCTGTCAGAATCATAATATGAGGGTTTTATGTGACTAATGTGATCTTCATCACGAAAATAATAACAACCGCTAGTAACAGTAAAGCCGTAAAGGTGCAGCAACTATGGCCATTTGGTATTCAAAAGAGGAAACAACAAATAAACATACACAATTTAGCTTCCACATATATAAACTGATGTTTGACAAGTAGGCACAATTTAGCTTCCAAATATATAAACTAATCTGGATAAGTAGACACAATTTAGTGCCCGATGATCAAAATTAGCGTCCAAATATATGAACAAGTGTCTAAGAAATAGTCACAATATAGCGTCCGAAAGTGAAATTAACGTCCGATAAGTGGACGTAATTAAGCATCCGATAGATATTGGACGCTAAATATACTAATTTTGGATTTAGCTATTTAGCGTCCGATTATAAGCTTGCGACCAATTGGGGGACGCTATTTTGCGTCTGATTGTGGTCGCTAAAATACGGACGCAAAATAGCATCTAAAACAAATGGACGCTAAACGGACGTAAATTAACGTCTGATAAACACTAAAAAATTTAGAGTCTAGCCTTTTAGCGTCCGATATCAATCGGACACTAAACATTAAATTTCGGACGCTAAACATGAAGAGCATCCAATTTTATAATTTTAGCGTATAAAATTGTCACACGCTAAATCTTGTTTTTTTTTTTTGTAGTGAATTTTAACTACTATAAAGCAATCTTGAGTTTATAAGTTGTAATCAATTTTTGGATTGAAACCCCCACTATTTCACTACTCATTACATAAATTTTTGTAGACTGTAGCATAGATGCTTCAGTTTGTTTATCCACCTATGGGTTAATGAAAGCATGATCAAGATTGATAGTGCTTGGTTTTTGATGAGACCGTGGGTTTAAGGCAATTAGGGACAGCAAGAAATAAATATTTAAGCTAGGGGTAATTAGGGAATTAGCTGGTGTTGCCCCTAGTAAGACATTTGCCTCCTGTGTTGCCTATTTAAGGAAACTGATGTCTAGGGCTGTAGGTGTCGAATTGTATTCCTCTTTAGCCACTCTAGTGGATAGGCGGGTTTACCCGATTTAGGCAGAGCTTGCTCTGATTTTGGCAGAATTAATCCTGATTCTATCTTTCAGTTTCTCATCCCCCTTTCACGTCTATTCATTCCCACATTTTGCTTGTAAGCGGTTGAGCTTCTGCTCTCTGTTTTTCCTAATATAAGGCAGTTTCGAAGGTAGGATTACTGGTTGTTTGAGTTACAATTATCAGGGTTCTATCAATTGGTATCAGAGCAACTGATCCTGATTTTAATGGGGTTGAGTCACCATGAGCTTAAGGAATGGCTTGAGAGGTTGCAGAGGAGGGTGAGAGAGTTGAGAGAACTCTCTTCACACTGGAAAGCCAGAAAGGCCATGTCAACAACTACGGCTGAAGCTGGGCCAGAGGAGAGCATCATGGTGGAAAAGGAGAAGATATTTGGAGAAGGACCCAATGGATTTAGGCCGGTCCATGCTGGGCTGGTGCAAAAGGCAGAAGAAGGGAACTGGGTCCTCAATGAGAACAAAAACGGAAGAATCAAGAAGAGACAACAAGTGCAAAATAGTGGGAAGAAAATGAGGTATGGTCGATATTCCGGTCTTGAAAAGAAAATTGGTGAATACAAGCGTAGAAAGGAAGAAAGAATCAGACGCAAGAAGAGAGAGAGAAGGAAACGGATCAAAGAGAAGAAAAGAAGGAAGAAGATGAAGGTGGGCGTATGTACCATGTTTGGGGACCAGAAACGAGCGGCCAGTACACTTTCCAGGAGGTTGGAGGAGGGGGTCACTAGTAACAAGGAGAGACTCTGGTTGGGCACCGCAAGCCCTACGGAAATTGACGTTGCTGCAACTGCTAGTTGGAGAAGAAGGCTGACCTCAGGGAGAGCAATCAGAGGGAGCAACCAGCAAACGAATACAAGGCCAGGTTGAAGAGAGACAGGATTACCGATACCAAAAGGTGTGCAACCACCACTTCTTCGCCGGAAGAAGAACAGAATGATGAGAGGTGGCGCATGGCAAAAGTTAATGGTCCTAAACTTTAGAATTTTACAAAAAGAGAAATTACAAAACAGGAACGAGAGGGGTATTCAACCCAAAATTCACGGCATTCTGAAGTGGTGGAAATATAGTGAAATCAGAGATGGGGCTGGAAAAAGTAGAAATTGGTGGCAACTTGCCGGTTGGCGGCAGAAAAGGGGTAGAAAGGAGCGAAGAGGGTTTTTTACTTTTTCCCACATGAATAAAGAAATAAGGGGGTCCACAACAAAAAGTAACCAGCAGCTGCTGAGAGAGGGTTCAGCAACAATATTGGGGCCCACTACTTTACCTACTGCTCTCAGACATGGGAGAAATCGCTCCAGCACATGGACACTCAGCAACAGAAGAATAAAAACATGGTCACTAAAGAATTATTCCTTACGAGAGAGGGAACTGGAAAGCAGACCAAGTCTTACACCAGTTAAGTGGAGGAAGTGTGTTAGTCCGTTATTAACACCGGGTTTAAAGATAGGGTACCTTGACCTCAAGGGAACAAAGCTTTCAATTTCTTTGAAGAACAACAACTCCAAGCAAGATTGTGAGAACGAGAATGTCAAGAGATCAGCATATGCTGCACTCAATAGGCCTCGCAGCACCACCACCTTGGAGACAAGGTGGCTGTTTACCCGGGAGGGAAGAAGACAGTGTAGTCATGGCACCACAAGGATACGACCAAACGGGAGTAGTCGGGCTTTGACACTCATGGTGTCACCGAAAGACCCACATCTAGAATTCAAAACAACCTGGACTCATCAAATATGTAATTCATCCACCACCTTGAGGACAAGGTGGTTATTAAGGGGGGAGGAATGATGAGACCGTGGGTTTAAGGCAATTAGGGACAGCAAGAAATAAATATTTAAGCTAGGGGTAATTAGGGAATTAGCTGGTGTTGCCCCTAGTCCAAGACATTTGCCTCCTGTGTTGCCTATTTAAGGAAACTGATGTCTAGGGCTGTAGGTGTCGAATTGTATTCCTCTTTAGCCACTCTAGTGGATAGGCGGGTTTACCCGATTTAGGCAGAGCTTGCTCTGATTTTGGCAGGATTAATCCTGATTCTATCTTTCAGTTTCTCATCCCCCTTTCACGTCTATTCATTCCCACATTTTGCTTGTAAGCGGTTGAGCTTCTGCTCTCTGTTTTTCCTAATATAAGGCAGTTTCGAAGGTAGGATTACTGGTTGTTTGAGTTACAATTATCAGGGTTCTATCAGTTTTTTCTGGCCTAATTTGGATCTGTTTTGAGTATCTTTTGGAGGATCAACCAAATCTTGCAAGATCAGAAATTAGGACCAAGCTGCAGGAAGAAGAAGCCTGATGTATTTGGTATTAATTAAAGTTTTGCGCTGAAGTGCATTGTTTAGCCTTATTCTATGTTTTACGCTTCATTCTAAAACAATATTTAACAGCTCTTGTACTCCTTTTCATGGAAGTTATCTTTACTAAAACTATTACAAGCTTCACTCCTTTTACAGCTTGTGTAATGCTTCTACGCTTACTTTGTTTAAGTTATCAATTACAACTACGTTATATACACCCTATTAACAATATCCAAGACTTTAGTTTAGATCCTGCATATTTTTTCTGTTGAACTGTTGGGTGGTTATAACAGCAACGATGTGAGTTATTTTATTGCTTACATACTGACAAAGCTTTTCTTCTTTTTTTTTAGTTTATATATTTTGTTAAACTAAACTGGAATTTTGATATATATATATATGTATGTATAAACGTTCTATATGCACTCTAATCACATAATTTGCATATCCTGTTATGGCCACATCTGCACTGCCCCCTCTATCTATCATGATCCGCAATTGGCTGTTATGACTTGATCGAAACTTAAGAGTACTTTGTCTTTATTTCCAGTCAAATCCTTTCTCTGAACCATCATTTTATGTTTTATTTTGATATCAATTAGCTTTTTATTGTTTTCCTTGATCCATCTGATTTGGGTTCTGTATGTATTGATCTTAGTTGGAAAATTTTATTCAAGTAATAGCAGTTGTTTTATGTGGCCTGTACACTTTGTTCTGGTTTATTTAACTTATACAGTTGCTAGAGGTCATGTATGCCAAGGCTCAATAAATAGCATTACATTCTCTAATGGGGTACATTTGGCTGCTGTGGGTAGATATGGTGAGATTTTTAAGTTCCAAGTTGCAGCATTTTTTGGTCCTATCTTTTATTTTGGTTTAACCAATATTTGTTGTTGCTTTGGTGTGCATATACTGATCTAAATTGTAGAGTTACATGCCGTGACTGGTTTCAACTTAGTCTGAAGGAAGGTTTAACTGTCTGCTATGATCAAGTATGTTACCTTCTTCATGTTCCAGGTGTTCTTTAACCTTAACATAATGCATTTTTCAATTATTATAAAATAAAATTGCAGAATTTTCATCTGACATGGGATGCTGAAGCCAATGGCTTCGAGTGGGTGAGAAAACAGAGTATAGAAACTAAAATACGAAAGATATCTTCTGCCCATTAATGATAAATTGCCTACTGTTAAATAGGAGTTTGCTAGAGACGGTTACCTAAGTATTCTAATTAATTAATAACTGCTAAAGGATAATTACTGAATAACTGCTAAAAGATCAATCCACTCCCCACGTATGCAATAACCCACAGCTACAACAGTTTTTAGACAAAGTCTTGAAGGGGAGGGGGTCGACGTGCCCTTCTACTGGTTCCCTGATCTGTGTTGGTAACATTGCCCACCCCTTCTACGGCTGCCTTGTCCTCAAGGCAGAAATAAGGAAAATCCTGACGGATCTCTTCAACTGGTCCCCAAGATGCTTCCTCTGGTGGAAGGCCGAACCATTGGACTAAGACATGAGGTATATAGTGATCTAGGACCAACTGATTACGTTTAGCAAGTACGTGCAGGGGGGGGGGGGGTAACTGGATGACCATTTTTGAACTCAGGGGGAAGGGAGATCAGAGTGTTTGATGCAGAACCCACTGCTTTCTTCAGGAGAGACACATGAAAAAACATCGTGTATTTTAGCATCTGCTAGCAATTGGAGCTTGTAGGCGATCTCCCCGATACGAGCAGTAATTGGGAAAGGACCATAGTAGCGTTTTGCCAACTGGTGACAGGCACGGCGGCCAGCGCTAGATTGCCGGTAAGGTTGTAGCTTAACAAACACAAGATCGCCAATCTGAAAGCAGGATCGGTGCTACACTTATCAGCTTGTTGTTGCATGCGTAAGTGGGCACGACTAATGTTATCCTTCAAGCGAAGGAGAATGTTGGTCTTATTCGTCAAGCCTTGGTCTACAACATCAATGGATGAAGTACCCGGAATGTAATCAAGCAACGATGGGGGACTTCGACCATAAACCGCTTCAATAGGAGTCATGCCAATAGAGGAGTGTGAGCTGGTGTTATAGCACCATTCTGCCCAGTGCAAATAAGTCACCCTAAGTGTGGGGAATGTCGGCGACAAAACAGGGAAGGTAATCCTCAAGTTGCCACTTGACAATCTCTGTTTGTCCATCCGTCTGTGGGACATAGTAACCTGGAGACGAAAAGTTCTTGCCAAAAAGAGCTCATGAGGGTTACGATCAGATACTATGACAGAGGGCATTCCGTGTAAACGGCATATCTCACGGGCAAAGAGATCGGCAACATGAGCAGCAGTAAAGTGGGATCCGAGGGCACAAAAATGGGCATATTTGAATAAGCGATCAACAACCACCAGCACTGCAGTCTTGCCATGAGAAGGCGGCAGATGCGTTATGAAATCCATGGAAAGCTCATCCCATATTTTACTTAGGACGCGAGAGAGCCATCAGCAGGTCCGTTCTCCTTACTCGGGTGGTAGACAATTGTGAAAAAGCCAAGTAATTTGGCTAGCCACCGTTGCTGCTCTAGTGTCTGAATAGTCTGCGAGAGAAGAGACTGAAGACTCTTATGATCAGTAAGAATAGTAAAGCGGGACCCAGCAGATAAGGATGCCATTTCTTGACCGCCTCAGTAATGGAGTACAATTTCCCTTGAATATGCGGAGGCTGTCTGCATTCAAGGACAAAGTTGCTTGCTGAAATAAGCAATAGGATGACCATCCTTAGATAATACCGCACCCACGCCGGACCCTAAGGCATCTGTTTGGATGGTAAACTCCTTTGTGAAATCAGGCAGCAATATCACAGGAGCCAACGAGAGGGCATCTTTGAGGTGCTAGAAGGCAAAAGTGGTAGCATCGGACCATTTGAATGCGTACTTCCACAACAATGTCGTTAAAGAAGCAACAATCCCAGCGAATCCCGCCACAAAGCGCCGGTAGTACCCAGCAAGGCCGAGAAAACCCTGTAGTTTGCATAAGTTGCATGGTTGCGGCCAATTGAGGATGGAAGAGATTTTATCTGGGTCTGGTGCAACCCCTTATGGAAATATGATATGGCCAAGAAAGGCAAGAGAAGGACTTCAAAAATACATTTAGAAGCTTTCGCATAATACGAGTTTTGCTGAAGGAGTTGAAGGATGTGAGCAAGGTGGTGGAGATGGGCATCATGGTCACGACTATAAATAAGAATGTCATCGAAGAAGACTAAAATATACCTCCGTAAGATCGGCCGATACAAATCATTCATTGCAGCTTGGAATGTTAAGGGAGCATTAGTGAATCCAAACGGCATGACGATAAATTCATAATGACCGTCGTTAGTGTGAAAAACGGTCTTATGAATGTCCACAGGTGTCATGTGTAGCTGGTGGTATCCCGCCCGTAGATCCAATTTAGAAAAGATGGTAGTGCCTTGTAATTCATCAAGTAGCTCATCAACTGTGGGTATAGGAAAGCGGTCCTTAACCGTCACAACGTTTAAAGCCCGATAATCAACACAGAAGCCCCATATACCATCCTTCTTGTGAACCAACAGAACGAGTAAGGAGAAAGGACTCATACTTGGCCGAATGATACCGTCAGAGAGTATCTTATGGACCAAACGCTCAATCTCAGCCTTGTGCGTGTGGGGATAGCGATACGGCTGAACGTTAACTGGTTGTGCCGTAGGAAGCACTGGAATAGCATTATCACATGCCCGTGGTGGGGGAAGACCATGAGGAACATCAAACACACCAGAAAACTGATCTAAGACGTGCTGCATTGCCACCGTCGGTGCTGATGGGATCATAACGAGAGTTGCGGCTGTAGTAGGGGGCCGCAACCTCCATAGGGCACAAGGAGATACTATAGTAATAGGTGATGGTTTGACGTTGTTGCTCAATGCATAATTGGGAAAAGATATATGGCCAAGATCCACCTGAGAAATGCCACGAAGAGTGTGCCAAGCATCGTTGATACGAAACTACATAAACAAGTCCTTATAATCAAAATAAATAGACCTGGAGAAGTAAGCCATTCACATCCCAGAATAATGTCGGCACCGTTGACAGGGAGGAGATGGAGATTGGTGGTAAAAGTATGATTAGCGAGTGTGAAATGTACACCCATGCAGACCCCAGCGTTAGACATTGTGTCACCATTACCCACCGTCACTCGTAGGTGACGAGACAACTCGACTACCAATTGAAGATACTTGGCCCATAGGTTCTGAATGAACTTGTGTGAAGACCCACCATCAATAAGAAACACAAGTTCTTTCCCTTGAATTTTACCAAAGACATGTAAGGTAGAGGGAGCGGCATGACCTTCTAGTGCATGCAACAAAGACATGCGGTAACCTTTCCTCATCTGGCTCTTGAACAAGCTCGACATCAGACAGGGGTAAATCTACAGCGTCGAAGAAGTGAGCTGTCTCATAATCAGACTCCTCGGCGATGATACACATGAGAGGAAGATACTTACATTTGTGACCGAGAACAAACTGCTCATTGCAGTTATAGCACAACCCTTTTTCGCGCCGAGCAAGCGGTTCAGCCGGGGTCAAGCGTCTAAATTGTGGTCGTGAGGACGTATTTCCTGAAGGGGAAGCCTTGGACGGCGGGGCTGGTAAGGCCAAGAGATTCAGCGGCGGAGGAGAAGAAATAAGAGGAGATTGAAATGGAACCGAACCCGAGAGAGAGCGGGGCACCACATAAAACTTTTCTTCAACCAAGCGGGCAAGACCGGTAGCTGCTGTCACCGAATCAGGATTGAGGAGGAGGACTTCACATCGGATGTCATCACGAAGGCCCAAAACAAAACAATGGAGAGCGCTAATAGGTGACAATTGAGGAATCCGTGAGCACAGTGCCTCAAAGTCCTCCATATACTTCCGAATAGAAGAGGACTGACAAAGTTTATACAAGGAGCCTTAGGGTTCTCTAACTGAGACGGGCCAAATCGTTCACCAACGGCACACTTAAAGGCTTCCCAGTCTGGGAACTGCTGCAAATGGTGCTGTACGGTGAATCAGACCAACGCGAGACCCGTCATATAGAAAGATGCAATGGTTAGCCGCTGAGCCAGGGGGTTTCATGGTAGGCAAAAAATTGTTCAATTTGGAAAAACCAGGAAAGAACGTTGTCTCTAGTCAATAATGGTATTTCAAGCTTTGGTGTTTGAGGAACAGAAGAGAAAATGAGTGGGTGATGGGAATATCGGTTTTTTTTTTGCAGTGGTGAGACGTGAAGTTAGTTCAAAGAGTTGAGTCGTAATGGTGGTTTGAAAATGGAGGAATTGATCGGACATGGACTGGTGGAGGTTATTGAGTTGTAGGCACTGGTCATAGAGGCGAGAAATTTGTTCATTTGTTCTTTTCTGGGGATCTTCCAAAGTACGGAGCCGTGTCCCTTCCGCCATGGGGAAGGAACAATGAAAGCTCCAATGAAGCCAATGGCTTTGGGTGGGTGAGAAAGTAGAGTATAGAAACTAAAATACGAAAGTTTTCTTCTGCCCATTAATGATAAATTGCCTCCTATTAAATAGGAGTTTGCTACAGACGGTTACCTAAGTAATCTAATTAATTAATAATTGCTAATGGATAATTACTAAATGACTGCTGAAAGATTAGTCCACTCCCCACGTATGCAATAACCCACAAGTACAACAGTTTTTAGACAAAGTCTTGAAGGTGGGGAGGTGGTCGACGTGCCCTTCTACTGGTTCCACGATCTGTGTTGGTAACGGAAACCGTGCTATGAAGCGGATTGCTGATGTGTCAAAGCTTCAGAATTACCAGCGGATTGCCGAACCTGTGTACTCCACTATTCTTTGAGTTATAAAGGTTACATTTCTGTCTGGTTTTCAACTTTGATTTCTTTCTATTCATGTTCTTTCATAGCCGCCTTAGTATCACTAAACTTCATTCTCTTTGGATCATAACTTTCTTACCATTCACTGTCGATTCATTAATCATTATGCTTAATAAGGAATATTTGTGATAATTTTTTTCCTTGTGCGATATTATGAGATTATCTCTATCTTAATGCTTGTATGTTTGAAACAACTAGGCTAGTAAAGATCGTAGAATGCTGCTTTGTCTCGGTATTATACGTAGCTAACATGTATTAGATCATGATTGTTGTATCTGTTCGGTGATCAAAACTTCTATTCTATTCAGATTCATTTGCTATTGTCTTCTATTTCGTCATTACAATATCTCAGGTTGAAGTGATGAATTTGGATGTATGCTAGCTGATATATTGAAGTAAAACAATGTTGACAATTCTAATGTGAGGTAGTATAAAGAAGCAAGGACATATTTACCTTTTGTTTATCCAGCTGATATGTGGTTTAATGAATTAGAAATAGATGTGAATTTGTTTAAGAAGATGAATTTCATACTTGAAATACTACTTTTTTATTAATTATGTTTATACGCTTGAATTCAAACTTGGATGCAATTGAATATCAATGAATGTAACTATGTTTCTTGATTTTGTAATCAAATTAGTTATATTTTTACTTACTATTGATTATTAATGTGTAGATTGGAGAATGAGTAGGGAAGTGTTGAAAGAGTGTTGGGAGAATGGTGAGAGAGTGTTGGGAAAGTGCAATGTGTGAGTGTTGCCACAGTGTTGTGAAAGTGCGGTGTAAGTTTTGTAAAAAGTGTTGTGGGAGTGTTGTGTAAGTGTTGTGAGAGTGTTGCAGAAGTGTTGTGTAAGTGTTGTGAGAGCGTTGTCACAGTGCTGCGAGAGCGTTGCAAGTGCTGAAAGGAAGATGTTCAAGTGACAACACATAAAATGTGTTGGTAAAAGCGTTGCAAGTAATGGCAACATATATTTTCTATTTGTACCAATGTTTAGAATATGCGTTGCAATAAAACCTCGCAACGCAATCTGACACAACGCTTTCCTATGTGTTGGTATAGGCCTTGGTAAGGCATAAATGTGTTGCGAAATGTATAAAATAGCGTTGCCATAGACCATTTCCCTTGTAGTGATATTGACGATAAGGGATTACATGCCTAAGAGACCATATGATAATAGCCTACAAGCAAACGATGACTACATGAAGGAGTCTTGGGAACATCCAATGACAACCAACATAAGAGAGTCCAACAGAGTAAGAGAAATCCACAGAAGAGCTCCAAGCCCACAGTCGAAGCAAGAGCTGCAACAGCCAACCCGAAAGGAGTGAACAACTAAGGTCAACCTCATCCTAGAGGACACTGTTGCCTATCAAACTTCTAGTAAAAGAATCCTTGAAAAATGAGTGCAAAGAAAGGGTAATAGTGTAAAGAACGACATGACCAGGGGCACCAGGAGATCTCACCACTGACTCCTTCAACTAAACACAAACGGAAGGATTTTCAAAAGTCTAGCAAACTGGGCAAAATAAGGAAGGAAAAGGGAAGAGTCTTGAAACAGTAGATCCCTAAGACTAGATGAGGAATCATCCTTATTAAAATCTTTTTAGAGTTGGGATTCCATAAAACCCATATGGCCATAAAATAACTCTGCTATTCCCCATAGCCATAGGCCCACTGAGTCACTTTTTCGGGCAGTCCCCGGATTGGCCAGAGACTGCCTTATCGTTAACACTAGGTCGGGGGGGGGGGGGACTTTAGATCTCATGCAAATGAATAAGATCCATGACTAGGACCAAGTCTTTGTTTGTCAAAGTCTTCCCTTTCTTATGATTTGCTGATCGCTTGAGAGGGGTGGCTGTCATTTCATGCATGTCTCTACTCCTCAATACCATCTTGTAGTTACGTTTCTTTCCATTTGAAGGGTCTGAAAAGTTGCCTAGCCCTTTATCCTTTTCAAGCCCAGCTGAAGTGCTCATTGACGTGCTGAAGATGTCAAAAATCGAGTCAGTGTCAATTTGAAGGGCATTAACATCCTTACAATGGGGGGGGGGGGGGGAGATTCACCCGCTTGAGCAGGGGCAACAGGAGGAGCAATATCCTTTGATGATTGAAGTTCTGGTCGACTGGATGACTACCTACTCAATAGCCCACAAGAAATTTTCCAGGTATCTGAGTTATCTTCAAAGCCAGATCGATTCCCTATGCGAAGACTGGAAACCCAAAGCCAAGGTCCATAAGGGTAGACCCCGTAGTGAATAATATTTTGGCTTAGACAATCCTTGGTGGAGTGGGTAAAGAGGCCGAATCTGAAGCAGGTAGACGGAAGTCTCCCGTACGAGATGCACAAGGTGGATTCATCTCCCCAAGAGCAATTTTGCAACAACGAAGAACTGGTTTACTAATCGGGATTATGACCTTAAACCGTAAGAAATCTCCGTTGTAGCGCGTTCGTTCTTCCCAAAACTTCATGAAGGTCTTAGTCGACATGCAAGGCTTCGAGCATAATTCGTATTGTGCAAGACGAAGGAGCACCATGGATTCTAACCCAGGTGGGAAAGATCAAGAACTCATTATCCGAAGGGGCCTTTTTCTTGTTAATAGTTGAAGGATGATAAGCACGCCGTCGAAAGACCATGGACTACGACCGAGCACCGCAAGTAGCATACTAATTCTCTCAACTTCAATCGGAAGATCTGCGTGGCTACTTGTTTGATCTTCAAGTATCCCGCAAGTTGCGATATGTTGGACAAGCTTAACTCCACGAGTGGTGACCAGTTTTCCCAGCAAGCATCGATCAAAAGACAGAGTCTGGTTGTGGTCCATGAGGCTATCAATCGAGATTGACAACTTCATCCTTCGTGAGGGAGAGTTCCTTACATTGACAAGAGAGTTCCTTCACCGACCTTTGGAGGGGAGATCTCATAGAATAGGGATGAAGCGTGCCAAATTCGTAGAATAAACCAGATCAGGAGCAAGGCGCCAATGCAGTTGGCCGTCTAACATGGCCAAAGAAGGGGAGACATAGGCGGGCGAAGAGCTCGAAGAAGAAGACAATGGAAGATTGTGGCATTGAGTATCATGTGAAATCAGTGAAGCTTAGTGGAGAGTGAAAGCTTGGGACAAACCATCTATAGAACCACATGATGGGGCTCGTTAATGAAAATTAATGAACTGAAAAAGTTGTTTGACAATTGAGAAAAAAAATGAGGGGAAGCAAGGAGGAATGTCAAAGAGGGGCTCTTGCCTGGGAGAGAAGCAAACAACTTTTCATAGTCCGTTTTTTTATCTTTCATATATCACTGATGCTAATCCGAAGACAGTAATACACTCTTCACCCTTACAATAGAGATTTCAACCCGAAAAACTTTAAAAATTTCATAACAAAGATTAAGATTTTTGCTATTACTAATAAAGGATAAACCTTTTAATCTTTTAAACAATAAGGATTTTTCTTGTGTAAAAATTCAAAAGTCTCTATATTTGTAATACAACGGCAAAACTTTAATTTACAATAAACTCTCAACCTACTACAATTTACAAATTGATTTTTAGAAACAAAAGCTAATATGGTCATCTAACAATCAATTTGTTGATAGTCATCAAAACTTGTAAAACAATAAATTATAACTTTCAGACTGGACATACTGCAAATATGTAAAGTTATTTTGGGGTGTAATGTAAAATTAAAATTTTAATGACAAACTATATGCTTTATTGTAAAAATTTCAAAGTGTTAGGGATGTTTTTCAAAAATTATATAAATTGTTAGATCATTCCATAAAGAGAAGTTTTATTGTTCCAAATACAAAATTTTTTAGGAATTTAAAATGTTTAGTCTTTAATGGTAACAAAGGCATAACAATAATTATCCCTGTTTTGCCCTGTCTAAGATCGAATATGGATGTTGAGTTATTGTAGCATAATTCTCGAAGAATGTTTGAAAACTCAATGGTTGAGTCATTCAGTTCCAAATTTCTTGCAAGAAGTGTCAGATAAACCTAAATATTAGTGGAGCCAGAATTTTTAAAAACTATCAACAGCCATTGCCCAACTACATCTATATGCGGGCTCTCGGACAGCTCTTGCGATAGAAAGCTGGCCGTAATACCCTCGCTAATTGCAAAGAAGTGTCCAATCTAGCTGGAGTTCAACCATTCTCTCCTCGGCGGGAGGTTTATCCATCCTCGGTGAGGGTCCCCTGCTTCCATTTACCTCCTTCCTTGGTGAAGGTACTCTGTTACCTTCACTGCTCTTCCCAGGTTACTGCTCACTAGGTGCATGCACGACTCCCCACCCCTTGTTAACTAGAAAAGAAGTGGCTTCATCCCCCCCCCCCCACAAGTTCCTCCTTCTACCCCTTTGCATGTGCCTTTCCTGATCTGCTCTCAACATAGGTTGGGTCAGTACCGACTCCTCTAAGGATATGAGCTTCCTTTCTTTGAACAGTAAGGGTCTGAGCCGACGAAGAGCTCAATGATGGGCTTTGAACTTGATTCGTAGTGAGGTGCCAGATATCATCTTCCTCAGTGAAACCAAAAAAACGCAGGAAGAAATGTAGCCCTTTGGTCATTGTCTTCATGGCTTGTTGGGTTTCGTAATTGATTGTGCTGGGCGATGCGAAGGAATTGCTCTGTACAGGCAATATAATCTATAAATTAAGGTCACTTTCATATTCCTTGCATTATATAGACTGTCGAATTAATTGTGGACTTGGCCACTTATGGTATAGCATTGGTATTTACAGTTGGGTAGAGACTTTTGAGAGATGGAGAACATGGAGTCTTATTCAACAAATCCGACATCCTGAGTGGTTTTCAAAGATTTCAATGAAATTCTACATAGAATGAGCAAAGAGACAAACATGAAAGGAATTGGGGCCAAATGTTAGCATTTCGTAGTTGTCTCAGCCTTTGTCAGCTGACAGATCTTTGTGGGGGACATTATACTGTGATAGCCCAGCCTAATCAGCCCACATGTGTGATATTATCCGCTTTGGCATGCAGGCTGCACAGATTTGTTCCTGGGGTTTCCTAGCCCCAAAACGCGTCACACAAGGAAGAGGTATCCATGCACCTATAAGGCACACTTCGTTCTCCTCTCCAACCGATGTGGGAGGAACACCACGCCGGGTGTGATACTCTACCCCCCTTAGGGAGCCCAGTGCCCTCACGGGCTCACTGGCACACCGACTGGGTCTTGCTCTGATACCATCTGTGATAGCCTAGCCTAATCAGCCCACATGTGTGATATTGTTGCTTTGGCACGCAGGCCGCACGGATTTGTTCCTAGGGTTTCCTAGCCCCAAAACGCGTCACACAAGGAAGAGGTATCCATGCACCTATAAAGCACACTTCGTTCTCCTCTCCAACCGATGTGAGAGGAACACCACGCCGGTGTGACATATGCGTACATTGATCACCGACACATGAGGGATAACACCAGATGCAGACTCAACAGATTCGTAGGCAATTTGTCCTGGTCACAAATCTGATCTTTCCCCACTCCTACAATATCCACTTGTGATGGGGCAGAACTGACCACCTCCATATTAACCTTAATTATGGAGGAGATACACAGAGGAGGCCCATTGCACCCTATTCAAGTCTGAGAAATGTTGGGTAGATGATCCTGCATGTAGACAAATTGTACACAATGTTTGGTCGAATATGCAAGACATGGTTAGTTATGTTGACAAGATTGCTAAATGTGGCCAGGAGTGCAAATTTTAAGGAAGAAGAAAACTTAGAGAAGAAAACTTGCAAATTGCTAACTGAAAAATGAAATTGATAGGGTGGCTAACCAATAGCCATCACAAGTTTCCTTAGAAATTGGAGGAACTTAAACCGCCAATTGGATTGGCTCTTGTTGAAGGAAGAGTCTAGGTGGGCTTAGTGATCTCGCCAACAATGGATTATGAAGGGAGAGAAAAATGCTAGGTATTTCTTTCAAGGTCCAGATTAGGAGAAGGAAGAATGTCATACATGATATCCCAGATGATCATGGGAGAAGAGTTACGGGATGGGATGACATGGAAGAGGTTGTTTGGAACTACTTTGTTAATCTCTTCAAGTCAACCTTTCCTATAGATAACCCTCACCTCTATGATGATGTTTAAAATAGGTCCCACCCCATTTTAATGTCATGTAATAGTTGGAAGAGTATGCATCGATGTTGTAGAAACTTTCATCAATTTGGTACTAACTTTGTGTTGTATTACTGATTTTATATCACTTCGTATTGATTTTATATTACATTTGCATAGTTTATATCAATTTTAAACTCTTTATCAACATTGAGGGGGCGTTTGTTTTGGAGTAATCAGGAAATATTTCCAGTTGTTTATTTAGTCAGTTTCCCTATTTTTAGGAAAGGGAATGAAATTACCCAAAACCCTCTATCTTGATTCCATCCCCTACCAGGGAAAGGGATTCCCTTTCCCAGTATACTTTGACCGACAACATATGACCATTGACTGATGACTAATGACCAATGATCGATGAATATTGACCGGTAATTAATGGCCATTAACCGGCAGTCGGCATCTGTTGACCATTGACCGAAGGCTGTTGACTGGCTATTTATTTCACTTTCCTTAACATAAACAAACAACCGGGAAAATCAAAGATAATTATTTTTCATTCCTCTCCATTCTTTTTCTCGATAACATTCCGTTTCCACCGCCTGAAGCAAACGCCCCTTAAGTCATGTTCTACTGTTTGTACGTCAATATTTTGTTGCGTTGACAAAACTTCTTCCCAATTTTTGTTACTTACCTATGATGAGTTGATTTTATCAACAAAACTAAGAGTAATTTCTACAGCTCAACCAATTATATAACACATAAATTGATTAGATCCTTTCCCCTTTTTCAAGTTACTATTAATGCACGTTAACTGAAGTATTGCAAAAGATTTCTTATTCATAAAAGAAAAAGTATTGCAAAAGAATTTATATAATATAACCACCACCATTGCAAAGTTATCCAACTAATAACCATTATACGAGAAAGTAAATTCTTGGCTACATCTAAATTTAGTTTTTTTTTCTATAAAAATTGTATATGTAGTAAATAAAACTGTATGTATGTATATATAAAGTTATACATTAAATTATGAAATTACTGAAATTTACTAGAAGTACATGTTAACTTCTTAAACTATACAATAAGCTTAAAAAACATGTACTATTACACTATACAAACTATATAATTAAAACTAGAGCCAAAGATAGCTAAATATGCTTATAACCAAGATGGATTGATATGATAATTTAGCTTAACTAATTCATGAATTAGCTAAACCATTTTACTTAAATGTTGACCTTTTATCTCCTTGTAACTTTACCCAATAAAAATGAGCCATTAATTATATTTGCTTTAATGAATCTTGATATTTATGTAATTAGATGAGTGTAAAGAAATCTCATTACAATTAAAACCAACCCAATAAAGATCAAAGGGAAACAATCTCTTGCAAAAACTAGAACTATTAGATTGTTACTTAGACTTAAGAATGTGCTCCCGACCATCCACGTGGTTGCTCTTCAGCTTGTCGTCATCCTTACCAACCATCATAACCTCCTACTCCCCTTTATGATTAGTTCTACTACATTAGACATCAAATATAATTATTTGACCATTACTTTGACTTAAGGTGGTTGCATACAATTACTTTTAAGAAGGTAATGATATATTAATAATGAAAGGTAACTGTATAGAAGGATACATCGGATGACATATATATTAGACGAATAAAATACAAAAAAGCTAAGGGTAGAGGATGTACCCAAACTTCCCTAGCACCATACAAAAGTGGAATAGAGCCAATAAAGCAAGAATTAAGAAATATACAAAAAGAGGAAGAAGATACAAAACAAATGGTTCTCACACTAGGAGAACCTCTATGAGCCCTGTCTTACCAGTCATAATCTCTGATAAAGCATTTTATCTTCATCTAAATGATAGCTTTCGTGACAACCTTGATGTCTGTAACAATGTGTAACACCCCTAAACTTAAACCTGTAATGACGTCATAACTCGTAGCATAATAAATAGCAAATCGCAGCGGAAAATAAAACTATCTAACCTTGGTGTTACACGCCGTCACTCACCTTGTGAGTAACAAGGCATCCTTACTCTTTCCAACATTGCAACTTCTCACGCTGTGATGAACAGATACTGAGCACTCTAATTATTACAAACAATACCAACTAAATGAGCAACTAACTGAATACAACATCCTTCCTAATACAATATAAAAACCGACGGTGTTTGTCGAAACACTTCAGCTACCCCCGTGTCCCACACTCCGGCTTGAGTCTTCTTCAATAACCTGGAATTTGTGGCCCACTGAAGGGCTCAGCAATCGAAATGCTGGTATGCTAAATGTGATCTTAAGTCATCTACTAGATTCCTTTAGTCGTTTTAGCCATCTTGATATTAGATTCATTGCATAAAATACCGGTTTATAACGATAACAGAAATAACTGAAACACTTAACAAACACATAACAATCCACCTTTAAACACCAGAGTACAATAGCACACAACGCTAATAACCACACAACAATAACCACACAACAATAACCAGTAATCACACGTTAATAAACCATAACAATAATCAAACAAGATACACGTATTAAACTGTACTAGTTAGTTAGTCACTTGGCTCTTATCCTTTAAACCAGTCATTTAACCTTTTCCAATTAATTTTCATCTCAAGTGTCATGTTAAGACAAACCTTAATAACCTGTGAAAATGGACAGTGTGTCCCACTGGGTTCCAAAGGAACCGTTACCAACGGACCTTCTGGCCCTGGATAAATATATGTAATGACCGATCCGGTCGAAACTGTGCACCAACGGCAGTGCATTCCGCCATCCCCGAATGTGGCTGATGGATTTGGAGTGACTCCCTTCTTGAGTCTCTCATAGTGATCACAATGCGCAACCAGAAAGTCGAAACGATCTGGATTCCTCTCTTTATAAGTTAGCTCTTTTGTCAGTGACATAATAACCAATACTTGAAATAAGACTATCACATTCGACCCTTGTCAGGTTCAATAATACCTAAAGGTCAGTTAGTTTTTTTTTCAGTTTAGATGTATAAACTTTAGTCACAAGACATTCGCGTATAAAATACAACGCAACAGTTGAGCAATCCCACATACAATATCATTCACATAAAATCATAGATATCGTTCTTAAACATTTAAACACACAATGTCTGGACCTCAGGAAAATCCTTAGGACATTCAGACCACACAATTAACATACCGTTCACCGTGACAACAGCTAGCTTGACAGTTCACACTCTAGTAACCTTTCCCGTACGCTGTTATTTATACATACAATAACGGGTAGTATTAATATAACTATTCACTAAATATTACAGTACTGTCACTGTAGTGTTTATACTCGTCGTATAATAACTCCATATGTTATTTATTTTTCTCCTGTTATTTTAACAGTGGTTCTAGATAACCTAGCAGTTCATCATTTTATGTGAAGTTCACATATGATAATGAATTATCATTTATACGGTATATCTTTACTTCATTAATTATATACTTATAATCATTTCCACTTATCATTTATATTATATCCCTTGGTCATTTCTATTATAACCAAAATTATTTTATAAACTGTATATTATATTCCTTAATATACCATAATACATTATATTACCTAGTTTCCCTTCCTTGCCTTATTAAATTACAAAACCAACCTTATCAACTTGGTACTTATATATTCTACCCAACAACTTAATAAATTACTAAATAACCACATAAAATTTTCCGGTAATCATGATTGATCCCGTTAACTTTTACAACTTACCAAATAACCATATACCTTTATAATTTATTAAATACCCTTATCAATTTCGAAAATTGTAAAACAATTATATTAACTTCTATAAATTGTCAAATAACCTTGTAACTTTTATAATCCACTAATTACCCACATTAACCTTCGTAAATATTAATTAATCACCTTATTTTTACAAATCACCAAATACTCTTATTATTTCGGAAATTATAATTAATACCACCAATTCTTATAAATTACCAATTAAGCCCATAAGCTCTTCGGTTTAATCATATAATTTATATATTCATACTTTTAACCCCAAAACTTTGTATAAGTTACATATTAACTTATAATCTATAGTTTAAATATTTTATTTCTTTAAATTATTTCATAACTATACCAAATTAATCCTTTAGTTCACGGCAATTACAATAAGCACCCCAAACTTTTCAAAATTTATATTTTAACCACATAACTTATTAATCTAGTCATATAAATACTTGTAGCTATTTTTAATACTCCAAAATTTATAACATAAGCTAATATATTTATATATATTTCGAAAATTACTCAAACCATATATTAAGCTCTCGGCTTCTATTTAATTTTATCATATGGTTTTAAAACTTGGTTTAAACTTTATAATATGTATATATAAATGTATATAAGCCATATAACACTTCTAAAAATTATGCTAATGACTTAGAATGATTATAACCTAAAAAATAGAACAAATAAACCCTAGATAATTCGGTTTACAATTGTATATTTGTAATTAATTTTTGTGACACATATTTATACCTTAAGGTAATAATCTTACCTTATATGTTATAAATTCTTTTCTTGACATTATAACCTATAGTTTTCGGTTTTAATTTATGTAATGATTATACATAATTTTTATACCAAAGTTTGAAGCTTAAATTAAACTTAAACTTAATAAACCTTATTTATATAAACTTACCCTCAAATCAAGACAATACTTGTGCTTGATTTTTCCTTGAATTTCCAAGCTCCTCAAATGCTTATTTGAAGTAGGTAATTCGAACTCCTTGTATACATATAGGAGATCTATTTGTTAGACTTCTAACAAAAGTTTACAAATAATATTTGTAGAAAATTTACAAGAGTTTACCTTAGGAATTTAGCAAGGTATTTTTGATACACCTTGAGACGATTGTAGATTCAAGTTTCCTTCATGAATAATGAAGAGAATATTGATTTAGAAGTTCTTATATATTTTTTGAAAATGGTATAGAATGTTTTATCAAGATTTTCAACATAATAATATACCTTAACTTGATCTTGTTGTTCCTTGTATTGTTGTTGAATTTAGGAACCTCCTTGGAGCATATATGCTTGGCGAAAATTGTAGAAATTCCTAGGATGATTTCTTGCTCCAAGACTTGATAGATTTAACTAGGAAATTACATTAAAATGGTGTTAGGGACTAGTACACCATTAATGGAGTTATTAGAACTTAAGAATTGATTTGGAGAATGAAGAAAAGAGAGCTCAAGAGGGAAATACTTACCAACCGTGAATGAGATATGGCAAGGGAATTGGAATGGTCACTCACGTAGGTTATAAGGAGAGTCATGCCTAATCATGTGTCATTATCTTATGTATTGGTTTGTTTAATCTTATTACAAAAATAATCACTATTGCTGCTCCTCTCCAATAATACCACGATTGATTTCAGCATACATTTGCATTAGTTAATGGTCATGATTATTTCCACTTGATTTCTTCATTGTCTACTAAATCTTTCGGCTGGGTGGAGCACAAGCGAATTCCATCTTCCCATCATGTAGTTAGTGGCTAGTAATTAAGTCTAGTTTGAATACTTAATGCTAGGGTATAGTTCTAGATGTATTAACTTGATTAATGTTTGTTAAATGCTTACTCATGCAGGTGTGGTTGGCGTACAGTCATGGAGCACCAAAGTAGCTCCCAATTCTTGTAACTTTTACGGTAATGGTACAACAAGGACATCAACTAACATTGAGTGTGATTAACATTGTTGATTTTCTTTATGTTGCAGGTGGTGCTGGACGTTTTCTGCTGGAGCAGATGAGGGCTCCTCCTTGTTGAATCCTACGTCAAAAGAGCACTCCAAACAGCACCACTTGAAGAATCTTCACTTGATGGTGCATTCACACATGTAATAATTGTTTTGTTAATTGCTGCTCATTAGTTTATGTTGTATTAGTTTAATCATTGTAGTTATCTTGTTTATTTTCTGCAGGCTTTTCGGACAGGAAGGGAGCAAGCAGCAACTCATCTCCTTGAAGACTTACGATCAAGTGGAGGATCCACTTTGATTTGTTAATCACCAACCAAGTAATCATGCTACTAGTATATGTCTTTTCTTGTTTAACCAATCAACACTAATCCTTGTTTATTTTTGCAGGTCATACGTAGATGGAGAAGGCTTAATTCAATTGATTATTTTTGTTACATTCGTACACATCTCATGCTAGGATGAGTCACATAGCATTAGGCAATTTTTGTCAAAAAAAGACTAACCAATATTGGCATAAGCTCACGCATGAAATAGAGCTCAATTGGGATTAATTTTCCATTTGATTTTTGTCACACTATATTGTATTTAGACCCTACTAATATGTGTAATAGGTTCCAGCATTTAATTGGTACATTTTTATTATGGAAAAAGATGAAAGATTTAAGGTAAAAATGTTGATTTTAGGTACCTTTTTGTCCTAAAAATCGCCCCCATTTATACTATGAGTTTAGTACTGGAACCAATTGATTTAGATGGTCATTTTATCCACTTTTAAGTTTACCAACTCGTGGCTCCTTAAAACCTCAAGGCAATTGTGTAAAACGCATTTTTTTATGACACCCGAAGGTGCGTTTTTGTGCTTTAAGGATTTTCCTAGGAATTAATTAGTCGCTATGACTTCCAAGTATTTATTGACATCATTTATAGTCAACAATAATATATTAAGGTGTTACATTAAATTATATGGGGTTATATAAACTTGTAACTCAATTTTCGGGCTAAAGGGGCACTCCCGAGATAAAAGGAGCGCTAAGAAATTTCCCCCCAAGCTCTTTATTTATTTTTGAAGAAGTAGTTTGTGAATTCTCTTTAGAATAATTAATAATGATTTTAGGAACTCCTAGAATAATTTTTATAGGGGTTCGTGCCACCTTGGCACTCAACCTAAGCATTCCCGGCCTTTATGGGGCCCACATCGGAAACTTCCGAGAACTTTGTATTTTTACTCAGTTCTAACTGAGAACTTGTATTTAAAGATCGTAAAATGATCCTTGGTTAAATTCATATTATATCCATAGCTTATATAATTATCTAACATAAGGTCGAGTTTTAACGCTCGTTTCTGACCTTAAGGAGTTTAGGTGCGTTTTTAACGCCCAAGTGTTTATATGTTTTCTTAGGGTTTAATAAACCCCCAAATAATATTTATAATTTCTCAAATAATATTTATAATTTCTCAAATAATATTTATTTACTTATATTTAATTAATTAAATGTTAGGGGTATTTCAGTCTACCCCCCTTAAAAAGACTTCGTCCCGAAGTCCTAATTTATACTTGTTCATCCTATGGAATCAAGTTCCTCATTTCTACTCCTGTCTACTTATCATCCTTGGGTGTCAATACTGTATTGACACTACTATATTCCGTCTATAGTCCAAGTGTATGCAATTTATGCACACATATCTTTACTCGTAATAATCCTTGTAATTATAGTATAAGTACTTGGTAAATACTGTAAAACATACATGTTCCAACTTCCTAGCTATCCCACTCGGTCATCACTACACAAGTGCAATACCAAATCCTCAGTCCTACAGAGTGCAGAGGCGTAAACCCTTGGCAGTGAATCTCTTGTGTGATTGTAGGAATAAATATAAATATACTATAAATTAAGTGCTTCATAAACATTCAAGTGTTACATAGAACACACAAATAATCATTCAATTGTCACATAGGACATATCATAAATCACCAAATGTCACGTAGGACATAACCATCTAACCAATTGCACACATGCGCAACAAAACAAACACAAATAATCATACACGAAACCAATATAGACTGCAGATATGCAAGTCGCATGTGGTGTTCTACCCCCCTTAAAAAGGGTTACGCCCACGTACCCCTACAAGTATACACAAAACGAAAAGAAAATTGTTGGATACTTGTCTCGCATGGAGTCTTCTAACTCCCATGTCGCCTCTTCAATGTCGTGAGTTTACCACAGAGCTTTGACCACTCTAATGATTTTATTCTTTGTCTCCCTAGTGTTGGAGTCTAAAATGCGAACTGGGGTCGCCTCCTATCTAGATGTAAGATTTAGCTCGAGTGTCTCGGGCTCTAAGTCATGTGACGGGTGAGGCACATATTACTTTAGCTGAGAAATGTGACACACATTGCTCACTCTCCCTAGCTTAACATATGAGTCTAATCTGTAGGCTAATGGGCCCACTCGCTCCGTAATAAGGTACGGTCCTACATACTTCGGGCTAAGCTTGCCCTTTTACCCTAATCTAAAAATTCCCTTCGTAGGTGAAACTCTAGGGAAGACTCGATCGCCTACGGTGAACTCGAGGTTTCTCCTATGGACGTCAGTATATGACTTTTGTCCGTTTACGAGGTCTATCCCTCAAGAATATATGTATTGTTTGATATATATTCTCTAGTGCATTAGTATGCTTTTATTATTTTTTTTTTGAATCCCGTATGTATGGGTGAAGGTAATCTATTATCTTGTACATTGCCAATATTATTTCATGGCGTGTTTAAACTATTTGTTTGTAACTCACTTCCGTAAATCGCTTCTTAGTTGTAATCGTCGGCGTTCGTGTCTTGTATCAATATTGGCATTCTCAAAATCCTCTTTCTTTAGGTTATCATGTTGTGATTTCAGTATTTTGAGTTTACTGTCGCCATACACGACTTTTATTTACTATTTTTTTTAATGTAGAGTATGAGCTACGGTTGGACCGTGCATCTTATGTATATTACAGAAGGATTGCTTTATATTATTCATTCATCTGTTATTGGTAGTATATACATGATTATTATCGTCTGTTCATCAGGTATACCACAGTAGGATTCCTGTTAAGGTTTCTAACAAGGTGTAGTTTCTTCTCGATTAAACATGTTATTGTGGTTGTGAATTGACTCTGGTGAGTATTAGTACAATGTTTATACTCTTTATATTCTACCATGTTTATAGGTAGGTTCTTATTTAATATATTGGGTTTGAATTTGTAAAGAAAGACATGGAAGTCGATCTTTCCTCCCCGATGGCAATTTGGCCATAATTTAGAAGGTAGCTTGAGACTACTGTTATTATATTTAATTTTCTCTTGATTTCACATTTGGTTTAGTAAAACTGTTCATGGACTAATAATAGTTAGTTTTTCCCTCATAATCGATTTTTTTTTCCGACATAAGCGGAGTTGTTTTAGCTATTTAATCTCCTCGGGGTAATCTAGACAACTTAACTCTTAACTTACACCTTCCACAACTCATATACTTCATTTATTAAATTTTTATATTAAAATTAGGAATAAATACTTACTTATCACAGAAACATTTGTGACCACTTGTAAGGAGTCTCAGGAATCATCCAACCCTACGGGGTCAGCGTCAGTTGAACTATCCTTCCACACCATTTTGTGTTTGGTTTTCCCTTGATCTGACCAGGATCAAGTTCGACCTCCCACGTCAAATATCAAACAATCACATAATTGTCATCTTCCAAATTTTATCTTATTAAACTTTGTGACGTGGTGAGTACTACATTTCTCCTGATCAATATACTACTATTCCAATAACTGTTATAACCTATACTTGAATCTAGGGTATTACCAAAATCCCCAGAACAATATTCCTTTGATCAAATCATCAAGCGGGGAAGCCAGTTTTTCCTCTTGGCTTAAAAGGTAGATTCTTACTAAAGCATTTAGGCTCGTACTGTCTAGTAACTATATCCATCAATCATTTCAACTCTTAAATCCATCATACAAGTAATAAATTCCGTCATGGACTTGCATACTTTAGAATACTCTCTTCACTTTAAAAGGCTTATCTAGTATTTCTCCTATCAGGGCTTGATTATTGCCTATACTTGATTATCATCAGTTGAGCAAAGACAGTCACATTAGACTTCAAGAAAGTTTTATGACTCCATCCACAACTACAGTCCATAAAGTATCATTTCCTCCACCTTAAAGCTTAGCTTTTTCCTTATTCCATCTAAAATCCATAATCTGGTGAACCTATGTTCACCCTAGTCAAATATCTCTTAATATTAGTACCATCTTAACTAAAGATTTCCAGTTTGAATCCTACTGTTTAGTAACAGGACAATCAAGGCTTATTGTTTGTTTTTATCTCTTAGAAACGTGGTTAATCCACTAGCTCAATGGCTTCCAAAAATAAGTCGGTTAGGTATGTCAAATAGAGGATTTAGAATCACAGGGTTTAGTATATAACGTTAAGACGGTTTACGTATAAAATAATGGTTACAAACCTAGGGTATGTTTCCCTACTTTTATATTTAATTTACACTCATTTTTGTGTATATATTATTTCACACTCTTATATAACTTACACTCACTCTCAGTGTATGTATTAGTTTAAGCCTTTGGTATAACTGACACTACCTTTACTGTAAGTGTCAAGGAAAGTCTTTGTTATCATGTTTATACTAGAGTTTATATTACATATGTTTTAACCTTAGTTGATTTACTGCGATCTTTTATTCGCATTCAAATTTGAGCTGTCATAGTAGACATATGCTCGTATAAACATAAGGTTAGTATAGGACATGTGTCTCAAAATAGGGTAGGTATATTTAATGGTACTTTAACCCTCTGAAATGTATAATACCCTATGTTTTAGGTTAATAACCTCCAAATTATATTTATATATAGCATTTGGTTGTGCTAATTAGGTAATCTCCCCCACTTTAGAAAATATATATTCAAGATTTGTTCTCTCCTTTTTTTTTTTAATTGGAGTCCAGCGTTGTTATATATTGGTACTAGCTGAGACCCTTGGTATTTGCTCAGGTATTTCAAAACCCGTGCTTATCCATTATGGATGTTTAGTTATATTTTTAGATTCTGTTTCTCAATTGTCATATTTCAAGGTTTCTCACTATCTTCTCTCGAAGTTTATAAAGATTGTAAGATTTCCTAGACTCGCACTGAGCGTAAGCTCGGTGCCTGGGTATCCCATAAAATTTCAGTGTTTGCTCTTTACGTGAGCTCTTTGACAGTTCTTGTAGTCTTAATATTTTATATTTAATGTATTCCCGTTCATGACATCTGCTCGTCATTTAGGCAGGTCATAATTTGTAGTTAGGTATTTCTTGAGTAGGATCATACCGGGTCAAAGTACTTGGCATCATGCCTTGGGATAATCCCGACCTTCGCTCATAGGCTTAGGTGACCATGGTCTCATAGGTAAAGGAAAAATAAATATCGAAGTATCCTATTAGGTGAGAGGTTACCCAAGTTAGGTCTCTCTAAATTTTGATACTTATTAATCACATATTAGTCTCATCGACTGATAATTATCAACACACATTTATGCATCATGCATTAGGTTTAAGTTCTAGGCTTACCGTTTCGCGCTGAGCGCTCGCCTCAGCGCCTGAAGTTCCCACTTTATACGGGGTGTTTCTTCATGGACTGTTTTTTCCCTTCTAACTTCCGGATGAGGATGGCTGTCCTGCCGGTCCTCCAGTATAGGTGTTGTTTTACGGCGCCTGACCTCCTCTAGGTCCGCCCGCTTCATTAGCTGGTTCTACTTGCGAAACTCTAGCTCCTTTGTATACTGCACTCCCTGGGTTGGAAAAGCATTCATACTCCCGGTGACCCTCCTTTTTGCAATATCGGCATCCACCTTTCTTCCTGCGCAATCTACGCCTGGGTGATCTTTTCCACAACGTTTACAGTAATAGTGGCGTCGGGTTGGCTTTTTGTCCTAGTGGTCGAGCATTAATAGCTGGGCCGGTCAGACGAGGGTCTGCTCCTCGCCTTCTGACCATGGAAATCCTCCGCCCCTTCTTCTTTTCAAAGAATTTCTTCCTCTTCTTGCAGTAACTGCCAGAGGTTGCTCATCATCATCTCCTTCAGTTTCTTCCTTTTCTTTCTTCCTGCGTCGGAGTAGTCGACTCCTGGTATATAGTTCATCAAACTGGTGCACCGTGCAGTACTGGTCAACTGTTTGTCTCCCTTGGATTAAGGTCTTGATCTCCTGCCTTTTCCTCTGCTTTATGTGTTCGGGGTAGTACTTCTCCCGCAACACTTCTACGAACTTGTCCATTCAAATTCCGGTGTAGCTCTACGGTGGCCCTCAATAGTCCGCCACCAAATGTCAGCTGCCCTTCAGGTTGTATGCGGCGATGTCGACCTGTGGTCTTCTGGAACTCCGACAGTCTTGAACGCCTTCTGGTGCTCTGCAATGAACTTCTCCAGTGCGGCGGGTCCGGTTCCCCTGAATAAGTTGGTACTCTTGCGTTTGCAACGCTCTCAACCAGTTGGTTTCTCGGGCCGCGGCGGGTGGGGTATGGCTCCCGTAAATGGTACTCCTAGTTCCGGCGCGAAAGTTGCCATGGCTGCTGTTAGGTCTTGTACTGTTGGAACATCCGCCGGTGTCTCGCCACTGCGTCCACTGCTGTCTCCTCGTGGTCCTTCGCTGGTCGACATCTAAGATAGTATATTTTATTTCTACTCGGTTGCTACACCGTATCACATACACAATCAAAACATGTAAGTAAGCTAACTTCTAGCAATAAAATATCCCTAGGGTTTTTCTTTTTCTAGGTCACGAATCCTCACGGACGTTTCCCCTAACCCATTATTCCTTGCTCATTGTCCTAGACTCAGTATCTTTCATCAGAGCGGTACTCCGCTCTGATACCACTTTCTGTAACACCCCTAAACTTAAACCTGTAATGACGTCATAACTCGTAGCATAATAAATAGCAAATCGCAGCGGAAAATAAAACTATCCAACCTTGGTGTTACATGCCGTCACTCACCCTTGTGAGTAACAAGGCATCCTTACTCTTTCCAACATTACAACTTCTCACGCTGTGATGAACAGATACTGAGCACTCTAATTATTACAACCAATACCAACTAAATGAGCAACTAACTGAATACAACATCCTTCCTAATACAATATAAAAACCGACGGTGTTTAAAACACTTCAGCTACCCCCGTGTCCCCACTCCGGCTTGATCTTCTTCTTCAATAACCTGGAATTTTGTGGCCCACTGAAGGGCTCAGCAATCGAAATGCTGGTATGCTAAATGTGATCTTAAGTCATCTAGATTCCTTAGAGTTTTAGCCATCTTGATATTAGATTCATTACATAAAACCGGTTTATAATGATAACAGAAATAACTGTAAACACTTAACAAACACATAACAATCCACCTTAAACACCAGTACAATAGCACACCAATAACACACAACAATAACCACACAACAATAACCAATAATCACACATTAATAAACCATAACAATAATCAAACAAGATACACGTATTAAACTGTACTTGTTAGTTAGTCACTTGGCTCTTATCCTTTAAACCAATCATTTAACCTTTCCAATTAATTTCATCTCAAGTGTCATGTAAGACAAACCTTAATAACCTGTGAAAATGGACAGTGTGTCCCACTGGGTTCCAAAGGAACCGTTACCAGTAGACCTTATGGCCCTGGATAAATATATGTAATGACCGATCCGGTCGAAACTGTGCACCAACGGCAGTGCATTCCGCCATCCCCGAATGTGGCTGATGGATTTGGAGTGACTCCCTTCTTGAGTCTCTCATAGTGATCACAATGCGCAACCAGAAAGTCGAAACGATCTGGATTCCTCTCTTTATAAGTTAGCCCTTTTGTCAGTGACATAATAACCAATACTTGAAATAAGACTATCACATTTGACCCTTGTTAGGTTCAATAATACCTAAAGGTCAGTTAGTTTTTTTTTTCAGTTTAGATGTATAAACTTTAGTCACAAGACATTCGCGTATAAAATACAACGCAACAGTTTGGCAATCCCACATACAATATCATTCACATAAAATCATAGATATCGTTCTTAAACATTTAAACACACAATGTCTGGACCTCAGGATAATCCTTAGGACATTCAGACCACACAATTAACATACCGTTCACCGAAACAGCTAGCTTGACAGTTCACGTCTAGTCCTTCCCGTACGCTGTTATTTAACATGCAATACCGGGTAGTATTAATATAACTATTCACTAAATATTACAGTACTGTCACTGTAGTGTTTATACTCGTCGTATAATAACTCCGTATGTTATTTATTTTCCCTGTTATTTTAACAGTGGTTCTAGATAACCTAGCAGTTCATCATTTTATGTGAAGTCACATGTGATAATGAATTATCATTTATACGGTATATCTTTACTCATTAATTATATACTTATAATCATTTCCACTTATCATTTATATTATATCCCTTGGTCATTTTATTATAACCAAAATTATTTTATAAACTTATATTATATTCCTTAATATACCATAATACATTATATTACCTAGTTTCACTTCCTTGCCTTATTAAATTACAAAACCAACCTTATTAACTTGGTATTATATTATACCCAACAACTTAATAAATTACTAAATACCACATAATTTCCGGTAATCATATTGATCCCGTTAACTTTTACAACTTACCAAATAACCATATACCTTTATAATTTATTAAATACCCTTATCATTTCGAAAATTGTAAAACAATTATATTAACTTCTATAAATTGTCCAAATAACCTTAACTTTTATAATCCACTAATTACCCACATTAACCTTGTAAATATTAATTAACCACCTTATTTTTACAAATCACACCAAATACTCTTATTATTTCGGAATATACAAATTAATACCACCAATCTTTTATAAATTACCAATTAAGCCCATAAGCTCTTCGGTTTAATCATATAATTTATATATTCACTTTTAACCTTTAACCCCAAAACTTTGTATAAGTTACATATTAACTTATAATCTATAGTTTAAATATTTTATTTCTTTAAATTATTTCATAACTATACCAAATTAATCCTTTAGTTCACGGTAATTACAATAAGCACCCCAAACTTTTCAAAATTTATATTTTAGCCACATAACTTATAATCTAGTCATATAAATACTTTTAGCTATTTTTAATACTCCAAAATTTATAACATAAGCTAATATATTATATACATTTCAAAAATTACTCAAACCATATATTAAGCTCTCGGCTTCTATTTAATTTTATCATATGGTTTTAAAACTTGGTTTAAAACTTTATAATATGTATATAAATGTATATAAGCCATATAACACTTCTAAAAATTATGCTAATGACTTAGAATGATTATAACCTAAAAAATAGAACAAATAAACCCTAGATAATTCGGTTTACAATTGTATATTTGTAATTAATTTTTGTGACACATATTTATACCTTAAGGTAATAATCTTACCTTATATGTTATAAATTCTTTTCTTGACATTATAACCTAGTTTTCGGTTTTAATTTATGTAATGATTATACATAATTTTTATACCAAAGTTTGAAGCTTAAATTAAACTTAAACTTAATAAACCTTATTTATATAAACTTACCCTCAAATCAAGACAATACTTGTGCTTGATTTTTCCTTGAATTTCCAAGCTCCTCAAATGCTTATTTGAAGTAGGTAATTCGAACTCCTTGTATACATATAGGAGATCTATTTGTTAGAATTCTAACAAAAGTTTACAAACAATATTTGTAGAAATTTTACAAGAGTTTACCTTAGGAATTTAGCAAGGTATTTTTGATACACCTTGAGACGATTGTAGATTCAAGTTTCCTTCATGAATAATGAAGAGAATATTGATTTAGAAGTTCTTATATTTTTTTCGAAAATGTTATAGAATGTTTTATCAAGATTTTCAACATAATAATATACCTTAACTTGATCTTGTTGTTCCTTGTATTGTTGTTGAATTTAGGAACCTCCTTGGAGCATGTATGCTTGGCGAAAATTGTAGAAATTCCTAGGATGATTTCTTGCTCCAGACTTGATAGATTTAACTAGGAAATTACATTAAAATGGTGTTAGGGACTAGTACACCATTAATGGAGTTATTAGAACTTAAGAATTGATTTGGAGAATGAAGAAAAGAGAACTCAAGAGGGAAATACTTACCAACCGTGAATGAGATATGGCAAGGGAATTGGAATGGTCACTCACGTAGGTTATAAGGAGAGTCATGCCTAATCATGTGTCATTATCTTATGTATTGGTTTGTTTAATCTTATTACAAAAATAATCACTATTGCTGCTCCTCTCCAATAATACCACGATTGATTTCAGCATACATTTGCATTAGTTAATGGTCATGATTATTTCCACTTGATTTCTTCATTGTCTACTAAATCCTTCGGCTGGGTGGAACACAAGCGAATTCCATCTTCCTATCATGTAGTTAGTGGCTAGTAATTAAGTCTAGTTTGAATACTTAATGCTAGGCTATAGTTCTAGATGTATTAACTTGATTAATGTTTGTTAAATGCTTACTCATGCAGGTGTGGTTGGCGTACAGTCATGGAGCACCAAAGTAGCTCCCAATTCTTGTAACTTTTATGGTAATGGTACAGCAAGGACATCAACTAACATTGAGTGTGATTAACATTGTTGATTTTCTTTATGTTGCAGGTGGTGCTGGACGTTTTCTGCTGGAGCAGATGATGGCTCCTCCTTGTTGAATCATACGTCAAAAGAGCACTCCAAACAGCACCACTTGAAGAATCTTCACTTGATGGTGCATTCACATGTAATAATTGTTTTGTTAATTGTTGCTCATTAGTTTATGTTGTATTAGTTTAATCATTGTAGTTATCTTGTTTATTTTCTACAGGCTTTTCGGACAGGAAGGGAGCAAGCAGCAACTCACCTCCTTGAAGACTTACGATCAAGTGGAGGATCCACTTTGATTTGTTAATCACCAACCAAGTAATCATGCTACTAGTATATGTCTTTTCTTGTTTAACCAATCAACACTAATCCTTGTTTATTTTTGCAGGTCATACGTAGATGGAGAAGGCTTAATTCAATTGATTATTTTTGTTACATTCGTACACATCTCATGCTAGGATGAGTCACATAGCATTAGGCAATTTTTGTCAAAAAAAGACTAACCAATATTGGCATAAGCTCACGCATGAAATAGAGCTCAATTGGGATTAATTTTCTATTTGATTTTTGTCACACAATATTGTATTTAGACCCTACTAATATGTGTAATAGGTTCCAGCATTTAATTGGTACATTTTTATTATGGAAAAAGATGAAAGATTTAAGGTAAAAATGTTGATTTTAGGTATCTTTTTGTCCTAGACATCGCCCCCATTTATACTATGAGTTTAGTACTGGAACCAATTGATTTAGATGGTCATTTTATCCACTTTTAAGTTTACCAACTCGTGGCTCCTCAAAACCTCAAGGCAATTGTGTAAAACGCATTTTTTATGACACCCGAAGGTGCGTTTTTGTGCTTTAAGGATTTCCTAGGAATTAATTAGTCGCTATGACTTCCAAGTATTTATTGACATCATTTATAGTCAATAATAATATATTAAGGTGTTACATTAAATTATATGGGGTTATATAGACTTGTAACTCAATTTTCGGGCTAAAGGGGCACTCCCGAGATAAAAGGAGCGTTAAGAAAATTTCCCCCCGAGCTCTTTATTTATTTTTGAAGAAGTAGTTTGGGAATTCTCTTTAGAATAATTAATAATGATTTTAGGAACTCCTAGAATAATTTTTATAGGGGTTCGTGCCACCTTGGCACTCAACCTAAGCATTCCCGGCCTTTATGGGGCCCACATCGGAAACTTCCGAGAACTTTGTATTTTTACTCAGTTCTAACTGAGAACTTGTATTTTAAAGATCGTAAAATGATCCTTGGTTAAATTCATATTATATCCATAGCTTATATAATTATCTAACTTAAGGTCGAGTTTTAACGCTCGTTTCTGACCTTAAGGAGTTTAGGTGCGTTTTTAACGCCCAAGTGTTTATATGTTTTCTTAGGGTTTAATAACCCCCAAATAATATTTATAATTCCTCAAATAATATTTATTTACTTATATTTAATTATTTAAATGTTAGGGGTATTTCACAATGAGCTAGGCTAGCCATGACTCGCTTACATCTATCGATCCAAATGTAGTAGAGGCTTGCAGTAGTGGGGGTCTAATAGGAACAACTGTAGAGGCTAGTCATGTTGGTAAGGAGACCCAACCAATCACATATATTCTACCAAATCCTACGAGAGAACATGCATTCAGAAAAGAAAGGGTAATTAGTCTCTAGATCATACTCATGCACAACCATCATTAGTTAGCTAGGCAGATGCCCCAAGATTGAAGTTTATCATAAGTTTTTAGTGTACCTCTAAGAGTATCCCTTAAAGTAAATTTGACTTTGGTAGTCGACCAAGTTGTCTAACATATGTGGTCTCATTTCCTATTAAAGTGCATCATTTGATTATTGAACATGAATTAATTTAGTTATCAAAGTGAACTACTAAATACTATAAGTATTGTTAGATAACGCATACCGTAAATCCACTGACAATCAATTTCTAAGAAAAAATTTATTATTTAGATTCAATAAAAAAGTTTTTTCTTTATCTATTGTTAATCTACTTTCTTGTGAAGTGAATCAAATTCTAGTACAAGGAATATGAGATAGCTCTAACTATAAGTTCATCCAAAGTGAATCTTTGCATTATTAATTATAATACTACAATGTTTTTGAAGTGAATTATAATATATTCCGATCATTTTGATGGTTTACATATCCATTATTGGCCTTAGTGTACTATCATAATGTATGGAAACTTGGAGTTAATCATGTTTTCCCTTCCCATGGTTAAGATTCACAATGAAGAATTTGATTTACTATGAAAATATACAGGATTCACAATGAGAAAATATAATGAATTAGATTTACTAGGAAATCCACTATTGATATTGGGTAAGATCAAATTTCTGTCTTAAGTTACTAACTACCTACCATGGTTATCTATTGAAATTAATTTTATTTGCAAATGATTTTAAAGCTGCCCTTTCTGAGCTTTGTACAGAGCAATGACATCATGAAATATGTTACCTTTTTTTTGAGTTGTGAGATTCAGATTGTCTTATCATTCTTTTAACTAAGTGCACTTATTATATTTAAATATGATATAATTAATATGGGTCTTGTTGTGTCGTGAAGAGATGTTATTGATTTGGTTTGCTCTTTTGTGGATGATGGAGAATGGAAACCGTTGTAAATGAACAAGTTAACAGAGAACTTACAAATGTGAGTATTTATGTACTCATTTAATAGTTAGCTTAACTACGTAATTGTTTATTCAAACTGGAGTGGATTATGGTATGTTGGCCCAAAAGGCATTCAGTATAAGAGGAAGAAAAAGAAGAGTGAGAAAAAGTTGGTATTCCAATCGTAAACAAGTAACTCCATGTACATTGTATAATGAGCAATTAGTTTTACATTGTGTAATGGGCAAATAGCTCAACATTATTTAACTTGCTAAAGATCCAAGTGTTATGTTATGTATGAATATTGTGATGTTTTTCTTAGACAGCTTCACTCAACAGTTGTCGAAAATAAGGAAATCAAATAAACGAAAGTTGATCAAATACAACTGTTTTTAACGGTTGTAAAAACAAAGAAAATCTAGAATAAAAGTCATGATGTTGGTCCTGGCGGGGCTCGAACCCGCGACTTTCGGCTCATAAGACCAACGCTCTAACCAACTGAGCTACAAGACCAATATTGTTATAAAATTTGTTAAAAATCTACAAATAAATGTTTGTATATTTAATTAGGTAAGTGTGTTTTTGTAATATAATTAAAAATAGAGTGCTTGTTTATCATTTAAATTCCAAATCTATCTTTTGAATTCTTTTTATATATACACTTAGTTCTGGTATACAAATTTTGAAAATTTTGAGTATATCTTTTGAAGAGTGCCCCATTCAAACTTTTTCTATATTGTAACATTGCCCTTGTAATTAATTTTATGTAATTTGAATTGTTCCCTTTGTTTCTTATATGTCTAATGTTCCTTGAGGTTCATGTCAAATACTTACTAATTTGTTAAAGTTATAAGATACTCACATTTGATTCAACTATGTAAGAAAACCATATAAAGAATATGTTATGTTTGTGGGCGACAAAGAAGGATTGTATTTGAGTTGTCTGGATGCAAATATATATACTAAAAGATATAAAAATTCTAAGTTTGTTACAACATATTTATGTTAGCTCTTATTTTGAGGAATTTGGATTATGATGATATGACATGTGGTAATAACTATCTATATTGAGAAAGATAATAAAAATTACATGCTACCACAATTTTTTTAATAAAAAATACACACATTTCTCTCTAAATCCATTAAAATAGTAGATTAGGGAATAAAGGTAATAAAAAGTACAAAATCACAAAATCAAGTAAAAATAATACTAAGTTGAAAATTAGAGTTATAGTTACACACATTTCTCTCTATACTACTCCAAATAGTAGATTAACAGAATAAAGCTAATAAAAAGTATGAGATTGTAAGTTTTTTTCATACAATTCTTTCAATGATAGAGGCAACATGATGTTGGTCTTGGCGAGGCTTAAACTCGCGATCTTCGGCTCATAAGACCAATACTCTAACCAACTGAGCTACAAGATCATTATTATTTTAGTATTTGTTAAATATGTACAAATAAATGTTTGCCTATGTAATTAGGTAAGTGCATTTTTGTAATATAATTAAAAGAGTTTTTGTTTATCTTTTAAATTCCAATTCTATACTTGTGAATTCTTACTTTAATGTTCCTTGAGGTTAATCTTAAATACTTACTAATTTGTTAAAGTTATAATAAACTCACATTTGATTCAACTATGTAAGAAAAGCATATAAAGAATATGTTATGTTTGTGGGGCGGCAAAGAAGGATTGCATTTGAGTTGCCGGGATGCAAAATATATACAACAAAATATTAACATTCTAAGTTTGTTACAACATATTTATGTTAGATCTTATTTTGAAGAATTTAAATTATGATGAAAAATGATATTGAATATATGTTATTTGGACTTATATTTAACAAAATAACATATTTTGATAAAAAGAATAAGAAAAAAAGACACAAAAGTGGGGCCAACTACCAATATGGGATCACTACCAGGGACGAAATCGTGTACTAATATTACAAACTAGAAAATTAGAGTTATACAATTTGAAGAAAGACAATATAAATGTCATATTTTAAAAGTAAGGGTAAAAAAATTTTTTTTATAAAAGATACACATTTCTCTCAAAAATCCATTCTAAATAGTAGATAAAGGGAACAAAAGTAATAAAAAGTATAAGAGATGTTTAAGGGACAAAATCACGTACTAATATTACAAACTAGAAAATTAGAGTTATACAATTTGAAGAAATGCAATATAAATGTCATATTTTAAAAGTAAGGGTATAAAATAATTTTTATTTCTTATAAAGAGAAATTTCGTAAATGCCACTATATTTTGGCTAATTCATGAAATGCCACTAAAAAAAAGAAAGTCGCCAAATGCAACTATATATTTTGCAAAAATCCATGAAATGCCACTATAATCATTGATCAGAAGGAAAAATGATAAAAATACCCCAACTAGTTAACAAATTTAAAATTTACAATATGACCCTGAGTGTTTAAAAATTCATCAAAAAATCAAAATACAATAAAAATATAGAAAAAATATAAAATTGAAAAAACATAAAAATAATCAAATAATAAAATTTCATAAAATATTGAAAAAAATATTTCTTAGATTTTTTAGATTATTCAGTACCATAAAATAATATAGAATTTTGAACACATAAAACCAGCGCTCTAACCAAATGAGCTACAAGATCATTATTATTTTACTATTTGTTAAATATCTACAAATAAATGTTTGTATATGTAATTAGGTAAGTGTATTTTTGTAATATAATTAAAAGAGTGTTTGTTTATCGTTTAAATTCCAAATCGATCTTTGTGAATTCTTACTTTTTTTATATATATTTTTTCAGTTTTGGTAAACTATATTGTAAATTTTGAGTGTATCTTTTGAAGAGTGCTTCATTCAAACTTTTTCTATATTGTAACATTGCCCTTGTAATTATTTTATGTCAATTGAATTGTTCCCTTTGTTTCTTATATGTCTAATGTTCCTTGAGGTTAATCTCAAATACCCTCAAGGAACATGTTATGTTTGTGGGGCGACAAAGAATGATTACATTTGAGTTGCTGGGATGCAAAGATATATAATACAAAATATTAAAATTCTAAGTTTGTTACAACATATTTATGTTAGTTCTTATTTTGAAGAATTTGAATTATGATAAAAATTGATATTTAATATATGTTATGTGGACTTATATTTAATAAAATAACATATTTTGTAATTTTTGGAAAAAAAGAATAAGGAAAAAACACAAAAGTGGGGGAAACTACCATTTGAGTTGCTGCGATGCAAAGATATATAATACAAAATATTAAAATTCTAAGTTTGTTACAACATATTTATGTTAGTTCTTATTTTGAATAATTTGAATTATGATGAAAATGATATTTAATGTATGTTATATGCACTTATATTTAAAAAATAACATATTTTGAAATTTAAGGAAAAAAATAAGAAAAACAAACACAAAAGTGAGGGAAACTACCAATATAGGAATTAAGGTAATAAAAAGTAAAAAAGTAGTTTAGGTTTTTTTTTCATACAATTTCTCTAATGTTAGAGGCAACATGATGTTGGTCTTGGCGGGGCTCGAACCCGCGACCTTTGGCGCATAAGACCAACGCTCTAATCAACTGAGCTACAAGACCATTACTATTTTAATATTTGTTAAATATCTACAAATAAATGTTTGTATATGTATTTAGGTAAGTGTATTTTTGTAATACAATTAAAAGAGTGTTTGTTTATCGTTTAAGTTCCAAATCTATCTTTGTGAATTCTTACTTTATATATTTTTACAATTATGGTAAACTATATTGTAAATTTTGAGTATATCTTATGAAGAGTTCCTAATTCAAACTTTTTCTATATTGTAACATTGCCCATGTAATTAATTTTATGTCATGTGAATTGTTCCCTTTGTTTCCTATATGTCCAATGTTCCTTCAGATTAATCTCAAACAATTACTAATTTGTTAAAGTTATAAGAAACTCACATTTGATTCAACTATGTAAGAAACCCATATAAAGAATATGTTATGTTTGTGGGGCAACAAAGAAGAATTGCATTTGAGTTGCCGGGATGCAAAGATATTCTACTAAATATTAAAATTCAAAGTTTGTTACAACATATTTATGTTAGTTCTTATTTTAAAGAATTTGAATTATGATAAAAAATGATATGTTTATTTTTCATACAATTCCTCTAAAGTTAGAGGCAACATGATGTTGGTCTTGGCGGGGCTCGAACCCGCGACCTTCGGCTCATAAGACCAACGCTCTAACCAACTGAGCTACAAGACCATTACTGTTTAATATTTGTTATATATCTACAGATAAATGTTTGTATATGTAATTAGGTAAGTGTATTTTTGTAATATAATTAAACGAGTGTTTTCTTATTGTTTAAATTCCAAACCTATCTTCGCCAATTCTTTTTTTATATATATTTTTAGTTTTGGTAAAATATATTGTAAATTTTGAATTGTAAATTTTGAGTGTATCGTTTGAAGAGTGCCTCATTAAAACTTTTTCTATATTATAACATTGACCATGTAATTAACTTTATGTCATGTGAATTGTTCCCTTTGTTTCCTATATGTCTAATGTTCCTTCAGGTTAATCTCAAATAATTACTAATTTGTTAAAGTTATAAGAAACTCACGTTTGATTCAAGTATGTAAGAAACCCATATAAAGAATATGTTATGCTTTTTTTTTGATAAACATTGAGATTTCATTCGTACAGAACATTAAAAATACATCCAGCAAGATCTACAGATATCACTCCAGGCCAGAGAGCTTAAAGAGTTATGAATACTACTCCCCACTTCATTCTGCTGCTTATAGCAAGCACTATCTACAACTCTTAAACTACTTCTAACAGTAGTTAAAGAGGCAAAATAATGGCTCCATATCAGCCCACTAATACCTTCAGTACTAGATATTAATCCAAGCTTAAACTTACAGACTACATTATACCAAAAAAAGGAGTCCTCCCTGGTCTTGTAGAAGCACCAATGCGATCTACCTAGGTAATCAACCTGAATCCTCGTTTGGTTCCTGAAGCACCCACTGCGTTTATCCTCACTTAACACCAGCCAGACTGATAGAGAAGGATTACCACTAGACTTAACCTCCAGACTTGTACTCCTCTTGATCGATCTACTCGTTAGCTTAAAACACCAGCTGAGGCTACCCATCTGAAAGATAAGCTCCAAAGCCATTTGATGTGTTAGAAGACTAACCATATGCACGATAACTGTGCTTGAAATCTTTCTGATAGGAAACAGAGCATGAAACTTTGGTATGTGATGATAAAGCTTCATCAGATCACTACCCCTAATCACCTCCTTGGCACTTGTGAAAACTAGAAACTTAACTGCATCTATCACGAGGGAGTAAAGCTGTAAGCCAAAAACCCAACAAAAATAAATTTTCCACTAAAGAACCAACACAACTCGTGTGCATTTGCTCCATTCCACATTCTTATCTTGGTACTTCAAAAACATAGCACATCTGACAGCTTCAGCAAACCTGTTTGACCAACAACCCCCCATCATACAACAACTGACGAAACTTGATTCACAACACCAAAGGGTATACCACTCCACAAAAGCACACGCACAAGCGTGGAGGACGAATCACCTCCAAGACAGCAGCACTAGAATAGTCAACACAAACCAAATAACCACTGAACCAGACCCGACAACCTACCTGCTCACCAAAATCGCTTCAAAAAATGGCTTAATCTAACAAGCACCAACACTCCACACAATCAGAACCAAGACGATACCAACCCCAGAAAATCAGCCCGAAGCAGTCGTAACAGCTCAAGCACCAACCCCTTTCTAGAAGAACTATAAACCAGAAGAAAACCCAAGTCTCCCTATCGACGAGGAGAAACCACCACGAAACCGTAGAAGAAGACCCCTGAATCGGAACCAGAGAAGATCAAAACTACTAGAAAACTCCGCACTTAGAAGACTCCTGAATCGAAAACCGAAAGAGCAAGAGGGCTGATAGACTCCGCACAAGGCCAATCCCCAAAATTGACAATCACACAAAACCGGAACCTCACTGGACCTTGACTCGACAGAGAGCACGAAGAAACACAGACCAGCATCCCTCTGTTCAACCGAACCACGCTACGAATAAAGGAGGCACAACTCAATACCCAGAAACGAATCCGCCCGACGCAACCTTGACACAGCTACACAGATCTGGAAGGCGACTGAACCAGCAAACCCCCAAACCCAGCCCCAAAATAGAACGAGAACGGTACCTGCAGAAGCAAACTCGCGGGACTAGGCCTGGAGATGCAACACTTCACTGCCGAGCAGGAAGAAAGGAATGACGGAACCAATCTCCTTGAGAAGCAGGAGAGAAACCGGAAGAGCGACGCCCGTCAACTTTGAAATCGCCTCTCTGTTCAACCGAACCACGCGACGAATAAAGGAGGCACAACTCAATACCCAGAAACGAATCCGCCCGACGCAACCTTTGACACAGCTACACAGATCTGGAAGGCGACTGAACCAGCAAACCCCCAAACCCAGCCCCAAAATAGAACGAGAACGGTACCTGCAGAAGCAAACTCGCGGGACTAGGCCTGGAGATGCAACACTTCACTGCCGAGTAGGAAGAAAGGAATGACGGAACCAATCTCCTTGAGAAGCAGGAGAGAAACCGGAAGAGCGACGCCCGTCAACTCTGAAATCGCCTCTCTTGAGAGTGATAGGGGATACCTCTAAGAATATGTTATGTTTGTGGGGCAACAAAGAAGGATTGCATTTGAGTTTCCGGGATGAAAAGATATTACTACAAAATATTAAAATTCAAAGTTTGTTACAACATATTTATGTTAGTTCTTATTTTAAAGAATTTGAATTATGATAAAAATGATATTAAGTATATATGGTAGTTTTTTTCCGTAGAATTCATCTAATGTTAGAGAATATGTTATGTTTGTGGGGGCAACAAAGAAGGATTGCATTTGAGTAGCTGTGATGCAAAGATATTACTACAAAATATTAAAATTCAAAGTTTGTTACAACATATTTATCTTAGTTCTTATTTCAAAGAATTTGAATTATGATAAAAAATGATATTAAATATATATGTTAGTTTTTTTCCATGAAATTCATCTAATGTCAGAGGCAAACACAAGATGTTGGTCTAGGCGGGGCTCGAACCCGCGACCTTCGGCTCATAAGACCAATGCTCTAACCAACTGAGCTACAAGACCATTACTGTTTTAGTATTTGTTAAATATCTACAAATAAATGTTTGTATATGTAATTAGGTAAGTGTATTTTTGTAATATAATTAAAAGAGTGTTTGCTTATTGTTTAAATTCCTAATCTATCTTTGTCAATTCTTTTATATTTATATATATATTTTCATTTCTGGTAAAATATATTGTAAATTATGAGTGTATCTTTTAAGAAGTGACTCATTTAAACTTTTTCTATATTGTAACATTGTCCTTGTAATTAATTTTATGTCATTTTAATCGTTCCCTTTGTTTCCTATATGTCTAAATGTTCCTTGAGGTTTATCTCAAATACTTACTAATTGTTAAAGTTATTAGAAAACCATATGAAGAATATATGTTATGTTTGTGAGGCGGCAAAGAAGGATTGCATTTGAGTTGCCGGGATGCAAAGATATATACTACTAAATATTAAAATTCTAAGTTTGTTACAACATATTTATGTTAGATCTTATTTTGAAGAATTTGAATTATGACGAAAAATGATATTAAATATATGTTATTTGGACTTATATTTAACAAAATAACATATTTTGAAATTAAAAAAAAAGAATAAGAAAAACACACAAAAGTGTGGCAACTATCAATATGGCGTCACTGCCAGGGACGAAATCACGTACTAACATTACAAAGTCGAAAATTAGAGTTATACAATTTGAATAAAGACAATATAAATGTCATATTTTAGAAGTAAGGTTATATTAAGGGAATAAAGGTAATAAAAAGTATGAGAAATGTTTAAGTTTTTTTTTCATACAATTCCTCCAATGTTAGATCTTATTTTGAAGAATTTGAATTATGATGAAAAATGATATTAAATATATGTTATTTGGATTAATATTTAACAAAATAACATATTTTGAAATTTTGGAAAAAAGAATAAGAAAAAAAACACAAAGTGGGGCCAACTATCAATATGGCGTCACTGCCAGGGTGGAAATCACGTACAAATATTACAAAGTCAAAAATTAGAGTTATAAAATTTGAAGAAAGACAATATAAATGTCATATTTTAGAATTAAGGGTATATTAAGGGAATAAAGAAATAAAAAGTATAAAAAATATTTACGTTTTTTTCATACAATTCCTCAAATGTTAGTGGCAACATGATGTTGGTCTTAGGGGCATGAACCCGCAACCTTCGGCTCATAAGACCAATGCTCTAACCAGCTGAGGACAAGACCATTATTGTTTTAATATTTGTTAAATATCTATAAATAAATGTTTGTATATGTAATTAGGTAAGTGTATTTTTGTAATATAATTAAAATGTGTTTGTTTATCGTTTAAATTCTAAACCTATCTTTGTCAATTATTTTTTATATATATATTTTTAGTTCTGGTAAACTATATTGTAAATATTAAGTGTATCTTTTGAGGAGTGACTCATTCAAACTTCTTATATATTGTAACATTGCCCTTGTAATTAATTTTATGTCATTTGAGTTGATCCCTTTGTTTCCTATATGTCTAATGTTCCTTGAGGTTAATCTCAATTACTTACTATTTTGTTAAAGTTATAAGATACTCATATTTGATTTAACTATGTAAGAATACCATAGAAAGAATATGCTATGTTTGTGGTCATCCACCAAACTAAGAATAAAAAGGAGTCTTAAGAAATTTTAAAAGGGAAAAGTAAAACCAAGACAACTAATCAAAAGAAGGTGAGTAGCAAACCCTAGTATCGTTCTCTCTACTAGACATATTGGAAGCGACACTATGATTCAGATTGATTTTTCTTATCTTCCGACTATTTAGTTAGTTGGGTTTGTTTAGGGATTTGCCCCCTTCTGGTGCAGTCTCGATTTAGCCTCAAATATTTCCACAACGGTTTTGGCGTGGGTTAGATGTGCCACTGGTTGTTGAGGTAGAGAGCCCATGGAAGCGACACCTACCCTTTCTTTTATTTGTCCGATCGAATGCAGTATGACAGTGGGCTAAACCATCAAATTCATGAAGAACTTGTAGTTCTATCTACCAAGTTCCTCTCTTGATAAATCAGCAATAAGTATCATTCTCTCATCGAGACACTTTGGAGGTGACACTAGTTCCTTCTTCTCTCGTTTAATTCAGAAGCGAGAGGTTCCACTGGTTGCTACTTTTCTGTCTGTTCCCCAGATCGATGTCAGTTAGGTTTGTTGGGTTTGAACCACGGGAATAGGTGTTGATAGTTCTTGGCTGTTGGACGGAGGCGCCAAGCTAGGGGATTATGTTATCCTGTTGGTGTGGTTTGGTTACTCAGGCATCAACAATTGAAGATGCTAGCTTGTGAATCTATTGTTTCCCTGTATGTACTACTTTGGTTTAGGGGTTACTTGATGAGTAGGTTATCAGTGAGCTCTTTCTCTTGTGTGAATTGGTCGGGTGTTTTTCACTCTATTGAATAGTTCAATGGGAAGTTTATTCCACTTTCACCAGCCAATTGAGGAGGAAAAAGAAAGGAGGTGAGGCGGGGCTACAGTTTGTGCTTTTATCTAGTTCTTCTGTTTGTCCTTTGATGGGTTATTGTTGGTCATGCTGGGCTGATGGAATTTTTAAGGTTTGCTTTGTTTCTCGATCACCAATATCGAAATGATGAATAATGTAGATGCACACATGTTATTTTGGTCCTGTTGTGAGGAATCTACTTTTGTTGGGTTTTTGGATTATAGCTTTACTCCATATTGATAAATGCTCTTCATTTTCCTAGGCATACAAGTAAGATGAAGAGAGTCTTGAAGACGGAAGTGGATGAAGAATGAAATTGAATTAGAAAAATAAAGTGGGAATAGAAGAAGAAAATAATAAAATTGAAAAGAAATTGAGAGTTGTTTTGGGTCACACCGTGTCTAAGTTCGAGCCTTGTTCTCAGTCTTTGACTAAGTGTTACATGAAAATTGAACTTAGAAATTCGTTAGAGTACTCATGTAATATGCTCAAGAAGATCTGTCGTAAGCCAAAGAAGGTTATTGGGTTAAGTTCATGATATTACCCATTGTTGTTTGAAAATAAGACTACATAATTGAGAAATACTATGTAGCAAAAACAATACCAAAGATCTGTATCATCCTTCATTCCTCATTTCCTAGAATCGACAAGGGACACGAAGTAGTGTCATATTCCACACTATTTTTCATTGCCACACACTCATACTCAGAGACAACTCAAGGCTTTCTTTAATGTTTTGTTATATGTTTTTTAGTGGTCATAATGGCTTTTAGTTTATGAGTTGTTCTCAACACCCAGACTTTTCTCTTCATCTTTGTAACATTGTTGGGTCAACTTGCCCAGAGTAGATACCCTTTTAAAGTTAGATGATAATGCATCCTTTAAGACTTAATAATCAGATGAACGATGCCTAATTATGTCGAGAAGATGTAAGTAGAGGAGTAAGATATCTTACCTTGTTCAATCCTTCCTCATGTCCTTTCATTCCTTTAGATTCTTAAGTACTATAAAGCTACATAGTAACTTCAATGATGATGTCACGAAAGAAGTGTTTTTTTTAAATGGATTTTTCAAGAACATTTCCCAAGGTTAAGCAATCATAGCTCAGTTTAGATCTTAAAAGAGTAAGACACTACTTGAGCAGGACAATAAGTTATTCTAACATATTATCATGTGTTTAACGTGAAATACTTGTCAAAGAAAAGATCAAGGATAGAAGTTAGCCATAAATGATGTAGATAAATAAGAAAGATAAAATAATTAAGTCCTAGACTGAGAATGAAATAATATAAAAGATGAAATTGTGTACCTTATTTTGTGGTGATCATGCCTATTTAGAACCGAAGTCTTTCAAAGGTTATCTAGGTAAAGGTTTGGTAAATATATCTGCTAATTGTTTATCTATTGAGTAATGAATTAATTTAACCGTACCTTGTTCCACATGATCACGGATGAAGTGATGCTGAATGTCAATATGTTTGGAATGAGAGTGATGAACATGATTTTTTGTGAGTTCAATGGTACTTGTGTTATCACAGTATTTGGGGATGGGACAGAGGAGAGGCCATAATCCTCCAATTTCTGATAGAACCACAAGACTTGTGCACAACAAGCAGTTGCCGTAACATATCCGGCTTCAGTTGTAGACAAAGCTATAGACACTTGCTTTCTAGAGGACCAAACAATGAGATTTGAACCCAAGAATTGTGTTGTTCTAGTGGTACTAGTGATGTAGTTCTTGAGTTTTGAACTAACATTGCATGTGGTTGACTTGTGAATTGTTCCTCTTCTGATTCATCTCTTGTGCCTTCACGGTGTTCATTAGTGCCACTCAATGATTCAAATAAGTCTTTAGGCACTTCCTGAGACATCCTTCCACTAAATTTTCTTTCATCAAATTTAACATTAGGTGATTCTTCAACCACCATTGAATGTTTATTGAATACTCTGTAGGCCTTGCTATTTTTGGAGTACCTTGGGAACACTCCTTCATCACCCCTCTTGTCAAACTTTCCCATATTGTCCTTTCCATGGTTTAGTATAAAACACTTACATCCAAACACCCTAAAATATGATACTGTCGGTTTGCGTCCTTTGTGTAGTTCATATGGTGTTTTAGATATTATTGGATGAATGAGGCCACAATTGAGTATATGACATGTTGTACTCAATGCTTCAACCAGAAGATAGGAGAAAGACCACTACTATTCAACATTGTACTTGCCATTTCTTGAAGAGTATGATTCTTTCGTCACCAATGCCATTCTTTTGAGGTGTTTTGGCTGCTGAGTATGTATGTGTTATTCCATTGTAAGTACAGAAAAAACCTCTAATTCATGAATTCCATTCCCTGATCTCTGTGTATACCTTTTACCTTATTTTCGGCCTGAGTCTGGAGCTGAGTAACGAGTGTCTTTAACTCATGAAAGGTCCGATCTTTACTATGTAGATGAGTAATCCAGGTGTATCTTGAGTAGTCATCAATGACAACAAGGACATACTTCTTTCCTAACCGAGTTAACACTCTCAAGGGTCCCATAAAGTCCATATGTAGAAGTTCTAAGGTTTGGGTACTACTAACCATATTTTTAAATGTGCGTGAAATTTGAGTTTGTTTGTTCAAAGCACAATCCCCACATATTTTGAGGAAGTCCATTGACAATTCCTTTAGCTCTCAACTTGTTTATAGTCGATGATGAGCATGACCCATTCTTTGATGCCATAACAAGGTATAATCATGCTTTACAGAGAGATACACTAGATTTGTCTGGTGGTTTACGTCTACCATGTAAAGATTACCTTTGAGACATCCTTGAAGTAACACTTCTTGTGTTACTTTGTTTCAAATATTAAAACCTTCAGAGTCAAATATCACTTATGATGGACCTTTATCACATACTTCTAAGACGCTGAGTAAATCATGTTCTAAGCCATCAACTAAACAAACTTGATCAATACAGTTCTCTTTTCCAATTGTTCATATTCCAATAATTCTACCCCTCCTATTGTTCCCAAAAGTTACATTTCCTCCTCTTTGTTCAATAAGTGAGTTGAACTTTGATTTATCTCCACTCATGTGTCTTGAGCAACCACTGTCCAATAACATCCAGTTCTCCTGATGTGTGGCTGAAAATACCTGAGATAAAAAAACTCACTTGTTAGCCTTGGGTACCCAGACTTGCTTGGGCCCAGTTTTTGTACACGAGAGAAATTATTTCCTTCCTTGTGAGTTATGAACTTAGAAAAGTTTTAATAAGTTTTGTTTTTACTCTTGTAACTCAATCTCCTACAAAATCCTATACTATGTCCAAATATATAACAAAATTGACAACAATATTTGCTTTTATTGGTTACATGTTACTTGGAATTGATTATACAACTTTGTTTTTGATCAATTTCACTCACTTTCTTTCATGTTAACATGCGACTCAGCTTAACTTTACTAGTGTACCAAACTGGATTCTCTTGTAATGATATCTCATCCTCCCCTTTTTTTTTTAGTTAGAACATCAGATAAGATCTTATTTTCCTTTTTTAAGCTTTCATTCATCTCCTGAAGTGATTCTATCTCATATTGAACCCAAGTGGGTAATTCTTGAATCCTAGTTGACAACGATGTTACAAATTCTATTTTTGCGTGCATTGTTTTATTGTCAGTTCTAGACTCGGTAATAATATCCCTAGAATAATCCTTTGCTCATAATTTTTTCTTTAGAAACTTAACCTTAGTGACATCAGTGGTTAATAAATTAAACAACTCCCTTTTGACAAAGAATTAAAAACATTTTCAGTAAGTTCAAGACTTACCTCTTATTTGTCCAGAACTGTTTGCCAATCTTCATGTGCCATCATGCTGAAGTTATCATCCGTAGTTATGCTAATCTTTTCATCATATTCTCTCACAACGGTTATACATACTTGCACCATCTTTTCTGTCTCTGAGTCTGAGACATCCTGGCCCCAAGTAGCTACTGCAGCTTTAGTAAATTTCTTTACTTTCTCTTGAAAACTTTCTTTTGGCTTAAGAATGCAATCTTTTGCCATATGTCCAGGCTTGTTACACCTAAACATATGATTGGTTCTTTTCGGGACTTATATTTACCATATTTTGATCATGAGTCTCTTCTTCCTCTGAGTATCTTCCTAATTCCATTTGCTATCAAGGTGATCCCTTCATCTTCATCTATTTCCTCATCATCTGTCTCATTCGAGGTTTTCTTAGCCTTTAAGGGTAAGTCATTGTTTGAGCTTTGAGTGACTAACTCTTCTCTCATTTTCCCTTTTTAAACTGTCAGTTATGAACCCAACTCTTCAAAAGGAAATTTTGATAAATCTTTTGTGGATTCAAGGAGAGTAGTAAAGTTTATAAACCGTTCTTTACTCAAGCTATCAAGCAATGTCTCGTTGACAACACTATTAGAGAGAACTTCTCCTACAGTCTTGAGATCACAAAGAATTTTGTCTAAGCTTTCAAGTGTTTGTGAGATTGTTTCTCCATCTAACATCTTAAAGTTATCAAAATGTCTTTTGAATTTCTTACCTTTCACCTTCCTTACTAAATCAATTCCAGCATAAGCAGTTTTGAGGAATTGTCATACCTCTTTAGCTATAAGTATTCCTAACACCTTCTATTAATCTCCCTCAGATAGTGATGAAACAATGACCCTCAAAGCTTGTTTATTTTTACTAAGAAGTTTCTTGTCATTATCGGTCCATTCCTCCTCTGGCTTTAGTTTAGCGACTCCACCACCAATGACTTGAGAACCTAGTCTCCCTTCTTGACAACCATCCATAGATCATAATCAATAGACATAAGTTGATCTTTCATCTGTTCACATCAACAGGAGTAGTTGAACTTAGTAAGCTTTGGAGCCTTAACATTGTAATAACTCATCTTTGATCACCCCTGAAAATGTGTCTTCTTAGAAAAAAGGTAATCATTGCTTTGATACTCCTTGAAATTTCTTATAATGTGAGTCTAGAACTAAGACGGTTGAATATGTAACGAGGACTGAATTGATATTGAGTTGAATGAAACCATCACTATTTCATTAAACTATGTATTACAACTTCACGTATCCCACTGGATACAAACTAACACACGTTGAGAACACCTTCCCAACAATAGCAACAACATTACTCACTTAACACACGTTAAGTAACTCTACTTAACCGAGACAAAAAAGCAATCTCTCTTTCTCTTCCAGTTTTCTCTATGAATCACCTATGTAACTCCCAAATTTATTACTTCCAAAACTAGTTAAGATCGCATGATGTTCTCTTTTGATGCTCTCTCTTTTTCTGTTTTTTTTACCGTCTCAATCTATACCTTAGATTGTTCTGTTTTCTCTTTTTATAGTTTGATAAAGAAAATGATCTATCTCCTAGATTTATCTTTATATCTTTAGCGTAAATATAAAAGAATAATTTGTTCTCTAAAGATCAGTTCAAGACTGATTCATTTTGAACGTCAGTATAGAACTGAGTTTGCCGATCAAAACCGCACCAACACTCCTATATAAACATTAGCCTACACTCACACTCATTAAAGATAAAATATTTTGCCCTTTGTAGAGATTTTGATCGTAATTGAAGGATCATTTTTGTAATCATTCACTTTGTGTGTCTGCATTTGCAGAGATTGATCACTGCTGCATCTCTTGCACGCCAGTAAGAAGACGGGGTAGAAAACATTTCATTTAAGAACTAGTAATATACTCAAACTTATCTTCTTCTCTTCGATGAAGCTGTTATGGAACAGTTGCATTCTCTTTTGTCTTCAGAGTAGACTTTTACATAGTTATAATATCGTGTTCCCTTATTTCAAGCTGCTGGTATGTTTGTGTGCCCATTGCTCAATATATTTTTTTATAGTAGTTATGTTTGTGTGCTCATTGTCTTTAGAGTAGACTTTTATAGTAGTTATGTGAGCAATGAACACTATTGGATGTCTAAGATTTCATTATGCACTAGTACAAAAAAGGGCTATTTCAGTACCTCTATCTTTGTGGTTGTTTCTAGGAACCACCGAGATAGAGCCCAGAGAGTCTATCTAAGCGGTTCCTTACAAACAACCACCGAGACTAATAAAATTTAGCCTATTGCGGAGGTTCCTTAATTATAACAACCACCGCAATAGACTGATTTTTAAAAAGCATGCCTTCCTATTTGCTTTGCGCGCCTACGTATTCACTCATGAAAATTTCACAACCCTTCGCCTCTCTCTCTTTTCACAATGTAGATTTGTAACCCTAACCGGCAAACTTACATTCTCTGTGCCTCCGCCTTCATTCTCTTCGATTGCTCACGGTAATTTTGCAACCCTAACTCGTGAACATACATGCTCTGCGCTCCGCCTCTCTTCATCCTCATCTTGTGTCTGGTGAACGCTAATATACTCGAACTCATTCTCTTCTTCTGTCTGTGCCTGTGCATAGATAAATGTCTCTACGCCTCTTTCTCTTCTAATTTTACAACCCAAATTGAAGAACAAGAACATATTGTGTGCCTCTTTTGACAGTAATTTTGTAACCCAAACTGGTGAACAGGAACAACTTTGTGCTCTTCTCTTATCACGATAATTTTGCAACCCAAAATGGTGAATAGGAACATGCTTTGCGCTCTTGTCACAACAATTTTGCAACCCTAACTCGCGCCTCTAATTCATTCTCATGGTAAACTTGCGGCCAAAAATGGTGAACAAAGAACATGCTCTGCGTCTCTAATTCAATCTCACGGTAATTTCACAACACAAATTGGCGAACAAGAAACATGCTCTGTGCCTCTAATTCATTCTCATGGTAAATTTGCATCCCAAACTCACGAACAAGGAACATGATATGCCTCTCTAATTCATTCTCATGATAATTTTGCAACCCAAACTGGCAAACAAGAAACAACTGGCCTCTTCTCACGGAAATAAAGATGGGACAACTGATTTTTTTTTATTATAAAAAACACCTATCTGGGCGGTTATTATCAAGGAATCACCAAAATAGCTATGTTTTTTTGTTCTCGCAGACGCCTATCTCGGCGGTTGTTAGTTAGGAACTATCGAGATAGGGTCTCAAATCTATTTAGGCGGCCCTCATTTCGGAGATTCTGAAACCATTGAGATAGGCCCAAAACAACCGTCAAGAAAGTCTTTTGTACTAGTGATGTTCTTTTGGTTTCAAAATTATTGTGTATGATTGGACAACTATTATAGATTTAGGCTTTAACAAAGCATTGACGTGAATTTAGTTTCGAGTGAATTTGGTTCAGATGGATTCATTTGGGTGAGTTTGGTTCGTCGTACTACATTGACGCACCATCATCACATTTAAAAAACAAGAAAAAAAAACTTATATGATTGAACTATCCATAATCTTTATTACTCATCGACATGTCAAATCCATCCATTTTAACTCAAGTAATGCATGCATGTCCATTTAAGGGGATATAAACTCACCTCAATAGTCCCTTTAAGACAAAACGCACGCGAGACCCCCGTATTTTGTGGTCAAATTTTTAGTAAAAACTCCCAACCCAACTTTGAAGACTGGGTTGAGCACATGACACATGATAAACTGGAATTGAAGATAAAACATATGATGACAAATTAACATTTTACAGATTCATGGATTTACGTTCCGTGAACGCAATTACAGCTTATAACAATCTTTATCATCTGTTATCTTCTTCACGTGATGATATCATCCAAGAGAAGTTCAAAAGCATTCATGGCTTCTTCCGGCAATCTCAATAGCAAATTAATGCTCTCTCCCTTTATCTTTCCCACACGGTAAGAACATAACCACATCATTCCCAGGGAAAGAAATTGGTCCGGAATGAACCGGTTCACCCCAACCAAAATCAGTTTCCTGAAAGAACAAAGCTTTTGCCCAAGTCGTTATCAAAAGCGTTGATCTCATCAGAGTCCTTGCTCTAGTCACTTCATAGTAATCAATCGCCGATCTCATGTACCCATCGTCTACCCTCATGATAGCTCTCTGGATCTCCTTGACAGCAAATGAGATCGGGTTTCTAACGAGCTCCCCTGCTGGGATAATACAAGTCGCCATGCAAATCGCATTCCCGAAATACCCTTCTGGAAGTGGAGGGTTATATCTCCGCCGTCCATCTACAGGAAATATAAGCTTGACTTTCTGATTCGGTTTGTATCCTAGGCTTGTGTCCTTGCTCTCCAGACAAACCCAGATAAGGCTTCGAATGTGGTGCACTTTTCTAGGATATTATCTGAGTCTTCTTCCAGTACCTTGAGCTTGATCTTCTCGAGTGTCTTGGTTCCTAGAAGGAAGCTTCTCATAGTCATGGTCTTGTCAATTAAAGGGTTTGTTGATGAGAAATGATCATCTTGCACTTCATAGAATTCGGGATGGTCAAACTCTATTTTGGGAGGGTTACGTGACTGAAGTATAGTTCTGTCTAGGAAAGGAGGTTCTTGTAGAGACAATCCTCGAGCTACCTCTCCCCATGCTTTGATGAAGAAAGTGGAGCTCACACCATCGCATAATGCGTGGTTTATGCTCAAGCCCAACACAAAGCTTCCACATGTAAATTTGGTCACCTATAACACACACCACAAGCATATTGTTACGGATATATGGCCCTATGTTTTTCTTTTTTTGATAATTATATATGGCCCTATGGTTTATCTTTTATAGGTTTATTTTTTTCAGATACTCCGGCATATTTAAATTATAAGTCCGACATTTTCACGCTTTAAAATAAAGAGTTAAAAAGACTAGAATTGACACGGTAATTCGTGGGGTCATGTGCTGTATATTTTAGACGGACCTTTTATAAATTAAAAATTAAATATAAAATATAGAATTATTAATTTAGTTGTGTTAATACATAAGTTTATATTAATTATGTAATGAGATAATGTCAAAATGGCAATTTAGGCAAACTAGAAGAAGTTAATTCATTTATTATTGAATAACCACTTAAAAATATTCATTATGCTAGCATTTCAATATCTTTAAAGAAATAACCATTAATACTTGATTGAATAGAAGTACGTATTTGAAGAGGTTGTCATTGACTAAGTAGAAAAAGAAGGAATGATCAATATATCTCTATTTTTTAAAATAGATATATTACTAGAATATAAATAATTTCATTTATAATTTTTATTTATATTCTATAAGACTTAATACTGTTAAATTCAATCAATTATTTTTTATATGTTCTATTGAATAAGTTAGAAACCTTAATAGCTATTTAATTATATAAACTAGAAGATAATTCACTCTAAAAAAATAGACTAGAATACCTTGTTTTCGTGTGTGAAGAAATGAAATATAAGTATAATATATTAGTAGGAAAATAGGAGAGCATAAGAGAAGTAAAAAAAATAGTTCAAACATGAACAAAATTCACAACCCCAAAACAACTTTAAATTTAAACGGGAGGGGAGTATTAATTATCATAACTACTTTTTCTTTCACAAAATTTCTCTTTTAACTTTTTCCAACTGCAAAGGAATATGGAGAATAAGATCGGGTGGACCACACACACCTACAAAACACAAATTTATTGTTCAATCACCAGTTTATTAGTGGTTTCAAATCATTAGTATATATACGTTGAATGCTAAACATATAATTGATGTATATTATTAATAACCTGAGCCGTAAACGGGGGAATGTCGAGTATAGTTTCGGCTCCAGGGTAACTATACACAAGCTGTCCCAGATTCACTTCATCAGGCATGCTCAGATCTCCAATATCTTCCATCTTACATCCCGCCTCAGCTTCCAGAAAGATCGCACCGCCTTCACCTCTGCAATCTACGATAAGCTTTCCCTCGGTGCTGACCGCAAATCTCCCAGTGAAAGGGTAGTAGTGAACAAGCACCTTTGACAACGCAGCTTTAAGTACTCGAGCAGCTGATTCGTTGCCTTTCTTCTCAGATTTGTAGCAATAGATGGTTGACACGACCATTGCAATGTTATCTTCAAGGCTTGTAAGCAAGCGAGATATTCCTCAGGATCTTCTTCACTGGTTATGGTGCCTTTTGGGTTCATCCTCACCTTGTTCTGATCGAGGTTGGAGAGGAAGTATAGTCCCTTTGGTGTTTCATTTTCCGGTAGAACTATACATGGATCTCCTCTCTTTACCTTCAGTGGAAAGCAATGGTGGTGGTTAATGGAGCCATTACCAGAGTGTTGTTCCATCTGTTTGTTCCTAGGTGCTTCTTTTGGGACGAAATCTGTTAGACTTTCCTAGATGAACAAAATCAAAAACAAACACATGTGTATTTTGAGGAGAAATTTACTAGTGTTTGACAACTTATTCTTTGCTGAAATTAGTATATATATAATACCAGACAAACCGCAAGTGGAAATGAAATGAAATGAGAATCTAATGAATAAGATGTAAGGATCAGAGCGGAATTGGAAATGGAATTGGAGACATGTCCAAACTCCAAGGGCGCCAGATATGGAATTCAGTTGGTAAAACGTACTAACCTGCAGTTAAATCTAGAGATTGTTTGTTCACGTAACAGATCGGTACCTCTAATTATATACTAATTAAGGAGTCAAATTTTTATAATGATCATCTGAAAATGACTAATAAACTTAATGACAACACCAACTCTTACTAGTGGATGTTGGTAGTCTAAGTCTTATCCAAAGGCTAGTAGACATATAGGCGTGAATCTTTATGCGTTGGTTATTTGTCAAGGTATTGATTTTGGTCTCGAATATATTTTAAAAGGTAAAAAAATATACCCGAATTCTTGTTTTTAGAGATTATTACATTAATTACAGACTATTTAATAAGCAAACTTGTTTTTATGTTTAATTGGTTTTGTGGAAAATACAATTAATTAATTTTGTATGTTCATGAGTCTATAGATTTTACTTGTTTTTTTTTAAATCAAGGATTTATATATCATATTAAAAGGATAATATAAGCTTAACTAGTGAGTACATGATCAATATACTTAACAGGACATTAGACATTTTCTTTCTACCGCACCCTTACCAACATAAACAAGAATCAAAACACAAGCATCTTCCAGCTTGAACCCCCATAGCTACGGGGAGAGATTAGGTGACAAACACCAATTCTCCGTCCCGACGAACTTTTAAGTTATCTAGCTGTGACGTGGCATGGGTACATCAATTTGACCCGGACGGTCTATTTATGTTTATTTTTTATTTTTTACATACTATAATATTATTTTGTCCTCCGCATAATACATACCTTATAGTTATTTATAAATTATTCACTACTTTTATAAAAAAAAGTTTATATGACTATATTTATATACACATAGTTTAATCAGGTTGAATAAATTTTAAAAAGTTGAATTAATGGAAAACGTTAAGTTAAATATTCATATATTTTTAAAGAAAAAAGTTGAATATACATAGCTATTGTAATAGTTTTTTTAATATTTATATATGAATGCAATATATATAAATTCAAAATTACATGCATTAATCAATTGAATAATTTGTTTTTTAAAAAATTTGATAATATAAAAAACATTAATCTAATGTTTATATTTGTATAGTCTATAAGTGATGTATCATACTTTTAAAAAATATTGAACCTATAAATATTAGGCTTCAGGTTATAAGTTATCATCCATAATATATAATAATGGAAACGTTATATAAAAACGTGGAAACGTTATATAAAAATGTGGAAACGTTTATATGAAAAGGTGGAAACGTTAAGCCCATTGGAATAAACAACGCGCTACACGCGCTCTTCCCTCAACGACGCAGCTCCTCCTTCCCCACTACGCCGATCTTCTTCAACCTTCAGCTCCCTGATTTTTCACCGCCTCTGAGCCACCGTCGGGCTCCCACCGCGCCGCCAGGCCGCCGCCTGGTGGCTAGGCCCCCCGATTTGTGGTGCTTCCCCCCTCATTCTCTACCTCCCAGCTTCTCCAATGGGTCGCAAGCGCGCTAGCACCAGAGCAAATCCAGCCCCTCTGTCGCCAGGCATCTCACCTCCGCCTCCCCCAGTGCCGGCTCCGGTCAGGCATACCAGGAAGGAGCTTGCTCCTTCTTCCCAGATCTCGAGCCCTCTGTCGCAGGCCTCTCCCTCTGTAGCAGCCTGGCGTGTCCCCTCTGAAGCGACCCTGCTTGCTCCAGATTCCAATCCTTTGTCGCAGGAGGGCCATGACTTTGGTCATGTGGCGGTGGATGCAATCGGCCGTGGACACATAGATTTGTCTGCTTCTGTTGATGGGGATAATAATCCCAAAGAAAATGACGGGGCGTTGTTTGCCCAATATGGTGTGGAGAACTCGATTTCAAACACCACCGTATGCGGACCAGTGGGGGATGCGGCTCTCTCTGATCTCCCTGGAAATGACTCGCATCCACTCCCGGTTCTGAGTACTATAGGCGATCTAAGCTTACAAATTGATGAATCAGAGCCGGCCTTGGATGTCTCTGTTAATAGAAAACTGGTTGATTGTATTGATAATGCATCACAGCTGTCGAACAATCGAAGTGGGGTTGCTGCTGTTAGCAACTATGGTGTTACTGATGTAAACAGTTCTGATGGTCTGAACAATCCGTGCGCAAACCAGTTGAATGTGGAGTCGGATCCCACAACCAATGTCCCTCAGATCCAAATTCAAAATAATGGGAGTGTACACCCGGCCATAGATCTGTTCGTGGAGCTTTCGGGTCCCACTACGGACATGGCTCTGCAAGACTATCTCAATAGGCCAGGCCCCTGCTCGCCGGTTGCTGAGGACAAGGCCTTCCCACCTCTCTCCGGGGCCCCAAACCCCCGTGTGCAACCCGTAGGAGGCAAAGGTGGTGATCGAGTTCAAATTACTAAAAGAACTTTCAAACCTAGCGTCCCGGGTAAAAGGACAAACCCTAGCTCGACAGGTACTAAATCTAATCCTTCTTTTCTTGATATGCTTCTTGCAAAACAAAAGCCAAACTTTGGCATGTCTCTGCGATCAAATAGTATTGACAATATAGACCAGGATAGCCCATTTGTCTCTATTGTGGAGGAAGACTTATTGCCTGAAATTGACTATTGGAAGAATGCAATGGTTGGCCATATATGGGGGAAAAAATTTGGCTTCAATGTGATCAGAGAATTTGTGAAAAGAGCCTGGAACTTCGTAACTACCCCTCAAATTCTTCTTCATGATGAGGGATGGTTCCTATTCCGGTTTGATAAAGAGGAGGACCTCCAACAAGTCCTAGACAAGGGCCCCTGGCTCCTGTACTCGTCCCCTCTGGTGCTTAAAAAATGGTCCCCAGACTTTTCCTTTAATCCAAAAGATCTTAATCGCATTCCCGTTTGGATTCAGCTCCCAGGCCTTCATACTAGCCTATGGTCCCAATCTAGCCTTCGAAAGATCTGCACTAAGATAGGCACACCTCTTCGTACTGATCAATCCACAGCCTTAAAAACTAGGATTTCCTATGCTAGAGTCCTTGTAGAAGTGGACTTCAACAATGAGCTGGTTAGGGAAATTGAGATTTGTGCCCCTAGTGGTTCCATGGTCCAGCATGTCGCTTATGAATGGGAGCCAATCACCTGCTCCTCTTGCAGCCTCCTTGGGCATTCGTCTGCTCGCTGCCCAAGCATTACCCGCCCTGGCCAAGCCAGATCCGGGCGCTATCAGGTGTCTAAACAGCCCTCCCGCCGTTCTTCTCCTTCGCTCCCGGGTCTTGCCCCGAGAGAGAGCCCTCAGGCCGTCGCTCTAGCCCAGAAGCCCAACCTGCACGCTTCCCCAGGTCAACATGCCCCATCTGATAAAGAAGCTCCTCAATCCACCTTGTTGAGGCTCCTAGCCCCAAATCTTCGACGACTCCTGGCCCCCACCCTGGTCTACTTGACCCTGATTCCTCAGGTGGTTCGCTTCCCTCCTCCTCACATAATAACCCTAAGTTATTGATGTCCCTCTCTCTTCAGCTTGTGCTAAATCCCATTGCTGAGGATCCTTGGCAGGAGGTCCCCACCTATGGAAGGAGGTCTCCTAATAAGGCTAGGCAGCCTATCCCAGAGGACCTTTCCCTTCAGCTTACTAATCCTTTTGCCATCTTGGAGAAGGGCATTGCCCTTCACGCCCCTCCTCTACCCCTCCTCTATGAATCTGGCCGTATGGAATGTTAGGGGTTGCAACGACCAACCCAAGCTCCTTGAGATCCAAAAATTTGTGGCTAATAACAAGCTTTGTGTGTTTAGCCTCCTCGAAACCCATGTTTCAATCCATAATCACAATTCTATTCTAACTCATTTCTTCCCCGCTTGGAGTATAGTCCACAACTATGGGGTGCACCAAAGCGGGTGCACCTGGATCCTCTACTACCCTTCCATCATCTCCCTCACCCCCTCGCATTGCTCTGATCAAATCCTTTCTTGCAAAGCTTCTATCATAGGTAGCTTTGAGTTTACCATCACGATTGTCTACGGGAGGAACAACCCTAGCCTCAGAACCCTACTTTGGGAGGACATCATCAATCTCGCCCACACTGTAACTGGGCCGTGGGTTGTGGCAGGGGATTTCAACAATATCCTCTACGCTCAAGATAGGATCAGCATGCGTACTCCTCAGCCAAATGACTACCGTGACTTTGCTGATTGTGTCTCCAAAGCGGAGTTACAGGACCTACGCTTTTATGGGAGATTTTTCACCTGGTGGAATAACCAATTTGACCACAGGCGAGTCCTTGGGAAAATAGACCGCGTCCTAGTCAATGAGAAGTGGATCCTGAGGTTCCCCACGAGCTTTGCCACCTTCCTCCCTCCCCTGGTCTCGGATCATAGCCCAATGATCATCACCCTCCCTGCTCCCGCCCCCCGAAGGAGAAGCTTTAAATTTCTCAATCTTTGGACCTCCGACCCTTCTTTCCTTCCCCTTGTACGGGATGCGTGGGATATCTCTCTTAGGGGGAGCCGTATGCACTCTATTGTCCAGAGGCTCCGTCATCTTCGATCCGGCCTCATCTCTCTCCATAAAAAGGAGTACGGATCTATAGGGGATAAAGATCAAAGCCTCAGAAATGACCTCACTGACGTTCAAAATAACTTGGACCTCGATCCATGGAACCCAACCCTAATCTCGGAAGAGAAATCTTTGAGACATAAGCTCCTTGCTAGGGATGCCCACGAGCTTCTGTTCCTCCGCCAGCTCTCGAAAACCCGCTGGCTAAAGCTAGCAGATTCTAATTCTTCCTTCTATCATAGAGCAATAAAAGCGAGAAGGAACAAAAACTCCATAGCGTCCATTACCAATGATCGGGGGGAGGTGCTCAATACTCCTCCTGAGATTGAGAAATGCCTAGTTGACCACTTCCAACAATCGCTTGGTACCAAAGCTCATCTCTGTCGATCCTTCTCTGATTTGAGCTTGGATAATTGTAGGCTGCTAAACCAACCAGCTAGGGATTCTCTTGTCCTACCGGTGGATAATAGTGCTATTAAATCAGCGCTCTTCTCCATTGGTGATGATAAAGCCCCGGGGCCGGATGGTTACACTGCTAAATTCTTTAAAGCAGCCTGGCCCCTTATTGGTGATGACATTTGTGATGCAATTAAAAGCTTCTTCCACAGTGGTAGGCTTCTCAAAGAGATTAACGCCACCCTCATCACGCTTATTAAAAAATCGGACAATGCCTCATCCCCTGGAGACTACATACCTATATCCTGCTGCAACACCCTTTATAAAATCATTAGCAAAATCCTTACAGAGAGGCTCAAGAATGTCCTCCCCAATCCGGTGAGTGCTAACCAAGGAGCTTTCATCAAAGGCCGCCTCATCTCAGACAATATTCAGCTTTGCTCGTGCCTAATGAAAAACTATCAAAGAGCTCACATCTCCCCTCGATGCACAATGAAGATGGACATTAGAAAGGCCTTCGACACTGTTGACTGGACTTTCCTCCAGGACACCCTCTCCTTCCTAAACTTCCCCCCGGAATTTAGGAATTGGATAATGCAATGTGTCACAACCACCTCCTTCTCTATAAACATCAATGGCTCCCCTTCAACATCCTTCACAGGGGAGCGAGGTTTGCGCCAAGGGGACCCCCTGTCTCCTTACCTCTTCGCTCTGGTAATGGATATGCTCTCTCGCCCGCTTGACTAACTACAGTTCTCCACAGGCTTCCATTACCACCCATCATGCAAATCTCTTCGTATCTCCCATCTTTTCTTTGCCGATGATGCCCTTCTATTTTGTAGAGGTGATCACCGCTCCATTACTCTTATGCTTGACAAAATTAATCTGTTCTCTGATGCCTCTGGGCTTATGCTTAACCCAACCAAATCTGACCTATTCCTTGGTGGTGTTACCCCCGCGATTGCTGACTCGCTTATTCAACTCACTGGATTTAACCAGGGGTCATTCCCATTTCGCTATCTGGGCATCCCTATCACAGCTAGGAAACCTAGAACTGTTGACTTAAACCCCTTGATGGACAGCATCCGTAAAGCCATCACATCTTGGAGCAGTAAAACCCTCTCATTTGCAGGTAGGCTTGCTCTCATCCAAAGCACTCTCTTTGGTATTGTTGGCTTTTGGGCTTCATGTATCGCTATCCCTAAGTCTGTCATTAAAAGGTTCAACAAGTGCTTCCGATCATTCCTTTGGTCAGGAGAGGCAGAAAGCAGCTCCGCTCCTCTAGTGGCTTGGAGCTCCACCACAAACACTAAGAAAAATGGTGGTCTAGGGCTTAAGGATATCCACCAATGGAACATGTGCTTCATGCTCAAGACTATCTCAGCCGTTACCTACAACCCAGAGCGCCTTTGGATCCAATGGCTCCATAAGCTCTTCCTTTCCAATCAAACCATTTGGACGACTACTGCTAAAGGGAATGATCCATGGATCTGGAAAGCTATCCTTCATGCTAGGGATTGGTGGATTGAGCAATGTGGGTCATCCCATGATGCATACTCCCTCCTCAATTCCTATCCTAGGCACCCTAGGGTAAGCTTATTCTATAATGATGTCTCTACCCCTCTCCGACCATTCCCCTGGTTCAATATATGCTGGAACACTTGGGCTGTCCCCAAGGCAAAATTTATCTTATGGGTCTCCCTTAAAGGTAGACTTAAAACCTGTGATAAGCTCCAATCGTGGGGCATTTGTATTGCTAACAGGTACTGGCTCTGTGAGCGTGCTCAAGAGACAAGCGACCATCTTTTTTTCCATTGCAGGTACTCGAGCAGAGTTTGGTGGAACATCTATGACTGGCTGGGTATCCCCACGAACAGAAGTAGCCTCCGTAGCTGCTCAAACTGGATCAATCGATATTACAAGAAACGACGCCCAACGGATCTAGTGAAGAGAGCGGTTGTCGCCAACGTTGTCTACCTTCTCTGGATCGAAAGATGCAAACGAGCCATGGCCAACCAAGCAAGAGACCCCTCTCTCATAATTTCTGACATCAAGGCGGCCATGAAGGCTATCATATGGAAGAAAATGAATACAGCCAGTACAGATTTTGATTGGCTTGATAGAGTCCTCTGCTCTTAGGAGCTATTTGTATGTTGGTATCCCTTATTATATATCCATGTATCAGTATTTTGGCAGTTGGCCTTGGGAATTTATTGTCAGCGTTGCGCTGCTTTTGTCTAGTGCTGGGGAGGTTGTTGTAAACCCATCCTCCGCTTAGCTGTGATGGCCCTTTGAGTTCTCAGATACAAACACATTCTATGTATCTAACTATCATGTAACACTTTACCATTTATATATTAATCATTTATTTCAAAAAAAAGGGTGGAAACGTTTATATAAAACGTGGAAACCTTCATGCATAGCTGAATAAATATTATTCTTAATTGTGGCATGGAAACATTGGATTCGTGGTGTGGAAGTGTTATATATAATCATGGAATGATTCAGGTTTCTATAAAAATGTGGAAACGTATATATAACAAAGTGGAAACGTTTTATACTGTCAGGTGGACATGTTTGTTTGAAATCGTGGAAACCTTTATACCATCGTGGAAACATTATATAATTGTGGCGTGGAAACATTCTTATATAATTATGAAAAATGTTTATATGTAATCATATCGTGGAAAGGTTTATATGGAAACGTTAATATAAAATCGTCGAAACGTTTATATAAACTTGTGGAAACGTTAATATAAAATCGTCAAAACATTTATATAAAATTGTGGAAACATTTTTATGACCTGGAGACGTTTATATATAATTGTGGAAACGTATATAAAACAAAGTGGAAACGTTTTATACTATCAGGTGGACACGTTTGTCTGAAATCATGGAAACCTTTATACCATCGTGGAAACATTATATAATTGTGGCGTGGAAACATTCATATATAATTGAGAAAAACGTTTTTAAACTTAAGATTCACAATGAATTTTAAAACATATGTACATACAAAATATAGAACATTTAAAATTTTAACAAAACATACCCATGTCGGGTCTTATTTTGAAGAGCTCGAATTATGATGAACAATGATATAAAATTTATGTTGTTTGGACTTATATATAATAAGATGTAACATTTTAAAGTTTTACAAAATGATAAAGGAGAAAATGACACAATTTAATAAATTAAGAAAATATTAGTTTATATATATATATGTATGTAGTAATATGAATACTTGTGCAATGACATATTTTATATTATGATATACAAATATAATTTTGTTAAATGAATTGTAAAAGAAAAAAATTTATAAAAAAGTCACCTTAATCGCTTAGAACACTAGATGCTAATATAGCTTTACTAAATGTAAATAGAATATTTTCGATACGGTGCAGCTCTCGGAATAAGTAATCCATGTCTGGCATTTACCTTTTTCCATCATTTATAAGTCAATGGCTCAGTTTTGAATTTTATATTTAAAAGAGACGGCTGGGATGTTGTCTGTCTGGGACGGAAATACATGTTCCGTCACAAAATCCCCCCCCCCCCCCCCCCCCCCCCCCGCATAGCTACCACTACTTTAAGTAACAAAACCAAATCTCCAAGCCATAGACATGCCATCTCCAAGTTGTGTGCAATTAGGAGACTAATTCCTTTTCAGAATAAAAGTTCAATCGTCAAAAGAGCAACCACATGACCACCACCACCACCACATCTTCAAAATAACTAGAACACTCCACCAACCAGACCCAGCATCCAAGATAAAATTACAGACATAAGCCATAGGTTGAATCACAAGGATAACAAGAACACTAGAAAGGTTAACTCGCAAGGAATAGATTTTACTTGTTAAACGTACTATATTATCTCTATGGAATATATATGTATATTTATAAAGAGTATGGACACGAGAAAGGAGAAGCATAAAAATCCCAAAAACCTAAGAGCGAAGGATATTCTTTACCTAGCTATAATCAAGGGTAGATGGGTTGAGTCTGATAGGGATAACATATTTGATAAAGAATTTGATATTGAATACAACCTTACAGACATTCCAACTCTAATACACCATGACATATGGACCGCCACTACATAAGGGGATGATCCTTCGACCTGTAACGCTGTTCTCCATGCTAGAGACTGGTGGATCGAGCAATATGGGCCCACTGTTGATACCTCTTCCCTCCTCCTTTTCTACTCTTTCCGGCCGCATGTCAGCTCTTTTTACAATGATGTCTCCCACCCCTCTAGCCATTTTACCTGGTATAGCATACGTTGGAGGATTGTGGTCTACTCCAAAAGCTAAATTTATTTTATGGGTTACTCTTAGAGGTAGATTAAAAACTTGTGACAAGCTTCAATCTTGGGGCATTTGTCTACTACATCGTCTACTATATCTTGGTTAAGAGATGCAAGCGAGTCATGGCTAGCTACGCTAGAGACCCCACTCTAATCGTTTCAAACATTAAGGCTGCCACTAAAGCAATCATTTGGATGAAGATGAGTGGTTCCATCAAAGATTATGTATGGCTTGACAGGATGCTTTGCTCATCCTTTAGTGTGGGAAGCTTTTGTTATTTGTATCTTCCCCCTTTTTTGTTTTACCCCTGAAGTGTAGGCTCTTTTTGTGGGGTGCTAAGGTGGTTTTTGTACGCCCCCATCCCCTTAGCCTTTTTGTATATCCTTTGGTATCTGATATATAGGTCTTGCTATATGTATCCCTTTTTACAGTTAAAATTAATATTTATATATCATTACCTATTTCAAAAAAAAAAATTGATACACTATAGAACCTATGACAACTCTTTGAATAAAAATTTTGTTTAATTTAACCTGAATAACGAGACCCAAATAAAATAATTTTTGAGGATATATCTATTAGTATGTATAATCCCCTACCAGATAATACAAAGTAAACCTACACAAATTTATGAACGTTAGTGAAGGTAGAAGATTTGACGTATTATAATAAGGGCTAATCCTATAACAGGAAATTTGTTTTATGTTAGTACTGATTTGTTCCTCGTGTGTTAGGTTGTTACTCAAAGTTGTTAGTTAGTTGCTGGAAGAACATACATATATAGCAGTGATTATTGTACTCAATACGTGAATAATACACTCATTCTTTCATTGTCAAACTCCTCTCCTATCCTCCTAATCTGTGTGTGATTATTCTTCTTCCACATAATCTACAAGGTTAGTTTGAGTTGTTGTTTAATGAAAATTAGCTCTCTTCACTCTGTTTCTTCTACTGATCATGTTAGAAAGTTGTAACAAAGGTACCAAATTCTAGACGATCCTATCATCTTCATGGCAGAGACATGAAACTCCCAACCGATATGAGAATCGATGAAGGAACTAGAGGAGACACTCCACCCTAAAATATAAGATTTTTAATGAGCGGAACACCAAGATCGACAAAAACATAGTTGATCTATTTGAGGCCTTACTATGGCATACTGCAGCGGTGTCGGAGAGGACTTCTAATGAGCAAGAAAGGTTGTCTGGTGAGACTTTGATCCGCAAGAGTTCATATTCTGGAGTTACGAGGCTCACGAAGCTCAACTTCCCTCGTTTCAATGGTGAGAAAGTCAAGGAATGGCTGTGTAAGATCAAACAGTTCTTTACCATTGACCATACGCCTGAGGATTTGAAAGTGGGAATGGCATCAATCCCTTTTAATGCTCAGACGGTTACTTGGCACCAATCAGTAGCTCAATCAGAATCCGGCCAGGTGATCTAGCATGACTGGCCAGCGTACAAAGAGCTACTCCGCGAACGATTTGGAGAAATATTGGATGACCCAATGGCGGAGCTGAAAGCTCTACAGGAAACCGATGGAATTGTCAACTACCACAACAAATTTGAACTAATTCGCACGCGAATTAGTTTACCGAGGACTATCTGGTGAGTGCCTACCTGGCGGGACTACACGTGGACACTCAGATGCATATCCGTATGTTTCAACCTCAATCAATTCGTCAGTGCTTGTTATTGGGACATTTATATGAGAAAGCACATCCAAAGAAAACTAGTTATAATAACAAATAATTTTTGAAAGAAGCAGCGGCTGGTTCTCAATCGAAAGGATTGTAATCGATCACGAAAGATCTTGAGGTGAAGCGTGATCAATGGAACAAATATAAAGAACCAGTCATTCCACAAAAGTTCTTCACTTTAGAGTAGATGAATGAACGAAGGGCGCAAGACTTATGTTATTATTGCGACAAAAATACATGCCGGGACATTATTTGAAGAATAAAAAAACCTCAGTTTTATATGCTTGAATGCGAAGAGGATGTCGCACTTGTGCCCCCGAAGATGACCCACAGATCTCTGTAAGTTCCTTGTCTGGGACATCCAGTTTTCACACAATGCATGTGAAAGGAATACACCTAAAACACCTCTTGTTTATCTTGATTGACTCGGGTAACACTCATAATTTCTATTGAAAAAATAGGGTGTAAAATTAACACAGTGGAAAATAGTACAGTTTCAGTAGCTGATGGAAGTACATTAAAAGTAAGAGGAACAGTTGATAAATTCGGCTGGAGTTTTCAAGGAGTTGAATTTCAGATGGACTTTATGGTCATTCCCTTGGGGTGTTGTGACATGGTTCTTGGAATTCAATGGCTGGTGAATCTGGGGGCTATCAAATGGGATTTAAAGAATCTCGTGATGACATTCAAGGTTGGAAGTAGAAAACTGGTCCTTAATGGAATTAAGAACGGATCTTTTAGGGAGGTGAAGGCCAAGAACTTGGACAAATGGTATGAGGAAGGAACCCAACTATCAATGATCAATGTTAAACAGATGGATCTTACTTCATCTGACGAAGTTCAACCCAGGAAACTTGCTGATCATCCAGCAATCGAATACCTACTGAAAAAGTTTAGTGATCTTTTTGTTGAGCCAACCCAACTCCCTCCTTGTCGTCCATGACACGATCACAAAATTCCCCTCTTGTCTGGTGCTAACCCAGTTAATCTTTGCCCTTATCGTTACTTAGTTCAACAGAAAAATGAAATTGACAAGATTGTCAAGGATATGCTTCACGGTAGTCTTGGTTAAAAAGAAAGATGGGTCATGGAGGTTATGCGTGGATTACCGGAAACTCAACAACATTACTGTAAAGGATCATTTTCTAATCCCTCTGATAGGCGACCTAATGGATGAATTAGGAGGTTCTAAAGTATACTCCAAGATGATCTACGGGCAGGATATCATCAAGTTAGAATGAACATTGATGATATTCACAAAACTACTTTCAAAACCCACTCTAGTCATTTCGAATACATGGTCATGCCATTTGGGCTGACCAACAATTCACCAACTTTTCAAGGTTTAATGAACTCAGTCTTTAACGCCTATCTTCGAAAATTTGTCCTCATACTTTTTAAGGATGTACTAGTATATAGTACATCTTTAGAAGATCATACTGATCATCTGTATTAAATTTTTAAGACAATGCACCAGTTGTCTGCAAAGAAGAGTAAATGCTCTTTTTCCACTGAGAAGGTGGAATATTTGGGTCATTACATCTCAACAGCTGGTATTTCTACTGATCCATAGAAGGTTAAAGTTGCAGCAACTTGGCCTATTCCAAAAAACCTTAAGCAACTGAGAGGGTTTTTGGGACTGCTAGCTTATTATCGTCATTTTGTAAAGAATTTTGGAACAATTGCTCGCCCTTTAACTGCACTGATCACCAAGAAGGATTCATTTGTATGGTCAAAAGAAGCAACCGTAGCATTTGATCAGTTAGAAAATCCCTCTGTGAAGCTCCGGTTTTGGCTTTACCACAGTTTGATCAACCTTTCTTAGTGGACATTGATGCGAGTGGATATGGTATAGGAGTTGCCTAATGTAGGAAGGTCACCCTTTGGACTATATCAGTAGACACTTGCAAGGTAAGCAGCTATACTTATCCATATATGAGAAGGAGTTATTAGTTGTTGTATTTTTGTCCAAAATGGCATCACTACTTGCTTCACAAGCGCTTTGTCATTCGCGCTGATCAAAAGAGTTTGGAGTACTTGTTGAAGCAAAGACTGAACACCCCCATCCAACAACAGTGGTTCCAAAGTTGCCGGAATTTGACTATGTGATTCAGTATACGGTAGGAAAGGAAAACCTCAAAGCTGATGCTTTATCAAGAATGGAAGGTCCCGAGATTCTAAATATGTCACTTTCTATCATAGAAACTGATCTCCACCAAAAAATTAAAGATGCTTATGAGGAAGATTCATAAGTCAAACTACTTATTAAAGATTTGAAGGTAAATAAGGACTATCACAATTTTTTACTTGGAGTCATGGGATATTAAGAAGGAAAAGTAAACTTGTGATACCAGCTGATGCTGGGTTGCGACAAACAATATTACAGTGGCTGCATTCCTCGGGTATAGGTGGGCATTTTGGAAGAGATGCAACACATCAAAGGGGGGAATATTTGATCTACTGGAAAGGCATGACTACGGACATCCAAGCATTCATATGAGCTTGTGATGCTTGCCAGATGTGTACAATTGAGATAGTTGCTTCTCCTGGCTTACTAAACCCTCTTCCCATACCAAATGAAGTATGGCAAGATATATCATTGGATTTCATTGATGCCCTACCCTTATCTTTTAGCAAGTGAGTTATTCTAGTTGATGTCGACAAATTGAGCAAGGCAACACATTTTATTACCTTGAGCCATCCTTATATGCTGCCTCTGTTGCGCAAGCCTACTTGGACAATATTTTCAAGCTCCATGGCTTTCCAAGATCCATCATGAGTGATAGGGATGCAGTCTTCCTTGGTGAATTCTAGAAAGAATGTTTTTTTGTTCACGGAGTTACCTTGATTTTCTCTTTTTCTTACCACCCACAATCTGATGGCCAAACAAAGATAACTAATTGAAGTCTGGAAACTTATCTAAGATGCATGTGCAGCGACATACCACACGTATGTATGGAGTAAGTTTCTCCCTTTGGTAGAATTCTAGTACAATACATTTTATCACACAGCAACTCAGATGACTCATTTTGAGGTTGTCTATGGTCAATCTCCCCCCAACACTTGCCCTACTTGCCTGGAGAGTCCAAAGTAGCAGTTGTGAATCGCTGCTTACATGATCGTGAAAATATGATCCAGATTTTAAAATTTCATTTACTTCGGGCACAACATCGCATGGAATAACAATGTAACAATCATCGATCAGAAAAGGGTTTTGATATTGGTGATCTGGTTTTTGTCAAGCTCCAACCTTACAAACAACATTCCTTAGTCTTTAGTCCAAATCAAAAGCTTTCCCTAAAGTACTTTGGCCCTTTTAAAGTAATTGATAAGTATGACAGTTATGCTTACAAGCTACATCTACTAACATCCACTTGTATCCATAATGTGTTCCATGTTTTACAACTTAAGCAACAGATGGGCACTGCTTCCTATTCTACGCGATTAACCTTGAATGTTCCTGATGCATTAGTCCACGAACTATAACGTATTATGGACCGCAAAATGGTCAATAGGCAAGACAGAGCTGCTACTAAGGTGTTGGTTAAATGGTCTGATCAACCGAAGGAAGAAGCTACATGGGAGCTCTATTATGATTTGCTTAGGCGTTTCCCTGATTTCGAACCTTGAGGACAAGGTTTTCAGGAAGGGGGAGATTTGTTTACAAAAAATTTGTTATTTTAGTAACTGATTTGTGCCACGCGCGTCAAGTTTTTTTTTTTGATAGTTTCTGGTTTTACCTAGGTTGGGACAAACCCCAAAGTTTACAACGACATAGGAGTTACAGCACAAATAAGAAGTAGCATAATAGAGGAAACTAGAACTAGAAGCGACAATTAGGAAAACTTGGCTAGCAAAAGCGAGCCTAACAGAGAGCTAAGTTAAGAAGAAACGGAATTTTCAGAGCTCTTGCTGCTGACTACGGAGGCCTGCGCAACAAATCAAGGAGGTTTCTAGAGTTGCAGAAACTGATTAAAGATAAAGAAATAGGGAGAGTGGATTTTGCCTTCCAGTCCCACACCAACCGCTTCACAAGGAATGACGCTTGCTGCCAGTTTGGGTCTTGGTTCCTGAAAACTTTATCATTTCGCACTTTCCAGATCGCCCACAAAGAATGGATGAAGATTGAAGTCCACAGTTTCTTGTATCTTGAAGGGACAGATGAGCCGCACCATTGTTCAAAACATTGGGCGACAGAGGAGGGAAAGACTGTGTATATACCCCACCAAGTCAGCAGTTCGTTCCATAGCTTGCTCGTCTCCTGACAATGCAAAAACAAATGTGATCCTGTTTCAATGTTGCGTCTACACAGCACACACCATTGCTGATTTAGGGGAATAAGACTTTTCTCAAAGAGCAGGTCTTTGGTGCATAATCTGTCTTGCAAACAAAACCACGCAAATAGTTCGATTCGTGGGGGAGCCAGCTTCGACCAAAAAAGTTTATGCCAACTGGGCAGTGATGGAATGGCAGAATCGTGCAAAGCTTTGTAGAAAGAAATGCTGGTGTAGTGACCATCGATATTGGGCGACCAGGTAAGGCGATCAGATATTGGAGCTGCTTTGATATCACATTCATTAATGGCTTGGAATAATTGGTTGCTGTCCTCTATCTCATATTGGAACAGAGGCCGTCTCCAGATGAAGCTCCAAGTCCAAGTTGCACCATCCCACCAGCCTAATTCAGAGATCCTTGCGAATTTCTGTTCATTGACCACGAACAATCTAGGATATTTATCCTTAAGTGTGAAGTTCCCAAGCCAAGGGTCTAGCCAAAAGCGAATTTGATTTCCGTTCCCGACTACCCATCTGGTGTTGGAGTCTATAATTTACGCCATTCTCGATGACCATGAACTTAAGGACACTATTGTTTTCCATGGTCCACAGCCAACAGAGTGCTCCCAGCTTTTGTCAAAGATTGGCACTTCAAGGCTTATGTTATAATTGGATCTTATGATCTTCTTCCATAAATGATTACCGTCGGTTTGGAAATTCCACCACCACTTAAAGAGTAGGGCTGCATTTTTTGATTCAAAGTCGCAAATTCCCAAGCCTCCGTGAGATATTGGTCGAGCAAGTTTCCTCCAAGAAAGAAGGGGAACTCCTCGTGAAATTCCATCTCCCCACAGGAATGTTCTCTGAATTTTATTGATCTTCTGGATGACCCCTTTTGGTATTCTAAAGAGGCTGAGGTAATACACCGGCATGCTGTCAAGTACTGCTTTTATTAGCACCAGCTTACCGGCTCTTGAGAGCGCTGTTGCTTTCCAACTTGCTAAACGCCTCTTAATTTTGAAATAACTGGGTCCCAAGTCCAACATAATTTTGGGTTTGCTCCGAGGGGACAACCAAGGTATGTCGTGGGCAAATCGCGAATTGGGCATCCGAGGAGGTCACTTATCTCTTGTTGCAGGCCAGGTGATATGTTGATTAGGAAGGCTGAGGTCTTGTCCCAATTTACTTCGATACCGGACATGTCACTGAACCAAGAAATTGTCCACTTCACTGTTTCTAAGTCTTTCAAAACAGGTTTGTTGAAGATGAGCGTGTCGTCGGCAAATTGGAGGTGGGAGAGGCGTGTTGAATGACATCCTATCTCCAATCCTTCTCTTTCACCTTGCTGAATACCTTCATCTAGCATCCAGTTCAAAGCTTCAGCAGCTAAGATGAATAAGAGAGGAGAGAGCGGATCACCTTGACGGAGACCACGCTTTGGCTTGAAGGGGATTCAAGTTGTTACTCAAAGTTGTTAGTTAGTTGCTGAAAGAACATATATATATATAGCTGTGATTGTTGTACTCAATACGTGAATAATATAGTCATTCTTTCATTGTTAAACTCCTCTCCTATCCTCCTAATCTGTGAGTGATTGTTCCACTTCTTCCACACAATCTACATGGTTAGTTTGAGCTGTTGTATAATGAACATTAGCTCTCTTCATTCTGTTCTATCTTCAACGGATCACTGATCATGTTACAAATCTATATAACCTCCTTTGAAGGAAAAAATACACCTTCAACCCTAAGGTTCTTAGAACAATAATGAAAAATTAAGCTTTTTTTTTCTTTTTCTTCTTCCGTAAGGAGCACAAGATGCATGGGTGATAGGCCGCGCGCACCAACCACACATTGCTCGAATATTCCCCTCCTCACCTAAAAGGAATAGAAAAAACACTGGATTATGTTCTTGTAAGCCTATTAATTAACTGACCTATGTGATCTATTACGTTTGAAGCATGATAAATTCGACCCGCCCACCCTCCATTAATTGATCAAAGAAACCAATGTAATTATCTTTTTTTTTCTTTATTTAAAAAACTCATAAGTAATCAGTATATTCCATGTATTAGTCCACAGCTAGCTAGTGTTTCCGATCAGTGTGACTTAGAATGAGACAATACACAAAGAATCGATAAAGTACATCATGCCCTACAACAGTTGATGTCTTACCAACAAAGATTTGGGGTATTCATATATGACAATATTTGTAATATGGGGAGGTTTCCCTATTAAGCAATGCGTGTTATCACGTTTTAGAAGAGAGCAAGTGGGTGGCTTGCGGTGGTTCGACAAGTGGGGCAGCACTAGGGATGGCGAATGATATCTTGATTTGAACTACCATTGATGTAATCAACACCTCCATATATATATAATCTTGTTTTTGATCCAGTAAATGTCCTGCTATGCCTATGGAAAGATAATTAAGAATAACAATGAACAGGAGAAAAGAAGAAGTGAAAGCTAATTAATGATAATCGATCTTTTAAGATCCACTAGAATTAAGGTGGCTAGAGCCTTAATTATCACCCAGCCACCGCTCTGCTGAGTGGTAGGTTCAGTCCCACCCTCCCTGGTCTTCCCCACTTGGAATCTTACCAGAAGAAAAAAAATCTTTGTGATACTAAAAGCATATTAATTAATCAACGATGATGTCACCTCTCTATATGATACTAGTGTATCTATATACGAGTATTAATCATTACGCATCCATTGATCCAAGTTGACGCTAAGATAAGACAGTTTTACTGAACTTACGCTCAGTCGTGTTTTCACTTCGCACGGTCGGAATTTTAAAAAACTTTATGATCTTGCCCCTGCTTTAATATCTTTTATAAATTACTATATTTAACCACAATTTATAACATATTATGAGGTGACCCCAAATTTCATTACGCACAGTCGGAATTCCAATAAGCTCAGTCAAAAAATGACCAATTTAGGGGCTAATATAGACCAAATTTATTAAAAGCAGTTCGAAAAAATCAAAGAAGGATTCCGAAGTACTTATATAAGTAAAAAAATATATCATAAAAATTATCAGCAAATATACCATGACAAAGTAGACGAAAATACGAACGCGTCGGGCAAACGGATCGAAAACGGAGCTATAACGAAGAATATGACAATTTTAAAACCGGAACCCGGCGCAGGCGCCGGTAAGGAAGGGCCGGCGCCGAGTTCCGGTCTTAAAATTGTCATATCTTCTTCGTTATAGCTCCGTTTTTCGATCCGTTTGCGCCGACGCGTTTTCTTTTCGTCTACTTTGTCATGGTATACTTTGCTGATAATTTTTATGATATATGTATTATTTCTTCTTAAGCACAACATTAACTATCATCGACGTCTTGTTCGAAATTGCCTATCAACCACTAATTACATGTCCATTGAAGAAGAATCTATTTGAAATTCATTGAACGTTTCTATCATTTCCACCAATTTCACGTCCATTGACGAAGAATCTATTTGAAATTATCAAAATTTCCAATCAATATCAATATTAACTATCATTAACTTCTAATTCCATAGTAAAATAATCAAGCATGTTCTATTCTAATTAACAGATGAACTTGACACCAATATAAATGGTTAGATGTATCGACATTAACTATCATCGATGTCTTGTTCGAACGTATCTATCAATTCCACTAAATTCAAGTCCATTAAAGAAGAATTTATTTGACAATCATCAAAATTGCTCAAAAAATGTCATCGTTGAAACATATTTTCAATACTTCAAAAGCGAGATCGGTTTTTCGTCGGAGATTGCTCAAACAATGTCATCTTTAAAACATATTTTCAGTACTTCAAAAGTGAGATCGGTTTGTCGTCAGAAATTACTCAAAAAATGTGTTTTTTATAACAAATGAAAATGTATACATCTTTGAAACATATTTTCAATACTTCAAAAGCGAGATCGGTTTGTCGTCAGAAATTGCTCAAAAAATGTTATTTTTTATAACAAATGAAAATGTATACATCTTTGAAACATATTTTCAATACTTCAAAAGCGAGATCGGTTTGTCGTCGGAGATTGCTCAAAGAATGTCATCTTTGAAACATATTTTCAATACTTCAAAAGCGAGATCGGTTTGTTCAGAAATTGCTCAAAAAATGTCATTGTTGAAACATATTTTCAATACTTCAAAAGCGAGATCGGTTTGTATCGAAGATTGCTCAAAGAATGTCATCTTTGAAACATATTTTCAATACTTCAAAAGCGAGATCGGTTTGTCATCGGAGATTGCTCAAAAAATGTGTTTTTTTATAACAAATGAAAATGTATACATCTTTGAAACATCTTTGAAACATATTTTCAATACTTCAAAAGCGAGATTGGTTTGTCGTCAGAAATTGCTCAAAAAATGTTAATTTTTTTATAACAAATGAAAATGTATACATCTTTGAAACATATTTTCAATACTTCAAAAGCGAGATCGGTTTGTCGTCAGAGATTGCTCAAAAAATGTCATCTTTGAAACATAATTTCAATACTTCAAAAGCAAGATCGGTTTATCGTCGGAGATTGCTCAAAAAATGTGTTTTTTATAACAAATGAAAATGTATACATCTTTGAAACATATTTTCAATACTTCAAAAGCGAGATCGGTTTGTCGTTAGAAATTGCTCAAAAAATGTTTTTTTTATAACAAATGAAAATGTATACATCTTTGAAACATATTTTCAATACTTCAAAAGCGAGATCGGTTTGTCGTTAGAAATTGCTCAAAAAATGTTTTATTTATAACAAATGAAAATGTATACATCTTTGAAACATATTTTCAATACTTCAAAAGCGGGATCGGTTTGTCGTCAGAGATTGCTCAAAATATGTCATATTTGAAACATTTTTTCAATACTTCAAAAGTGAGATCGGTTTGTCGTCGAAGATTGCTCAAAACAATAGTTCTATTGACGATCTTCTACTAGACTGCAAGAGCGATGAGGAAAGACTAAAGAAGATCAAGACTTCAAAGTGTGTAGTAAATGATGACGACAAACATGAACTACTTCATATTGACGATCTTCTACTAGACTGCAAGAGCGATGAGGAAAGACTAAAGAAGATCAAGACTTCAAAGTGTGCAGTAAATGTCGATTTTTTAGTTTTAAACAGCAGGGATTTTCCATATACACTAACATTGTCTATCATTTCCACCGAATCCACTAATTAATTCATTTCAACAACTAATGCCCGAAATACATTCCACAATCCTCAAATGACTAACATGAAAACCTTAATTGGAGGGTAAATGGTACAACTTATTCGACACACGCATCATTTTAAATCCCAGAACAATTAACAATTCAAATGACTAACACGAAAACCCTAATTGGGGGTACATGGTAGAGGAAAAGAAGAAATCTGATACATTTTGACAGGAGAAGTGAGAGGATGAACAGTGGCGTTAGGAATTAGTCTAGGTTTTAGTGCTAATTGTGGGTGTGTTAGCCCTTTAGTGTATCATGATTCTCGTGGATTCTATTTAGTGAATTCTTTTAAGAACAACGAGATCGGTTTGTCATCGAAGATTGCTCAAAAAATGTCTTTTTTAAGACATTTAATTGTCATCTTTGAAACATATTTTCAGGACTTCAAAAGCGATTCTACTTCGGAATTACATACTTCGACAACTGATGCCCAAAATGCATTCCACAATCCTCAAATAACTAACATGAAAACCCTAATTGGAGGGTAAATGGTACAACTTATTCGACACACGCATCATTTTAAATTCCAAAACAATTAACAATTCAAATGACTAACACGAAAACCCTAATTGTGGGTGTGTTAGCCCTTTAGTGTATCATGATTCTCGTGGATTCTATTTAATGAATTCTTTTAAGAACAACGAGATCGGTTTGTCGTCAGAGATTGCTCAAAAAGATGTTTTATTTTACAAATGAAATTGTATACATCTTTGAAACATATTTTCAATACTTCAAAAGCAAGATCGGTTTGTCGTCGGAGATTGCTCCTAAAAGGTTTTTTTATAACAAGTGAAAATATATACATCTTTGTAACATATTTTCAGGACTTCAAAAGCGATTCTATTTCGGAGTTTCATTTTCAAACAACATTGTTCGCACGTCATTTCTCATAATGTTACAACTTATTCGACACACGCATCATTTTAAATCCCATAACAATTAACAATTCTGTTGACTACCAGTACATGAAATCCAAATGTATTTGCACTAATCAAGTCTGTGTTTGCACTAATCAAGTCGGGGGACGTCGTCTCCTCGTACTAGCCCTGTAGCGTGCATTGTGTTCCCTACGGCCCGCTTCAGCCCTGCTTCGTTTTACTATCGAATAAGAAGTCAATGATAGTTAATGTCGATAATGATAGTTAATATTGTTATTGATAGGAAATTTTGATAATTTCAAATAGATTCTTCGTCAATGGACGTGAAATTGGTGGAAATGATAGAAACGTTCAATGAATTTCAAATAGATTCTTCTTCAACAGACATGTAATTAGTGGTTGATAGGCAATTTCGAACAAGACATCGATGATAGTTAATGTTGTGCTTAAGAATAAATAATACATATATCAGAAAAATTATCAGAAAAGTATATCATGACAAAGTAGACGAAAAGAAGAACGCGTCGGCTCAAACGGATCGCAAAACGGAGCTATAACGAAGAAGATATGACAATTTTAAGACCGGAACTCAGCGCCAGCGCCGATAAGGAAGGGCGCCGAGTTCCGGTCTTAAAATTGTCATATCTTCTTCGTTATAGCTCCGTTTTTCGATCTGTTTGCGCCGACGTGTTCGTATTTTCGTCTACTTTGTCATGGTATACTTTGCTGATAATTGTTATGATATATGTTTACTTATATAAGTACTTCGGAACTCTTCTTTGCTTTTTTCGAACCGCTTTTAATAAATTTTGCCTACATTAGCCTCTAAATTGGTCATTTTCTGACTAAACGTATTGGAATTCCGACTATGCGTAATGAAATTTGGGGTCACCTCGTAATATGTCACAAGTTGTAGATAAATATAGTAATTTGTGAAAGATATTAAATTAGGGGCAAAATGATCATTTTCCGAGACTGAGCGTATTGACCCTCCAGTTTTATGGTACGATAATTTCCACGAGCCGGACGGCAAACCATATAAAACCGTCACCATTCTTTCGACTTTAATATGCTAATACCCATAATTAGTTCTTGTTTAATCAAGTAAACGATAACCGTTATGATGACAAATTACCTAGTTGACAGAAACGAAAACTTTCTAAACGCCGCCCTTATTTTTAACTAATAAAAAGCACTACTCATACATTGGCTCAAGTTGGCCATTATGTGTAGCATTTATCTTGAACATGATTAGAGTTATCTTAATTAATCCTTGCTTATTATGCGATAACTTGTTCTACGAGCACAAATCATGTATATCTCCCTGGTCTAATGTCTTCTAATTTCTTTATCGATGATTAATGATCAACTCTCTGAAAGTGGACCACTTATGGCTATCTATTTGCCATCACAATATCAACGAGCTTAACCCACATTTCAGCTTTAGATTTGAATTGGAAATATTCCAGATGACTCATATGATATCTAGACAAGTCTTGATAATCATTCAGGACAAGGATAAAAGAGCTAGTGCAAAAAAGCTAAAATCCCAACAAAACAAGATGTACAAAGAAAACACGCACACAACCCGGTGCTTAGTGTAGGATCGATTGAGGGGTTAACTCAGGCAGACTCGTGTTGTTACACAAGAGTAGTCTGACTGCAAGACTCTGGGGCGGAAGTGTAAGCGAGACTTTAAGCAATGCGACTCTTTTTATATATGTAAACAATGATTACAGAGTTTTTCTTTGTGGGCAGACAGAGTCTATCTGACCACTTCACTCAAAAGCTAAAAATATATAGCGACTCTTGTTGTAGCTATGAGTGATTCTCTCTCTATATTTCTCTCTCTAAGCTCTAATATGTTTCTCTCCATAAGCTCTGGAAAGATGTATATAGAAATGAAGTAGAAATCCTATGTTTATAGACTAACTATATATGGCAGTTATCACATATCCATGATCTTAGGCTAGTTCCCTGAATTTTTGGAACTGAAGAGTGGGGAAGGCGTGGCTTTAGAACGTGGGCAACTCTTTAGCCACGTTCAATGAGTTTTGGCACCCAAGTTTTTCTCCTTGTAGACAGAGTCTCGTTGCCAGCCAGACTCTCTCTACTTTGGTGTTTCTGTGTCAGTGTATGCAGCCAGACTCTCGTACTTTGGCATTCTTCAGCAAAACTTTCATAGCTTCAGGAATCAACACTTAGATCCTTTAAACCACTAGTTTCAACCCAGGCTCTTTTCCCTTTCGCTAATTTGGAATCCCCATAACCGCTAGGAAACCTAGAACCGCTGACTTTAACCCCCTAATCGACAGCATTCATAAGACTATCTCCTCTTGGGGAGGTAAATCCCTCTTGTTCACAGGTCAGCTTTCCCTCATTCATAGTGTCCTCTTTGGCATACGCGGCTTTTGGGCTTCCTGCATCTTCATCCCCAAGAATTTTATCTAAAATATTATTAAAAGATTTCACTCCTTTCTTTGGTTTGGAGATACCGATAACAATACTACCCCTTTAGTGGCTATCACTACCAATAAGAAATTGGGGCCTAGGCTGAAAGACATCCATAAAGAATTGTAAATGATTATTATGAGATTCAGGAAAAGAATTAAGAAGTTTATATGGTTTCCATACTTGAGAGGAGAAATAAACGGAAACAAGGGATGGAAGATTAACGGAAACACCCTATGGGCAAGGCTGGAATATCAGGGCCACAAGAATAAAGATTCATACAAAAGCAGCGGTTCTAAGAAAGGCCACCGGAGTAGCACCCCAAACTACCCTCGGCAAACAAATCAAAGTAAAACTTGGGTCAGAAAGGAGAAAGGCCACGCAACTTCTAGGCTATCTTTGAGCATCAAGCCGGATGAAGGAATGAAATCCTGCCTCAATAGATGTGTAGTCATAAGTCTGCAAAAGGAAAGATCAGCAAAAGAGGCAATGGACTTTCTACACTCTAGATGGCCGTCAATGGGGGGGGTCTGTTAGCATTTTCAAGGAAGAAATTCCTCATGGTCTTCAATACACTACAAGAAGTTGAAGAAATAATAGACCAAGGAATCCCAAGAGCTGAAGACCAAGAAGAACTACAAATTCGTCGTTGGACCACAGAAGACCAAGTGGAAAAACGAAAGACTTGGTCATTCGAGGAGTTCCCTTGCACGCTTGGAATAAAATCAATGTACGCAAAATAGCCCAGACCGTTGGCGAGGTCATCAAGATAGAGGTGGAAGATCAATTTGCCGAAAACGCTGAAATTCGAATGCAGATCGAAACTTCCACACTTCAATCGATAAACTGGAAGATCAAAGTTGACGTGGAAGGACAAAACTACCCAGTCAGCATAGTAAAAATTATCCACCAATTGGCCAAGCAATCGAGTTCTAATCAAGCTGATAGTATAATCCAAATGGTAGAACCAGAAGATGGAAACTCAATAAGTCAACGTATCGAGAACGTTGACCATGGGCAACTGAAGTGTAAGTATGAGATCGATAGATGCACGTAAAAGCCCACATATCTAGGAAGCCCAATGAGGCCCAACAACCAAGTGGGGTTCCATCCTAAAACCAATTGGCAATAGGTGGAGTAGCCCTCTTAATTATTAAGTACTCACAAGGTTCTTCCTTTTCCGATGTGGTTTTCTACAGCTCACACGTGCAATGCATTAACATTCTCCCCCTCACGTGTGAGCTCCTCTCCCCCTATCGATCTCAACTACCGCCACTCTGCACGTCAACATCTTGACTTCCACCACTGTGGCTCACCCAGAGTTTCCACGATAGCCCAGGCCGAACCTTCGGCTCTGATACCACTTGTAAGTATGAGATCGATAGATGCACGTAAAAGCCCACATATCTAGGAAGTCCAATGAGGCCCAACAACCAAGTGGGGTTCCATCCTAAAACCAATTGGCAATAGGTGGAGTAGCCCTCTTAATTATTAAGTACTCACAAGGTTCTTCCTTTTCCGATGTGGTTTTCTACAGCTCACACATGCAATGCATTAATACCAATTGAAGAATCCTACCGCTTGTATATAATACGCTTTAGTATAAGACTGACGAAGAACAAAGAATGGGAATAACAGAAGAACCCAATTGACTTTAATATAAATCACGTATCACACTTGATACAAGTATAGCTCGTACAACCTGCACTTCTCTATATCCTCACGAGTACAATTACTCAGCTCACGTTAAGAAATATCTATTCCTTAACTCCTAACACCTGAAGTTCTACCTCGTGGATAACTTCAAATAATAAAACCCAGTTTGATATAACAATGCTGTAATGCGTTTCACATTCGACTCTCTCTCTCTTTTGTTTCCCGTATTTCTCTCTAGGTTTTCGTGATTCTCAAAGCTTTTTCTTTAACCCTAGTATTACGACTTGTTATATAGATATCGAGTTTCGAATTACAAGTCATAGTCGAAGATTTTATTTATCTTTAACAGATAGATAAAATCTTACTTAATATCTTCTTTCTTTGCTCTCTCAGTTTAAGACTGACTCGCGTCTTCTGGTATTGTTCTTTTTGTCCTTGTCAGTATGAAACTGAGTTTGCCGATCAAAATAAAATCAACATGAAGGAAAAAACAGAACTGAAGGGCCAGGATGAGTCACAAGGAAGCTCTGTTAATTTGGAAAAGGAAGAGCCACATGCGACACTAGAAAATACGGTAGTGGAAGATACAGTCATAGAAGAAAACGGGGTGTCAGAATCGTTAGAAAGGGACAAAGACAATAATGAGGCGACACATATCCCCAATTGTCAGGAACAGGAAAAGACTGAAGGGGAAAAAAGAAGCATAAACGGCGCCACACCTCCCGAGACAGAAATTCATACCGAATCGAAACAGGGGGAGACCGCCGAAACTTCCCAAAACATCTCAGATTCAGTGGAATCACCTCATCCGCCGTAGACAAAGGATATGGACAGCACTGATCTCAATACTCAGTTAATCCCAATGCCAAGAGTCGAAACTCAAAACTTCGGCAATCTTACTGCTATATCAGAAGTTCAAATAATTGATGCAGAAGCTGGTAAAAGGAAAAGCACACCCAGTCCCAAGATTCTCACACGATCATGCATAAAAGAAAACAGAGAAGGAAAAGAAGGGATTAACCTATTTGTGGAACTCTTCCACAACTCCCCACCGTCGAACCAATTAAAAGAGGAGGCTCCAGCACGTGACAGCACAGGAAAGATTATTAACCCTGCAGCAGAAGCAGACAAATGCATTGACCTCCTACTCCAACTTGGCTGCAAAGTCCCGAATCCATCTCAGACGAAGATAAATATTGTTGACCAACTTCAGTCAGAAGCCAACAACTGACACTCAAAAGCAAGACGGGTCCTAGATGGTGGTAACTGGGATCCAAAACATAAGAGGCATGGGATCTAGGGATAAACAGAGAAGAATGAGGGAAGAAGTCCGTAGTAGAAAACTCTCAATCCTGGGACTTGTAGAGACACAACATAGTGGAACAGCAGAACAGAAAATACCAAAATTTTGGGGAAAGAAAAAAAGTAGCCTAACATGGGAGGAAATACCAAGCCAAGGGAGATCGGGAGGAATCATTGTTATGTGGGATGAAGAGGAAATCGAGGTCTAGAAGATTGACAAGAGTTTAAGATGGATGATGATTGAAATAATCTCCCGATCTGATGGAGTACATACTGCTTTACTCATTATCTATGCACCATGCGACCCAAGAGACAGAAAATCAACATTTGATGAACTTCTACAAGCTAAGAACTCCTGGTCGCCAGACATACTATGCATGGGAGACTTCAATGAGGTTCTGAAACCAGAGGACAGACTGCCCATAAATTCGGCAACCCTTACCAGGAGCATGAAAGATTTCAAAACATGGGTTGAAGAGATGCAGATGATCGAAATCCAACTCCAAGATGCGAATTACACTTGGAAAAGAGGTGGATCACTTAGTAGAATTGACTGCTCCTTTGCATCTCATGAATGGTTATCCCAATATGCAGACGTACAACTGAGATCGAGTGCTTGGCTAATATCCGATCACAGGCTACTAATCATCAACGCATGCAAGATTAACTGGGGTCCAAAACCTTTCCGGTTCATGGACTCATGGCTAGAACACCCAGAATTCAAACATTTTGTGACAACCGAGTGGAGAAACTTGGATAGGGGATCGGCTTCGAATAAAATGAAGATGTTGAAAGAACCGCTCAAGAGGTGGAATAAAGAGATTTTCGGGGAGATCAGCCGGCAACTAAATTCCCTCAAAGAAAACTTGTAGAAGCAACACATCTAGAGCTCCCTCACGCAACTAAATTCCAGCAACTAAATTCCGCCGGTGCTTACTCAGCCCTCCCTCACGCGGCAAGAAGCAACGCATCTAGAGCTCATCCCATCCTTGGCAGAAATAAAGAAAACAGTTGCAGACTGTGACGGTTCAAAAGCACCAGGCTTTGATGGCTACAACATGAACTTTATTAAAAAGATGTGGAAAGTGGTTGGTGTAGGCTTTATCAAAGACGTGATGAAATTCTTCGTCAATTCAAAGCTAGATCGCGGTATAAACACTACCTGGGTAGCCTTGGTTTCGAAGAAACCAGATGCTCAATGACTTAAAGATTACCGGCCAATAAGCATGGTTGGATGCGTCTATAAGGTAATTGCAATGCTACTCAGCAATCGTTTAAGTCCCCTAATGCCCAAGTTAATTGGAGAGACACAAACGAGTTTCGTAAAGGGTAGAAATATTCTTGAAGGACCTCTCATTGCTAATGAGGTTATCACATGGCTGAAAAAGTCAAAAAAGAAAGGGGTACTTTTAAAGGTTGATCTGAAAAAATCTTTTGACTCGGTTTTCTGGGAATTCCTAGAAATGATGTTAAGTAACATGGGGTTTGGTGTCAAGTGGAGGAGTTGGATGATGGAATGTATCACTACTGCAAGAATCTCAATACTCGTCAACGGTTCCCCAACAAAGCCTTTCTCCCCCAGTCGAGTCTTAAGGCAAGGAGACCCACTATCTCCCCTTCTGTTTACCATCTCAATTGAAGCCTTAAGCTGGTTGATTCACGAAGCGGTCGAGCAACATCTATTCTCGGGGCTTAAAGTAGGCACACGACAAATTAAGGTGACCCACCTGCAATTTGCCGATGATATAATGCTGTTTTGTGAGGTAAATAGCGATGAGATACTAAACCTGCGCAGGATTCTCATTGTGTTTAGCGAAATGACAGGCTTGAGGGTAAACTCAGACAAGACCATGGCCTTCCGTATTAACGCAACATAAGAAGAATCAACTATGGTAACAAGGACATTCAACTGTCAACTGGGGTCCCTACCTGCCATTTTTTTGGGGTGTCCACTAGGTGTGAACCCAAGAAAAGAATCCACTTGGGATCCGGTTATCCAAAAGGTGAAATCTAAGCTTGCAACATGGAAGGCCACCAGCCTATCTAAATCAGGACGTGCTTTCCTAGTGCGATCGGTATTAGACTCGATCCCCCTCTACTATGCTAGCATGTTCGTTGTTCCATCCAAAGTAAGGAAAAAACTCGTCTCACTTCAGAGACAGTTCTTTTGGGGGAAAAACAAAAGCAAATTCTTGTCAACAGTTTCATGGGGGTAGCCATCACAGCCGAAAAAACAAGGAGGGCTCGGCTTCTCCAGCCTGCAAACAAAAAATCTGGCCTTTCTCACCAAATGGAGGTTTAGATATTCTCGAAATTGCAGTCCCCTTTGGAAGAAAATAGTTCAGTCGGTCTACAATATCAGAGAAGGGCTGCACCCAGGGAACATTGACCATACAATGACCAGAATGAAGGACATCTGGTACTCGATCACCAAATCGACCAATGGAAACGCACACCTTCGAAGTCTCTTGGATGAGAAACTGAAGATCAAAATTGGCGATGGTAAGACAGTTCTATTCTGGCATGATCCTTGGAGTTGCGCAGGTGCACTTCAACCCTCCTTCCCGAGATTATACCAGGTTAGTCTTCAACAACAAAATACAGTAGCGCACATGGGTGAATGGGCAGACAACTCCTGGAAGTGGAACTTTCGCTGGCGGAGACCTTTATTCGCATACAAGGAAGAAATGCTCACCTCCTTACTTAGCAGACTTGGCGTGACACCTACATCACCTTGCCAACCGGATGATGGCACGTGGGCTTCTTCAGGTAAGTTCTCTATCACAAAAGATGTTACCTCCTCGTTGGATGCTATTAACAGTACCCCAGTTGGCGATTTAGAAGCCAATGAACTGAATCGAGTATGGCAAGGCTTATGCGCACCTAGAATTTCAGTGACTCTGTGGTTCACTTTATCAAACGATTATTGATGCGGGATATCCTCTTTGAACGAAGTATCATCCCACTTGGTCAAAGCCTTTGCCCATGGTGTAAACATGCGATGGAAAGTGTTGACCATGTTATTTTTCACTGCCCGCGGATCAAGATAGTTTGGTTGAACCTCATTCATTGGTGGAATCTGCCTTTCTCCCTCAGAGACTCCGTCATGAACATTTATCAGGAGTGGTTTGCTTATCCACTCCCGAAACGGTCAAAACGTATATGGCGTTCCACATGTGGATGCAACGTAATAATGTTATATTCAGAGCTGAAACTATGGATACAGACCGAATCTCCCTACAAGTAAAGCTCGGGGTTTGGCAATGGACAAAGGTTTGGTGGAAGGGCTTCCCTCTTGATTGTAATTTTTTCATTAGCGCCTCCTCCCTTAAGGACTTACTGACATAGCCACATCATGGCTTGTCTCGTGGCTTGGCTAGCTTTTACTGTTGTTCCCGTCTCTTTTTGGAAGCTTGTAATTTAGTTAAACACCGCTGTTCTTTTCTCGCATTAATTTTGTAGTTCTTTAGCAGAAGCTTAGGTTGTAATATGGATGTGGTGGGTACTCTTTTTCCCCCTAAGTTTTTATCCCACTGGGTTTTGCTTAGGGGGTTTTAAAGAGGCCCAGCTATTCCCATCCACCTGGTTTACCAGGCTCTTAATTTTAATAAAATGGCTACATGCCCAAATTATCCAAAAAAAATTGTTATATGGTTTTATTTTTATTTGAGTCCAGATGTAAACAAGATGAAATAAATCAACTCAAACTCCATGAAAAACAAGTTATATCTCAATCACTTGACGATAAAACTATACTTAAGAGAAACATGTTTTTGTATATTTAAGATGGAACGATCTAAAAGTGGTTACAAAAACCTTCCTAACCACAAAAAAAAGCTTATACTAGTGTATTTCTTTACCTTAAAATTGTGATTCTCCCTCCAAAAAAAATCACATTTATTTATCTCTAATAGTCAGCCCCGCCCCAAGGTCGGGTTCTCCGTCCTTGTCAGCTTAATGAGCATACTATAACTAGAATATATTTAACCACTAAAGCCTAGGTCTATCCCAACTTTAAGAAACCATGATATATTTGCATCGTTATATCAAAATTCGATAACACTGTGGAACTTATGATAGTCTTTGAATAACATCTTTAGGTCTCTTCTACAGGAAATAGCTAGACATCCGATTAAAGTAACTCTCAATCCCAAATCTATTGATATATACAATCCCTTCCAGTCATAAATAATCCAAAGTAAACCTGCACAAATCGATGTATGCTAGATAGTAGATTTGATATATTATAATTAGGGCTAATCCCCCTTTGAAGAATAAAATACATCTTCATCCCTAAGGTTCTCGCAACAATGAAAAATTAAGCATTTATTGCGTTTGAGTGAAGATAAATTCGACCCGCCAACCTCCATTGATTGATAATGTAATTACATTTTTTTCTTAATTAATAAAACGCATAATTTATCATGTACTAGTCTAGTTCATAGCTAGCCAGAAGATTGTTTCCCACTTCTTGATCAGTGTGACTTAGAATTAGACAATACACAAAAATCGATAAAGTAAATCATCCTTTCTGTTGACCAACAAAGATTTAGGGTATTCATATATGGGGGATATTCAATTTCAAATTATTTCTATCTTGTAATATTTTAGAATATATTAGTAATTTAGTATTACTTTCTTTCCATGTAATCTTTTTTTTATGACTTGCAAATTGAAATCATGTAACCTCTTAGTAGCTGTACTCTTTTTCCTTATTAGGGTTTTCTCAATGGGTTTTTACCTAATAAGGTTTTAATGAGGCAGTGAATCATATAATAAAATTCTCTTTGTTCCTTATTTTTTGTAAATTCAATAAAAATTCCTAAGTCTTTGTTTCTTACACATTTAAGATTATAAACTTGAAGAATAACCTATCTAGGAGTAAAGTGGATGAAAAGAGAAACGTGTGCGCTCAAACGGATCTTAAATCGGAGCTAAAACGAAGCAACTGGAGCCGATCGATCTTTCCGGAACCGCTCCGGAACCGGTCGGAACCGATCAGAACCGGAACCGGCCAGAATCGGCCGGAACCTTTTTTTTGACCGAATCCGAAGCGAATCCAGATTTCGGAACCCGAACCGGAACCGCCCAAACCGGTTCCGAATACGAATACACATTTTCCAGAACCGGAACCGGTGGAACCGGACCCGTGGCCACCATTACTACCTCCGTCCCGTCATAAGTGTCTTGTTTGCTTTTTGGCACGTTTTTCCACCTCAATATTAAACATATAAGGTAAAATAATTTTATAAAACTAAATTTTGTATCATATAGTTTATCATGTAAGGAATCATATGCAAAACTTAAATTTTCAAAATTAATTTATCTTATATGTTAAAAATTGAAATCAAACGACATGTCCAAATAGTCAATAGGACGGTCAAGGTGGGACGGAGGGAGTATATATATATTGGGGCCGGGGTACGTAACACCTAATATCTTAATGTTTTCCCAATTAAGCAAGTTTTGTGTATAATGCACGTTTTAGGAAAGTACAAGTGGGCGGCTTACGGTGGTTCGATAAGTGGGGCAGAACTAGGGATAGCGAATGATATATCTTGATTTGAACTACCGTTGATGTAATTAACACTTGCAAATATATATCACCAGGGTATAAAATATTAGCAGGTAATTAAGATAATTAAGAATTACAATGGAAAAGAGAAAAGAAGTGAAAGGTAATCAATGATAATCGATCTTTTGGATTCACTAGCTACGAGGGAGCTAGAACCTTACTTACCATTACCACCCACCCAGCGACCGCTCCGCTGAGTGGCTGGCCTCCCCACTTGGAATCTTACCAAAAGAAAAAAAATTTGTAATACTAAAAGCATATTAATGATGATTGTACCTAGCTGTATGAAACTTGTGTATGTATGAGTATTAATCGTTACGCACCATTAACCCAAATTTACGCTAAGTAAGACAGTTTATGGTTACAATAATGTCAAGGAGCCGGACGGCTAACCTTCCTTGACCATTGTTTCGTTTATTCTGCTAATACCTATAATTAGTCCATGTTTAATCAAGTACTCGTTAGTCGTTAACCCTTATGATGATTATAACAAAAACTTTCTAAACGCCGCCCTATATAACTAATAAAAAGCGGTACTCATACACTGGCTCAAGTTGGCCATTATGTGGAGCATTTATCTTGAACATGATTTCCAATATTAAGCGTGCATTTATTCAACGAGCACAAGTCATATCTCCCAGCTGGTCTAAAGTTTTCTAATTTATAAACATCTATAATGTGATGATGAATGATCATGTCACTCTGAAATTTGACCGCTATCTGTGAATTTTTAATGCTTATCTATTGCTAGCTCAAAATTATTCATAACCATCGGACTATAGTCTCAGTCTGGATAAGATTCTTTATCATTCAGGGAAGGGTAAAAGAGCTACAAAGTGTAGATAGTGCAAAGCGCTAAAATCCCAACAAACCAATATATTCAAATAAATTAAGAAAAACTCACCAACCCAAAGCTTCTTAATATAACATCTATTGTAGTAATAAGTTGATGCTTGAATCATCTTCTAACATGGCTCTTTTACTTCTCCTTAAAGAATTGTAGATGATTTTTCTGAATGTCCAGGAAAAGGATTGAGCATTTCTTATGGTTCATACTTCATATTGAAGGCACCACTCATTTCTCAATTAAAAAATAGCTAATGTATCTTCTAGGAAACAAAAGGTGTAACGCACTTTACAATATGGAGCTTGCGCCATATTCTAATATTGAGATAGTGTCACATGTCAGCACTCTATTAGAGGGGAATAAAGGAAAAAGGAAAAAAAAAAGAATAAGAGAAAAGTCACGCGCATAGGGGAGAGGAGTAGGTGAGTAGGAGAGAGAAAAATATTTTTTTCAAAATGTCATAACTTACAAACTATACGTGCAAAAATAAAACAAATTATACCATTGTTCATCATTTTTTGTAATCTTCAAAACAAGATGCATCATTGATATATTTTGATAAATTTTTTATTTTTTTTTTTTGTATGCGCATATTTTTTAAGATTAATTGTGAATCTTAAGTTTAAAAAAAGTGAATAAAAGGTTGTTAAAAAGTGAATCAAAGGTTGTTAAAAAGTGAATCAGAGAGTTGGTTAAAAGTGAATAAGAGGTTTAAAAAAAGTGAATATTTCTCAATCAACTTCTCAATCAAATTCTCAAATCAATACTCAAAGGTATCTTTTGAGTCATTACCCATGACCTCTGGGGTAGAGTCATACACAAGACTCACCACCGGGCTTTCAAATACAAACGGAACTATACGCTTAGCTCCTCAAATTCTCAAGGTCCGTTTCTCTACGGACTACTCAAATTCCCTCAACAATGTATCTCTCCAGGACGGTGGGGTCAGCTACTCCGTCATATGTAGGTACTCGCGTGTCAGCAACGCTCTTTAGCCAATTTGGCTTTCTCGGTGCGGGTACGGGTGGGACTACAGGTGGTACAGGTGGTGCTCCTATCTGGATGCATTGTTTAACTAAATTGATTCTGATTGTTTGACTAGTGTGAATTAGAGGTTTTAAAAAAGTGAATCAAAGGTATTGTCATTCTGTAATTAAGAACAAAGAAAACGAAGCAAGGAAGGAAGAGGAGCAAGGGAGAAGAAGAGAAAAGAAAAGAAAACAAGAAACAAGGTAACATATTACCTCTGTACAGATGTGTATGTGTGTTTATGCAAAAAAATATATATATGCTGTCTAAGCAAATGTGAACCGCCGTAGCATTATAGATGGAATGAGTATAATGTCAAAGATAGCATTAGTGGTATTGTCAAGTTTAAATCTGTTAAAAAGAAGGCATGAGCTGCTGGTGGAAGAACATGAGTTCGTCTGATGCATATATATACAAACTGCCCATTTGCATATATATAGAATGATACAGGTTGAATGAGTTATGTTGTATGTGAGTGTGTAAATATGTTGCGGGGCATGACTAACACCTTGATACTCAGGAGTGTTATCACGCCGCTGCTAAGGTGGAGATCACCGTCCGTCTAAGGGACGAGGAGAATGCGCATAAGCGCAAGGTCACGAGCGAGGGTCAAGGCTCGCAAGGGTACCAAGGAGGGAAGAAGAGGAAACCTTACCCTCAGCCTCAGAAGGGCCAGCAGCAAGACGGCAAGGGCCAAGCCCAGCCCACTACCACTGAGGAGCCGCTGAAGCTCACTTATGCCTATGCGGCTAAGCCCTTACGCTCTCAGCCTATGAAGGGTAACCACTTGAGTTTGAAATCGGATTTAAATGTGTGTTGTTAAGTTGTAAAGCGTATTGATTATGTGTTGTGATAGCAGCCAGTACGGGCTCTGCACCGGAGCGCCACTACTTCTGCAAGTGGTGCAAGGGTGACCATCCCGGTAAGGACTGCAAAGGGAACGATGTGCAGTGCCACTACTGCAAGAAGATGGGGCACCGTGACTTTGAGTGCTACAGCAACCCCGATGGCAGAAACTATAGGCCTAGGGGGCAATGGAAGGGTAAGGCCACTGCGACCACTGAGGGCCCGAAATCTACCTATCAGCCATCCTCAGGGCAAGGGAATACTGAGTCCCAGAAGGGGAAGGGGCCGGGAGCAGGCAAGGCTGCCTTGAATGTGGTGGACCGGTCAGAGGCACCAGGATCGACTTCTAGACCAGGTACCCCTTTCAAACCGTTAAGTGAGATAAGTGATTGCTTACCGCATTTCCATGCATGTGTGTTAGTGAGTCCAAATGTATAACCACATAAGTGATGAGTTAAAATATAATGTGAACCACCTAAATTAGGAATTTAAAACCTTAGGAACCTCAATCTTGCTATCCAATCCCGCCACACCGAACCCCGGAGATACCACCATCGACATCGCCGACTATCCGACAGAACAGTGTCAAGTTATCCAGTCAGGTATGATATTATTAAAAGGATACTTGACACCCGAAGCACAAATCCATATCATTCGACGATGCGACGAGCTTGGAGTAGCACCTGGAGGTTTCTATACACCCGAACACCCAAGTGGGGCGAAAATGAATTTAAAGATGATGTGCATGGGTAAGGATTGGAACCCTTACACCAAGTCATATCAAGACACACGAGCTGAAGATGGAGCTACCATACCCAGCATACCTGAGGAGTTCCTTGCGGTTGTTAACCACACCGTGGGAATTGCTCAGCAAGTTGAACCGGAACAAATCCCAAGTATCAGTGCAGATTTGTGTATTGCCAATTTCTACCAAAAAGGTGGAAGGTTGGGTTTACACCAAGACAAGGACGAGTCGCCCGGGTCTCTTAGTAAGGGAGTACCCGTGGTGTCTTGGTCCATTGGCGACACCGCAGTGTTTATGTATGGCGAGCAGAAGCGTGCGGACCTCGCAAGGAAGTTAGTATTGGAGTCTGAGATGTGTTAATCATGGTGGGCAGTCAAGGATGCTGTATCATGGTATCAAGAAGATCAAATTGAATACGGCACCTCCACAATAATCAATGCCACACACATGAAGCCTGGACGTTTGAACTTAACCTTTAACAGTTTTGAGTTATGTGTAATCATGTAAAATGTGAAGCCAGTCGTATGTTAAGTATGTGATGCATTAAATGCTAAGTTATCGAGCGATGTAGCCAATGTAATACCCCCATAATGTAACGATGTGTTTATGAATAAAGCAGTGTTGATTTCTTGAGTAAACCACTTGTGTTATTACCGTTATACTTATTAAGTTTCTGAAATAAATTAGGCTGTGCTCGGGACGGGAGGTATACTGAGTGTCTGCAATGAGGCAGAGGCCGACAAGAGCGGCACCATCCTCACCGGTACCTTCCCAGTTAATGGCGTGGACGCCTCGGTCTTGTTCGACTCCGGAGCCTCACACACTTTATCTCGCTATCTTTTGCGAAGAGGCTGGGGTTAGACGGTGAAGAGATGCAAGACTTTCTAGTCACTCTTCCGTCGAAAGAGCGGATCAGGTGTACCCGCTACCACCGAGATGTGGTGGTGCGAATTAAGAATGAAGAGTTTCCGATCGACTTGATAGAGTTTGATGGACTCGGTTTTGATGTGATTTTCGGGATGAACTGGTTGGAGCGGTACAAGGGCAGAATCCTATGTGCCGAGCACCGTCTGCTTCTTCGGAGTCCATCTGGGTTACCATTTCATACCGCCAGAGGCCCAGGGATCTTCGACAGATCATCTCCGCCATGGCCATGTACCACGAAATCAGAAGGAAGAATGATGTATACCTCTGCTATGTCCAGGACATAGAGAGAGACCCTGAGTTTAGCCCAGATGTACCGGTTGTGTCGGAGTTTCCTGATGTCTTTCCTAAGGAGCTCACAGGCATGCCGCCTACACGGGCAGTTGAGTTTGAGATTGACTTGGTACCGGGCACCGGACCTATAGCGAAGGCGCCCTAACCGTATGGCTCCAGCTGAGATGACTGAGCTCAAAGAGCTGCGAGACCTACTCGACAAGGGATTTATCCGCCCTAGCGTTTCACCATGGGGAGCACCAGTCCTTTTTGTGAAGAAAAAGGATGGTAGTCTCCGTCTTTGCATCGATTACAGAGAGCTGAATGCTGTGACGGTGAAGAACCGTTACCCATTGCCACGTATCGATGATTGTTTGATCAGCTGAGAGGTGCATCGTATTCTCTAAGATCGATCTGCGATCGGGTTACCATCAGATTGCTATCAGAGACAATGACATTGAGAAGACCGCATTCCGAACCAGATATGGGCACTATGAATTCACGGTCATGCCGTTTGGGTTGTCTAATGCACCAGCAAAGTTTATGGACTTGATGAATCGTTTGTTTCGGGATCAGTTGGATAGGTCAGTGGTTGTCTTCATCGATGATATTCTCATTTATTCTAAGTCCAAGGTGGAGCATGAAGCTCACCTGAGGAGTGTGTTGCAAACATTGAGGGAGAACCAGCTTTATGCGAAGTTCTCAAAGTGTGAATTTTGGTTGGACCAAGTCTCTTTTCTTGGTCATGTTATTTCTGAGACCGGGATCGCTGTGGATCCGGCCAAGATTGATGCCGTGCGCACCTGGCCTAGACCGAAGACGGTTACCGACATCCGGAGCTTCCTCGGTCTAGCAGGGTACTATAGGAGGTTTGTGAAGGATTTTTCTAGTGTTTCGAAACCGTTGACATCCTTAATGAAAAAGGATGCACCGTTTGAGTGGACAGTTGACTGCGAGAGCTCATTCAAGAAGCTCAAGGATGCCTTGACTTCTGCACCAATTCTTACTATACCAGAGGGTACTGATGGTTTTGAAGTGTACTGTGACGCGTCAGGTAAAGGAATGGGTTGTGTTTTGATGCAACACGGGAAGGTCGTGGCTTACGCCTCCCGACAGTTGAAGCGACACGAAGAAAATTATCCTACGCATGATTTAGAATTGGGTGCCATTGTCTTCGCATTGAAGATATGGCGACACCATTTGTATGGAGTGAATGTGATGATTTATTCGGATCACAAGAGTTTGAAATACCTGTTCACTCAGAAGGAGTTGAACATGAGACAAAGGAGATGGGTTGAATTCCTTACTGATTACGATATCAACCTTCAGTACAAGGAAGGTAAAGCAAACATTGTAGCTGATGCATTGAGTCGCCGAGCACACTCTCTTCATTCGCTTATCTCTCACTCGAGCTTGGTTGAAGAGGTGCGGAGTGCTCAGATGTCAGATCAGTACATGCGAGAGATCAAACAGAAGCTTATTGACGGCACATTCGAAAGTCAGAAATATGATTTCCGACTTCATGATGATGGTTTGATCAGGCTGAATGGCCGACTATGTATTCCACGAAGTAGCGCTGAATTGAAGGAGCGCATACTGAGTGAATCACACTGTTCTTCCACTTCTGTTCACCCCGGAGCTTCAAAAATGTACAAGGGTATGAAGAGATATTTCTGGTGGACCGGTATGAAGAAAGACGTGACAGATTACGTTGTTAGGTGTCTCACTTGCCAGAAGGTCAAGTTTGAGCACCGTCGTCCTGGTGGCATGGTACAGCCAATGCCCGTTCCTGAATGGAAGTTCCATGACATTTCCATGGACTTCGTTGTTGGGCTTCCGCCTACTCGGGAGGAGCTTGAATGATATTGGGTCGTTGTTGACCGACTGACCAAGGTGGCCAGATTCATGATGAAGGACACCTGGAAAGTGGCGAAGCTAGCAGAGCTCTTCGACCGTGAGATAGTACGACATCATGGAGTACCGAAGACTATTGTGTCTGATAGGGATACCAGATTCTCTCGAGGTACTGGAGGAGTACACGGGAAGCACTTGGTACCGAACTGAAGTTGAGTACGGCGTTTCACCCACAGACAGATGGTCAGAGTGAGCGCACCATACAGACGCTTGAGGATATGTTACGTGCATGTGCACTTGACTTTCAGACCAGCTGGATTGATAAGTTCATCTGATCGAGTTTAGCTACAACAACATTACCATGCTTCGATCAAGATGTCTCCCTTCCAGGCTTTGTACGGTAGACCATGCCGCACACCATTATGCTGGGATGAGTCTAGTGAGACGGTCATTATAGGACCAGAGTATCTGGAACAAGTTCAGGCGGAAGTTCGCCAGATCCGGGCTAACATGAAAGCGGCTCAGGATAGACAGAAGTCGTACGCAGACGTGCGTAGGCGTGACCTGGAGTTCGCCGTGGGCGATCAGGTGTTTCTTAGAGTATCCCCCATGAAGGGAGTGTTTCGTTTTGGCCAGAAGGGCAAGTTGAGCCCGAAATATGTGGGGCCTTATGTTGTGACGGAGCGGATAGGCCCGGTAGCCTACAGACTCGATTTACCTGCTGAGTTGGGCAAGGTACATGATGTATTTCATGTGTCCCAGTTGAAGAAATATATGTCTCATCCGTCTCATGTACTTCAGCCCGAGAGGCTAACACTAGAGCCGACCATGCGATCAGTGGAGACTCCCGTACGGATCCTGGACACTAAGACTCGAGACACTCGCCATAAGTCTGTGAAATTGGTGAAGGTCCTCTGGTCTAACCAGGAGGTCGAGGAGGCCACTTGGGAGCTGGAGGAGAAGATGAGGGCGAAGTACCCGTCGCTGTTTACTTCTTATTTTTTGCATGTATAGGGTACGGGGCGTACCCCTATTTAAGGGGGGTAGAGCCGTTTCGGTTATGTATGTACGGCATGTATGGAAACACATGTCCATGTTGTTATGTTATAGACCTTGAGTCTAAGTGATGTTTTGTTATGGGGACCTTGAGTCCGATGTGATGTAAAGAATGTTTGTATGTTTGTTATGGAAGCATGGTTTCAGAAATAATCCCCGTGTTCTAATATTTAAGATGCGTGGGAAGTGTGAACTTTGGGGACAAAATTCTTTTAAGGGGGGTAGATTGAAATACCCCAAACCTTAATATGTTAGTTAAATATATAATTATTATATTTTAAAGCTTATTTTAGTCATTAAAACATGTGGGAAAAATTCCCGAAGGAAACGGATCCAAATAGTGGATTAAAAAGGCAAAACGAGCTTTAAAACACGTTTTTCGAGAAACCCGGGAAATGTAATTTTAAACGGGTTTAAAGGACTAATAAAAAATTATGGTCAATCATACGGCTATAATTAAATATTTGTCAAGGTCTAGGACCATAAAAATAAATAAAACAAAAATCCGGAAACCGGACCCGAACTGTTAAAACTGACAGTTCGGGAATTAACGGGTGTTATCTGCTAAATGACCATGTGCCACCTCATCTCAACTTTTACAAAAAAAAATTGTCTTTTCCCTTGTGTGAGTAGCAGCTCACGATTTGGTCCCCCTCCCTCTCAATTACTAATTCTACTCTATGTACTAGAAGACAAAAACATAAAGTAAAGCACATTACCCCACTTATTTTCTCTTTCCTCTACCTTTCCTTCCTGTCCGATTTTTCTGCTGCTTTGCCATCGTTTTTCTCTGCTCCTGGTTCCCTCCTATGGCGATTTCTTGAGCAGCTCCAGCTCCTTCATTCTCCTTCCTTGTTCCCTCACCAAATCAAGTCCAAATCGAAAATAAAATACACCAAAATACTCACCTTGCTTTGGAGATCATTTTCCACCTTTCAAAATCTCCAAACTCCAAACTTTGATTTCATGGCTGTAGCTCATTTTGAGCCGAAGAGCTTTCCCTTTTGAAGCTAGACCATTC